>CM037852.1:22188983-22339068 GCA_021234595.1 Delia radicum | reverse complement strand
TATATTGTTCATGGTAAGGGGTGAGTGTGTTCATTGTTGGGAGCTTACAAAGATGAAAAATTAAAACATAAATTTAAGTTTAAGTTTAAATGTTAATAATGTAATTTTCAAAATTTTTAAGTTAAAAGCTAGACTAGATTAGATGTTAAAAGTTAAATAAATTTCATAATTTATAAAAAAAATATGAAGTGTTTAAGTAGGCAATTTTGTTTAATTTATAGACAATCCTAATGATAGGCAATCAATTATAAAAACGTCATTAAAACTACTTTTTGATGCGAAAAATATATTTTATATGTCGGCAAAGAAGTTATTTCTCTAAGACTTTAGATTAGATTAGAGTGGCACTATGCACAACTATCCTACCAGGTAAACAATTTCAAACGTCCGATGGCGTCACTATTCGACCACCAAAATAACGCACCCTCCTGTCGGAGAGCCTTGGACATTTGCAGAGAACATGCTCTGAGGTCTGGGTTCCAATTCACAAAACCTGCACGTATCCGTAGGGGATCGTCCCATCTTGTACAATTGATACCTAAGGCCACAGTGTCCCGTGAGGTAACCCGTCACGGTCCTTAGTTCGCCCCTTGTCATAGACAAGAGTTTCTGCGACCTCCCCCAGAGGGAGATATAAACAGCCTCGCCTCTCGCTGCCCAGGCGATCTGACCCAATAGGCCCCAAACTCCGACTCCCTCCATCTTCTGAGCCTCTCTCTGCCATACAAATTGGGTACGCCACAGAAGGGTTCAGGGCCAATGAATTGTCGACGAGCTCCGCAGTTGACCAAACAGTCAGCCCGTTCGGTGCCCTCATGCCCCTCATGGCCAGGAACCCAGCCCAGTGTCAAGGAGTTGTTAAGTCCTAGACGATTTAGAGAGTCGATACATTCCTTAACCAGACCCGACGTCACATCTTGAGCCCTCAAGGCACCAAGTGCCGCCTGGCTGTCTGTGTGGAAGAGTGTCCCCCTCCGCAGACACTCTTCCACACAGATACAGATAGCGAAGACCTCCGCCTGAAAAACATAGGGATAATTGCCCATGGGCAGAGCAAGACTTTGCCTGTAAACTCATGTTCTAAGTATGCTTTGCTCATGACTCGAACTGTTTCTGGGGAGAAATTTTTTGTTTTAAATGCTTGCAAGAAGTAGCACTGACTATACCGCGTAGATAAGTGGTTGACACGCCTGAAGCGGTCCTAATAGTTTTGGAATTAATTTTAAAATTTTGCTGGTTTTTCTATAAAATTGTTTTCGTATTTTGATGACTACTGATATTTTGATAATTTGATATTTTGAAATTTTAATATTTTGATGTTTATATTTTGATATTTTGGAATTTTGAATGATTTTTACGAAACTTCAATGCATTTAAAAATTTTGGTTTTAAAATTTTTTTTTGAGGTGTTTATGCAAAAACTAAGGATTTTGATTATTCTTTACAAAGATGTTTCCAAAATCTTAGAATTTCTCCATAGACAAATTTCTTAATAATCATAGAATTTCTTGCAAAATATATTCCCCATGCGAATTCCATGTTTCTTAAAGTTATTTAAACATGTTGAATTTAATCATTACCAAAATCACTCCCTCTTTTAACAAATTTCGTATAGAACAAAACTTTTTAATCAAAATAAACTTTATAATTTATTCTCAATTTGCATTTAATTACAGTTTGTCTATAACAAACAATATAAAATATGAACAAAACAAATAACGAAAATTTAACCTAACCCAGTAGCAACAACCCCATGAACCATCCCACAGTGGGATATATCCCAAAATTTTTGGAAATAAATCGGCCATTTCTTACTTAGTAGTCCGATTGAAATGAATTTGAAGGCAGGCATAAGTGACGTAAAATAATTTTTATTTTGAACCTTTCTGACCCCCCGGATGAGGCAATATGACCATCCAAAGTAGGGAACTTTTTGCATATACAATTTTTAATGCTCACCATTTTTGTTTCTAATCCGATTTCAAAAAATGAAAAAGGGGTTATTCCGATTTGAAAATTTTAAATTCCGGAAATTTTAAATATCGGGATGAAATCGGAGTCACTTTCTTTTTCAAATATTAAAATAAATAAATAAATTCTTCTAAATTCTAAATAAATTCTGTAAATTAAAAAAAATTTAATGCCATATCTTATTTCACATTAAAAAAATAAAATTTTTGCAATTTTTTCCCAAAAGGCACCAACAGTCTTTTACCTAAAGATAAATATTTCTTTCTGAAACATATATGTAAAGTGTGCATACTTTTCTGATAGATAATTTTACATAATAGTGAATTGTATAAAAAAAATTGAGTTGTATATACTTTTTCCCCCAGCCGCTTCTAAAGTTGGCACATTTTGAAGGCAAATATCAACTTTAACCCACTATTAGAATTTGTGCACGCCTCAAATTAGTTAGCAGAAGCGCTTGCAGATAGTTTAACATATACCTAATATATTTGGTAAGTCTCTTCCAATCCCCCCGGTTTAAATGTATGCATGGCAGAAGAAAATGGAAAAAATCCCATCTTTGTTTGCTATTGGGAATTGTGGGATTGCTTACAGCAAATCATAAATTCGAACATAAATTTCACATAGTGTACTTAAAAGTATATTTAAGTTCAACAAATCATTATCATTGGCTTTGTTATTTTTTTTTTTTTATTAATTAATAATCATATAGTTACAAATTAGCGAAAACAGACCAGTGCCTCTGGTGGTAATCGAACCCACGACCCCGCACTGATAAGCCAGCACGCTACCAACTAGCCTACCGGGCTTTGTTATATTTACATTTAAAAAAAACTTAAATTGTACCTTCCTATTAGGATTTCCCCAAGTTTTTCTTCCACCAACAGTGATTTTTAAAAATGTCGTAATATCAATTTAATTTCCTTTCCAACGATACCAAACATTTAAATGGCACGTTTATAACTCCCTTAACAGAAAATCTTCGAAAGTTACTTCTTATGCAAATATTAATATGTTTTTGAAAATCGGATAAAAAACAAAAAAATGGCGAGCATTCAAAATTTTATATACAAAAAGTTCCCTATTTTGGGTGGTCATACTGTCGCTCCGGGGTGTTTGAAATGTTCAAAATCAAAACTTAAGCTCAATATTACTCATTTATGCCTTTTCCAAATTTCAAGCAATCGGAACATTAAGTAAGAAATGGCCGAATTATTTCCAAAAATTTTGTGACATATCCCACTGTGCATCCTTTACACTCAATCAGCTTCACAACCCCTTCCAAAATTATAACATCACATACCTGTTTCCTTGACTGGATTTTTGCCAAACAACCAAAAACCTTTAATACAATAAAATTTTAAAACATATTCTTATGCAAATAGCGTTACATTCGGATTACTATGACTACTACGAGGGCGACCTCAAAATTAGGCGACCTAACAAAGAAAATACAAAAAATTTGTGAAAAATTTTCTTTATTTCTCAACATAATCTCCTTTTAGCTCATTCACTTTTCCGAGCGATTGTCAATAGCTTCGATAACCTGTTTATAATAAGAACTGTAAAATAGCCACCTCTTCATTGTGGGCAAATCTTTTACCACCGAGCCATTGTTACAAATTTGGATATAGAAAAAAATCCGAGGGAGCTAAATCTGGCGAATAAGGTGTGCGATGAAGCAATTCGAACTTTTATTCATTGGTTTTTTACCATCGCAATAGTGAATGTGTGAACTGATACATTGTCTTGATAAAAGAACAGTTTCTTTTTCGCCAAATTCGGACCTTTTTCCTTAATTTAATCACCTAAACGCAGCAATAAGTAAACATGATACTCGCCGAAGATAATCAATAAAAATTATGCCATGCGCATCCCAAAAAACAGACGCCATGACCTTGCCTGCAGATGGGAACTGTCTTCGCCGTCTTTGGACACGATTCTCCCATTCCAGTCCACTGTTCTGACGGTTCAATTGATTCCGCTGTGAAGTGGTGGACCCATGTCTCATACATGGTTAGCATCGCCGCAAAAACTCGGCTTTATTGCGGTGAAACATTACCAAACGCTCTATTGAAACATTTCACTACGCTTTTTTTTTGTTCAATTCTAAGCAAACGCTACACCCATCTTGCGTACAGCTTTATAGTACTCGTTGAAATACCTATCATTTCAGCCAGCTCACGCACCTTTAGCCGCGATCATCTAATACCATTTTGTGGATCTTTTTAGCCGTTTCTAGCATGGACACCCTCAATTGGTCGACCACTCTACTTCCGCAGAGTAGAATCTAGCTCGGCTGTAATATTGGTTGGACTGAGACCTTTCAAATGAAATTATTGAAACGGTGACCAATTTTTTTCATGTTTATAAATTCAGTAAGATAGTTTCTTTTTTAAGGCTAAACAAAAAAAAAAAAAAAATACTAAACAACGTGGCGCCTTGAAACTTAACACATATGTTTTATAAAGGTTGCCACTTTTACCAACATACTACTTACTGCCGGCATCTATACGTCAGTTCGGCTATTTTTGGGACCCGCCCTCGTACACAAACTATAACCCTTTAATGGGGAAATATGGACAAAAAAGATACTTTAAATTGAAAATTTTTTCTTTCAGTTTCTACCACAATACTGCAGTATACATAGTTTGAATAGGGAGACTTTAAAAAACTAAATTAAGCACAAAAATCTCTCAACATGGTCTTACGTTGGGCGCCATATTTTCTTTATAATCTATTAAAAATAGTTTAATCTTTTACTGATTTGTTTATTCCTTTGGGCTTTTTTTAGGTTTAAATATTAAATTATAACCACCATCTTTTTGTATAAGTGACTTTAAAGAATACTTTACTGATTAAAATATTCCCCCCTTTTAACACTTTACACACCTCCACTTTTAAACTTAATTTCTCTCTTTTAGATTTTTGTGTGCCGTAAAATATGTCATTGTACAAGTCAAGTCTAGGCTAAAATATATCTTTGTAGTATTTTAATGTATATGGAATGGCATTTAATAGAATTACAATTGTAATGTAATTATTCATAAAAAAAATCTGAAAGCGCGAAATCGTATTAGAGACTTAAAAGTCAGGTGGTTGTTTTTTACTTATTTAGGCGTTAAATACAATATACAATTTGGACTGCTAGATAAATATCAGCTTATGTTAAGAGTATTGAATACAATGAAGCTTTTTGCTTAAAATAAGCCCCTGGTTATGGTTTTGTAGTCTCTAATTAAGATAACATGAAAAGATTTAATTAGATTTTGTAATTTTAAAGACATTTTAGATAAATACAGAAAGGTTTAATTTAGAGCGCACGCTGCTTTCAAAATATGTTTGTTTGTTTGAAATGAATTCAGAAACTAATGTAATGTATTATTAGATGACACTAAGATCAATTTAAGTAAAATTGCAGATAAAGCTTTTTGAGAGAAATCTCCACGGAAGATTTCTCGAATGATTTCGTTAGTTTCGTGAAATTTAAAAGGCTGTACTAATTCATTTTCGTAAAACGGAAGAAAATTTCTTGTATTTTGCGAAAAAAAAAATAGCTACAAAAGTTTTTTTTCGTAAAAAGTTAGATGGATTTTTTAAGGTATAGGTGAAATGATCTTTAAATAAAGTAAGAATGATGAATTCAGTTGAACTAAATATTTTTACTCATAATTTTTAACTTTTATATTTTTTTAATTTCAATATATCGAAATGCTATAATAACAAAATATCAATAACTTTAAATATCAATAACTTTAAAATATCATAATATTAAAATATTAAATATAAACAATTTTTACTGAACCTTTTTCCCTTTAAGATTAAAACCTTCAAAATATGCAACTGGGGCCCATGACCTGTTATTAAATATAGAACTATTTGTTTTATAACGTCTAATTTTAAAACGATTGAATAATGTTATATACAGGGCAGGGACTTGCATGCACTAAAAACTCGAAAATATGCAATTAAAATATGCAGTCCATAATATGCGCTTAAAATATGCATTTTAAGTAAAATATGCACTAAAAACCGAAAAATATGCACTTAAAATCCAAAACATGCAATAAAAATCAATAAAATCTGCGCTTAAAATGTGTGGATTTTTAAAAATCGATTTATTATGAAATTTAGTATACATATTGACAAATGACTACTAGATGATATGCTAAGGGCTACAAATGTTTTCGGTTAATATTTTTAATTTAATTCATAATTTTAATTTTTTCAAAATATGCTAAAATATCCAATTAAATTGAAAATATGCAAAATATGCACCAAAAAATGCCAAAACATGAAATAAAAAATATGCATTTATAGCAAAATATGCATTTAGAACAAAATATGCAAAAACAAATCGATCGAAAACAAAAACAAATCGATCGAAACAATATATCGTATCGATAAAAAACGCAATTTTTTTATCGCTTTATTTTGGGCACATTTTTGCCAACAAGTTTTTTTTTTTGAAAATGTTTTTTTTTGTATTTTTTTCAGGCTAATTTTTTTCCGCCTTTTGAGATAGATTTAGATTTGAAAGAGATAAAAAACATATAGATAGAAAAAACGCTATTTTTTCATCGGTTTTTTTTTTTGGAAAATATTTGCTGCCAAGTTTTTTTCGGCGAACTTGAAAAATAAATCCAAAATAAGTCAATCTTACACGAAAAGTACAGAACTTGTAGTTTTTCTACAGAAACAGATCAGCTTTTTTAATAGATTTCATTTGATATCTTATTTTTATAGTGTTACTTTCAAACACATACAAAAAAATTAACAAACCTTGGAAAATTAAATTTTTTAACCTTCGAAACTTTGATATTGGATTTAAGAAAAACCAGATCAGCTTTAGATTTGTTTCTTTCCAATTTAGGAAAATTTCATGAAAACTTCCTAGACTTTTTATTTCTACTATAGATCCAAGTAAGTAGCTTCCTTGTAAGTAAACTACATTAACGAGATTTCTGTAAAAAGTATTATCAAGTAGAAAAGTCAAGAGTTTATTGTTTTTTGTATATCGTTCTTTAAATTATCGTTTTCAAACCAGTTTTTTCATTCTTAATCTAACTCTTAAGGACATAAAATGCGTATGAGTTATATTAATTGTTCTATGTAAATAAATATTAAGCATACGCTTTAAAATGTTTAAAATAAATGCAAATATAAGGAATTTAAATCATTAATATGGCAAATAAGTTATTTTTGAAATTTTTCTTTCAGTTTCCATCATCTCTTAGTTTTGTAGAATATAAATGAAAATATTTCAAAATATCATTCTCATGTGTTGTTAATGGTCTATCTAGTTTTCTGAAAAACTAACATATCAACACGATTAACTGTTATTTATATTAAGCTTCGAAGTTTATACACTGCGTTGCAAAACTATAATTGTACATTAACTGCACTAAAGTTGTAAGTAAAAAAAAAGTAGAGAGTTTTACAGGCATAAACGTAAAACCAATTTAAAATTAATAATATTTAACAGAAAAACAAATATTTTTTTGTTTTTTACTATTTAAAAAGGAATAACAAAATCAATTAGCGTTTCATAAATATTTTAAAGCAGCAGTTTTAATTATGCGTGAGGCCTCCTTTTTTTAATCAACTCGAAAATTCGATCCAAGTTCTCCCATTATAGATCGCCACGCATCAATAACAGCTTCTTTTAGGTGAAAACGCTTTCATATTGAAGGATTTCTAAGTAAACTCGACGTGTCAATACTCCCTAAATATTCTCAATGGGGTTTTGATCCGATTTTTCGATGATAGCCGGTCCATCGTATGACGACTTACAAGTACCGAGGCGTTGTACGGTTGGAAAATAAATTATTCTTCGTTGCTATTTTCAATAAATGTCACCAATTTCTCTTTTAATACTGTAATGTACTCAGAAGAATTCATTATGGTGCTTGGAAATGCCAAATCAACCATACCGTCAGAACAAAAAGCGCACCAAAACCGTCTCCGAATTTTCTTTCTCAAAAATATCGAGGATCTACTCTCCAATAGCTGTTAAATCATCTGGACCATCAAGATTAAACTTTTTCTCGTCAGAAAAAAACACCTTTTATGATAAATAAGTCATACCAACAACAGCGATTATTGACTTGCCTTTACAGTTGGTTTGCAAATTCCTTTTAGCGAATTCAAGTCAAGCAGTTCTGTGGCGGGATAATAACCTTAGGGCAGACATCAGCTTTTGGCTAGTAGTTCTCAGGGAATCTTTTAAAAATCTACTTATGGTTGATTTGAACACATTTACATTACATTCATCGCGCATCTGTATGAGACTCTTTATTAAGTTGCTGGCACAGTTGACTATTTTACAGCGGTGCCGATCGGAAAGCTTTTTGTCGTTCCGCATGTTTTATTTCTACCATAAGCACTTGGATTATTTGCAAAATTGTTGACAATCACATGTAAACGATTTAGTTTTCTAGCAATTTCCCGAAAACTTAAGCCACTGTTCAAATATTCTAACATTTTCCCTTTTTGAAAATCACTTTGATATGAACTACGCGGCATTATATTGCAAATTGATAAAAATTGTATAAAAAACTAAAATAGTTCTTTAATTTGTTTTTATTTGCTATTCTTCTTGGTTTTCCGTTATATGTAATTATAGTTATGAAACACTATATAATTAATCATTTGTAATTATAGTTATGCAACGCAGTGTACTGTAGTCAGGCACGGATCCAGGGGGAGGGAAAATGGTACATTTCCTACCCCAAAATAAAAATTTTCAATACAAAAATTTAAAAAGGGTTAAAAAATTAATTAAAAATACTCTAACTTCCCTTCCCAAAACATTTTCCTGGATCCGCGCCTGACTGTACTCCTTCCGAATCAGCCTTAATTTCAAGTTATTTTTCTTAAACTTTCTTAACAAAAATCCAAACATAAAAACACATCTTAACTACAAATGTACACATATTTGCACACGTGTTGACGTTTCACTGGAAAAACATTTTACTAGAAAAAATGTATGATGAAAACAGATGTAACCCAGCAAAAAATTTAGGTGCTATTAGAGATGCACATTAGAGTTGTGCCGGTCACCCCCTAGAATTAAAGATAATTTGCAGAAGATTTGAAAAATTTTTTTTTTTTTTTTGCCACGCCCCTTGACCCCGCGCATTTGGTTTTTTATTTCCTGTGGCTCCATTTATAGTCCGATCGTAACGTGTGATATATCATTGTTTTTGGAATGACAACGGCTACATTTTCTACTATGATCACTTTTGACTCCGAAGTCAAATTCTAGAAGTGACTTCTGGAAACTCGATTTCTACCACCCTAATTCACGAGTTTTTCTAAACGATAAAAAAGTTTTTTAAATTCCATGAAATTTTGTCTTTTACAGTATATATATTTATTCAGTAACAAAAAAGTTACGAAGGTTTAAAAAAAATCTATTTGAGTTTTATTCCAACAATTGTTAACAATAAGCTTTGGTCTTTTTGTGGCGCTAGTGTGCATTTGTTCAAAATATTAAATATTAAAGATTTCTTAAGAACTATAAAAATGTAAAATAAAAATATTTTATTATTAAAATATGCATGTTCAATTCTGAACACTTTCTTAAAAATATTGCTCGACATCATATACAAATACAGAAAAAAATTTTGTAGAACTCTTTCACAAACAACATGTGTTCAACAGGAAACTTCAAATAAATTTTTTCTTACATTCTTTCAAACAGTTTTCTATGCCACATATAATTCACGTACAAAATAATTATAGCGCCAGGACGTGTTATGAATTTTTTTGAAGTTTTTTGTTTTTCCGTAAAAGAAAAAAACTTTTCTTTTGTATTACTTATTTGACTAAATAGGCAAAATAAAAACGGATGCAATAAGTATGAAAGAAAACAAAATATGTTTCGTTGATGCATGTTTTTAGGGGATTTTTTATTTTTCAAGTGTAACATATTTTTAGGCTTGTTTTTGATGATAACATTACAATAATGCTGCTTGGAAGACACAGGACAATGTGTGTTAAGAACTGAAAAAGTACAACATTTGTTAGAAAAGTTTTAGATTATGAAACAAAATGAGAATTAAAACGGAAAACACTGAAAGAAAGTTTTCAAAACTGGAATTTTATTTTAATTTACGAGATTTAAGTTTGATTAACGAAATAATTATAACATTTTTGTAATATTCAAAATATGATAATAAATTTTTCAGAAATATTATCACTAGGACTTTAGTATGATCATAATGAATATATTATTGTTGTTAGAATATATAATCATTAGGAACATATTATGATAATTTTAAATATGATCCTAAATTATAACAAACTATTTGATATGATCATCAGAGTTATTGTGTGATCATAATGAAATTGTTATGATCAATAGGAAAATATTATGATCATAAGCTGCGTATTATGATAATTATAAATATGATCCAAAATAATTCTCCCTGTTCATAATATGATAACTACTACTGTCGTAAGATTATAGTGTGATCATTATGAAAATGCTATGATAATTAGGAATATATTATAATCACAAGGAACATATTATGATCATAAGGAATATATTATGATATTGTGAACATTTTATAAATTTAAATTAATAAATTAAGCAAATTTACATTTTTATTATTAACAAAATATGAAACCAAACTCAAAACATGCAATGAAAATTATAAAAAATCCAAAAGTTTTTTACTTAAAGTCAAAATATGCGTTTATAACAAAATATGCAACAACAAATCAATGTCATTTTGTAGCAAATTCTTTGATTTGGAAAAGTATTTGGTCAAAATCGACTTTGGACTACTGACTACAAACATACATTTGCATGAAAGTCGCGGCCCTGACCATTAGAGTGGCTCAAATTGTACGGCTGAAGAGTATTTTAAAAATCGTTTATCAAAAATAAAATCTACGTAGCCCTAAATTTAAATCCTATAACGAGCCAAGCGACATAAAAATGTAATCAATATGACAGGTAGATTGAATGGATCTGTTCCGTTACCGGTGCCAACTGTACCGGTGCAAAAGGACGAATCCAGTCCCGGTCTGAAGGCTCCAAACCTTAATAGTGGCTTCCCTATATCAGTCCCATGGACGATGAAAAGATACCCGCCTAAAAGGACCTACCACCTGAATTGTCAAAACAGGTCCGGTCTGAAAGCAAAGTAATTAGCGGACCTGTATTCTTTAGTTTTAAAATTTTTTGATTTTTGTCTTATTTTTGTTCAAAGGTCCTGCTACGTGACCTGTTACTTGAGAGCATATCACAGCACTTCAACTATATGTATTTTTGTTGTTTTTTTATTTCAATTTGTTTTCTTCACATATTTTCTTGCTATGTTTTATTTTTTTGCTTTTATATTTGTAATACCCTGCAACAAATTTCTAATTTTTTTTTCACACATGAAAAAATCTATGCGAGAAATCGTGCGAGAAACTACCCTGTGGGAAATGGTACAGTTACTGGTATGGTCACGTGACTAGAACTTTGTGTGTATGAACCTGTCATAGTTTTGGTTCGGCTATATGAAAGTGACCGGTACTTTTAACATGGGCTTGTCATAGGAGTTGGTAATTGCTACTTTTGGAGAACATTGTGACGTGGCGAATAACTTGACGAAGGTAACCCATCACCGTTCCGACTAAAATGAAAAAGCTACGAGACACGTTAGAAGTAGGTAGTGTTAAAGTAGGATAATTTTAGGATTTATGTGATATGAAACAGGACCAGTGGGAAAATACTTATTACGTGACGGAAACCTACATGTACTTAACCACAAAGGATATTAAAGGATTACATTTTGTTAAGAACATTGTTAATCCTGAAAAATGATCAGAGATTAAAACTTTAGATTGCTTTTAAAATAAATTTTGATGCGATAGCGAAAAACTAAATAAACAGTTTAACTATATATGGCCTCTAGTTTTCAGTATATATTGATGTTTCGCGGTTCAATATACACGATTGCACGGTTTAATTGAACACACCTGCACAAAATATAAGTTTGCTGATAGCCAGTCAGTTCTGTGATCGAGCCCAAAAAGCAAATGTCCGTCGTTTTTTGTAAATTCTGAATTTTTTTTTATTAATTGAGTGTGGTCGGTTTAATACAAATTTAATATAAAGTAACATTATTCCAAAGCATTTTGTGTACAATAGTCCTTAAATTATCTGTTTAATGTTCTTCAAATAAAAACATAAGTTATAGAATTAATAACAGGTCATGGACTCAGTCGCATGTTTAGTAGGGTTTTAGGATTGCGGGGCAAACAGAGGCCGTATAAAGGTGTTTAATAAGAAAACTAAGTCGCACAGGAAATGTAATTTGAAGAGCTATCTTGTGGTGTAAATATGTACCAAAAAGTTATTTATCCAAATTTCTTTCTAAGAAACAAGGTTAATTTTGAGGTTCTGTAAAAATGGAATGTTCAAAATCACGATGTTCCAATTTTTAACAACAAAACCTATTGTGTCAGTTTTTATTAGTTTAAAGTAATTTTCATATAAATTTTCATAAGTGAAAAGAATTTTTGTATCAAAAAATTTTTGGTTCTCCACAAAAAAAAAGTAATTCTAAAATCGATAACAGCCAAGTCGCAGGTTATTTGGAGTGGGGTAAGTTACGAAATGTATTTTGAAGTGATATCTTGTGGTATAGACAACATGCACCAATAAGTAAAAATGCTTTAGAAGGTTTTAAAAGACCTACATTTCAGGGGCCATACTATATGGGTATATATCAGTTTATCTTTTAAATACATTTTTAAAGTAAATTCTATTTTGGAGAGGATATATTTCGGTATTCACAATATTACGAAAGTTTAAAAATTATGATGCTAATTTAAAAATTATATACTCATAATAATCCAAGCACAAAAATACGAAATTAATGCCAAAACCACAAAAACTTTCGTTAAATAGACAAATTTTCATTAATTTTACGAAATTGTTCCTTCTTTTTACATTTTTTTTTCGTAATTTTATGCATGGATTATTATACGCGTATAATAATTGATTTAACTCTAACTTTTTTTTAATTTGTTTTTGTTTTTTTTTTTCAGTGTACGATTTTCTACAAATCTTGATGCACCCATAGTAGAGTATATTTTTTATGATGTCAAAATCAGCTTTACTGACTTCTTTTTTAAAAGAAAACTTTAAGTTTTCAGTTTTTGTTGCTGTTAATTATTATTTGATTTTCATTAAAAAAAATTCTATGAAACCATATGTTTTCACAAAGTTTTTCTTAAAAAAAAAAAACTTAAGAAAACTTACTTTTCTTAGGATTTTGTCATTAACATTAGGGTGTCCCTTAAAAATAGATTTATCATTACAATCCCCAGTTTTATTACAAATGATTCCAAATGGAAGAAATCAATTTTTTTTTGACAACGTTAACCCATGCCGCAAGACGGCCGAAAATGACCCATTTTGAAAAAAGGTGTATTACTTTTTATATCATTTATCCATTAAATATACTCAAAATAATTAGCCAGGAATCCAAAATGACCCACGAATTTAATAAAACTGAAAAAAAAGAATATTTTTTTTAAAAATGAAAAAACGTATTTTTTTTTAAATTGATTTTAAAGACTTTTAAAATGCCTAAAGCTATGTACAGACGGTTGTCAGATCTTACAATATTGTAAGATCTGTCAATGTGCTGGCAATGTACTGACAATGAAACATGTTTAGCAAAAGGTAAATTGTCAGTTCAGACGATTGTAAGAAAACCTTTCAATTTCATTGTCAGACAATTGTCAAACAATAAATTTATCTGCCAACGAAAATTGTCAGTTCACACGGTTGTCAAATTCTTTTATGGCAAAAATTGCCAGATCTGTTGTTAGACATTGCCAGAACTAATTAATTGATGATTTCATTACAATTTCATTGATATCAATTGTAATGAAATTATTTTCATTACCATTTGTTTAATTAATGATAATGAATTTCATTGATTTGATTTCATTGACTAATGGTAATGATTTAAAATTTCATTACCATTAGTAATGCATTAATTAAAGGAAGAAAATTGCAATTGACTGAATGCAAATATTCTAGGTTTGGGAAATATTCCGAAAGATTAATTTTTTATGAAAAAACAATTATTTTTTTACCCAAAAAAGTACGTGAAAGTAAAAATTTTATCACTCAGATAATGGATTGGAACATTTGTCCAAAATGGAACGATATGGAATGAAACGGGAAATGATTGGAATCGGAGCACTGTACACAATTGTGATGTCAACATTGGTCCAAAATAGAACGATATGGAATGAAACGGGGAATGATTGGAATCGGAATACTGTCCATTTTGCGACATCATGCTTAGTTTTCGAGATACAAGCCATTTTACAAAATGGCGATATTTTCAAATGTCCAGTATCTCCAAAACTAAGCGAGATAGACCAAAACGGACAACATTTTTGCTCCACAGGAGTATTAATATACCCTTATAACATAAATAGGCTAAAAAACAGTTAGATTTTCGGTGCCCATTTTCCTTTGCAATCGTTCTCACTTATCTGGAGGGCATCTGCGACCTCTTGCCATAGAAACATTTCTGTGACAATACTGCCATTGTCAGATGCATTAATTTAAACACATCTGCCAATAAAAAATTGTTTACAATGTCTTGCAATTATCTGACAATTTCAACGTAGGGTGTTCACACGAATCTCAGATGTCTGACAATATTATTGTCTTACAATGTAAAGACAATGCTTTTTCTGACAATGTTGCAAGACAAAAGTTGTAAGTTCACACTGTTGTTAAACATTTTCTGAACATTTTCTGACAATATTGTAAGCTCTGACAACCGTCTGTACATAGCTTAACTTTATAATATAGTAGTTGTTATTAAAGAAGAAAAAATAAATTGGAAAAATGATAATTTCAGTTTGTGTTACATTTATTAAGACTACAATTATCTTTACTTTTATTTAAAAAATCTTTAACCTGGGGACAAAAAAGACCCACGATACTTAATTTTAATTATGACTGCGACATTGTTTTTTTGCTTTTAAATTGATAAAAACAACAATTATTTTATATAATTCAACCCATATATGGTTAATTTTTACACTTTTGGCCAAAATGACCAACTAGAAAATCTACAGATTTACATCTTTCATAATTTTCGGAAAAATATCACTTAACTTTTATAAGGCTATAAATTTATTTACTTTTATTAAAAAATATTTAACCCTTAATTTTGAATATACTCAAAAAATAAATGAAAAAAAGTAATGTTTTTCGAAATTTCGAATTTTGGGAAATAATAATAATAATTTTGGGATAATTTTCGGCCGTCTTGAGGCACTGGTTAACGTTTTTTCTTTTTAAACGAAAATTCGATTTCTTCCAATTGGGACCATTTGCAATAAAACTGGCGGGGGTAAGCACGAAAATCAACAAATCGTTATTTTAAGGGGCCACCTAATCAACATATATCAAACTCATCAACATATAATAAACAATTGGTGGTGGTAAAGAAACTGAGATGCCAACATGTCATTAGAAAACATAAAATTTTGAAATTCTATTAAAGAAATTGTTTGTTAAATACTTTTACATGAAAAATAATTGATTTAAATACATACACCGGATTTTAGAAGGAAAAAAAACTTAATTTTTAAAATTTGATGAGAAAAAAAGTATTCCGCTTAAAATAAAGTAATTTTCTAAATTATTTTTTTTTTTATGTTTATCGATAGTTTTTTAAATATTTTTCTTTCGTAAAGAAAAAAAAAAAACAAAAAAATTTAAATTAATATTTTTTTCCGAAGTTGAAAACCATTTTTATCTTTAAACAAAGAAGAAGAAAAAAGAAAAATTAAATAAAAAGATTTTGAACAAAAAAAATAAAAGTTTTTTTTAAAAAAAAAAAAAAAGTTTTTCTATAAAGAATTTTAGTTAAATTTTGTTTTCAATTGCTTTAAAAAATGGCATTTAAAAAAGACGTAGAAATTGTAAAAATTCACTGATATTAGGGATGGAGAGTCCTCGTTCAGACTCATGCTTATTTTAAATAATTAATGAGCCCGAAATTGAAGAAATTATATGAATATTAATTTACAGTCTGGTATGTAACCAAGTAAAGTATAGCGATATGGAATAAAACGAGTGGAATTGGAACACTAATCACATAAAACGAAATGGAATGGAACGGGGGAGGAAATTTAAATTTATTATAACACATATTGGTGAAAAAATTAATAAGTCAATTTTTCTAAACATAAATCATTCTACAAATAAATCAACCCTTCATCAGTTTTATTATGGGAGCGTGTTTTGTCCTATGAACTAAAAAACTTCAATTTCAATGTTTAAAGCCATTAACATTTTTCCACCTTTCATCTCTCCACCATCCAGAGACCAGAAAAAAAGCAGACTTTACCTTATAAAACATTAACAAATCTTTGCATTTGTAGGTTAACTTTGTCTTAATATCAACCGATTTTCACCAAAATTGCATATCCCAATAATGTTACCGTTAGGCTAGGTCCAAAAAAGGATTCGGAGAAGGGAAGAGCTTCCCTAATCCTACTCAAGTCCCTAAGGACTTACACTTAAGCCAGACTGTCGGCTTGTTGTGTGCTCTAAAAATCGTTCCCATGTCTATTTCCTACCACAGGGACTCCGTCGCACTGACGAAATTCCTCAACCTCTTCCATCCTATGCCCCTAAGATCCCCCAATGTGGATATTTGGTCACTGAATAGTATTTCGACCCGGATCCCGGCAAATGCCGGTCATTCACAGAGATAGTGGTCCAAGGTCTCCTCGTCCTCCCCACATTCCCTACACACTCCGATTCCGCTCTACCAATACGGTGGAGATGGGTCCTCAGTGTCGAGTGTCCTGTGAGGATTTCCACCAAAAGACACAGTTCCTTCCTACTAAGATTCAGAATTTCCCTCGTCCCGTCCCTGTCCGGGTTGCCCCAGAGAATCCCGTGGTCCTGCCAACACCCGCATTCTCCCAGATGGTCCTTTGCATTTTGTCAGCCCAATCCACCAGCTCCGCCTTGAGAGCTCGAAAAGGTCTAGCGTTCCCCAAAGTGAATATCCCAATAATATGTGAATTAATAATCGCTGCTAATTTTTGTTAATCGGCAAAAAATTATCAAACTTATGAATCTGTTTTAACATATAAGCTACAATTATTCATTTTCTGAATCCAAGATAACCACAAAGTTTGAGCGATTTGTGCATTATTACGTTTTATTGAACCAAAAAAGTGACATCAGAGAAAATAATTTAGTACACTCAAAATAAATTGTAGTTTAAATTAACTGAAAATATAATTTAAAATAAATGATAATTAACTTAAAATCCGGTCTACATAATTTTCATTTAAATCAAATATTTCTAGATATTTATATTTAAATAGTGTTTAAATAAAAGAAATCCGTAAGAACAAATGAATAGTAAGTTAAAAAAAATTTTCAAGTTTTAACTTCAGATCAATAAAAATAAATGTTCGATTCAGTTACTTAAATTCTTGAAGTTTTTTTGTTGTGTTTTACTAAATGTAGACACACACACATACGTATCTTGTTTTTCAATTTCCTTATTCAATTTCTCTATCCCCCCTATGGAGCCGCGCATGGGCAAAAAGACCAACGTTTTTGCTCCAAAGGCTAATACAAACTGGCAAGGGGACGGTCTGTAAGAATTAATTTTTTATTTGTTTACCCATATCCTTACATGAAAATTCAAGTTTACACACCTCCATAATAGAATTCGGAACATTAACCCAAAATGAAACGATATGAAATGGAACGGGGAACAAATGGAATCGGAAAATTTTACACATTTGTATTATCAGTAAGTGTTTCGTATGTCAAGTTTTGCAAAATTTTTGAACTTTTTGTGATATATCACTAAGTTTTTAAGATACTAGCTATTTCATAAAATGGAGTATTTTAAAGTGTCCCGCATCTTCAAAACTTAACGAGATAGGGAAAAACGTACAAAATTTTTAGCTCTGCAGGAGTATTGAAGCGGCCACAGTGTGATTTATTATATTTTTTAAATCATAATATAAACTAAGATACTCCGATAAAGCAAAGTTCGTTCGTTCGTTGAATACAATTTCGTTACCTATAATCAATGCTCCAATTCAACTCGTTGTCCGTTCCATTTCTTATCGTTCTCCATGTGTAGTCTTTCAATTCCACTCATTCCCCTTTATATTAAATATCGTTCTCAATATTAAGCCCTACAATTCCACTCATTTCCCGTTTTATTCCACATCATTTCGATTTCAAAAAATTTTACATTCCATCCATGGAATGACAAGAAAATTAAAAAAAAAAACAGTTTAAAATATTTTTTCACAAGTTTGATATAATTTTTATTAAAAATAAAAATTATGTTTTTTCGACCTTTAATTGTGCAATGAAAATGAAAATTATTCACGTTCTAGGCCGTATTCTATATTTCTTAACTAGGATATTGTCCTAACAAATAATCTACAGAGTTTTTGTTTTCAAATTTATTAATTGACCACTTTCAGAAATGTGTTGATAGATCTATTTCGGGAATTTTCTAGGTTCCCATCACCAGAACACGTTTTGAAAGAAGTGACAATCCCATGCAAAACATCAAACATTCCTATAAACTAGTTTTCTCACTAAATGAGAACTAATATATGAGCTCGAAGTTAAAGATTATCACCATTGATCAAAAAATAAATTGAAAACTTGTTTGTTATGTGCAAGGTCTACCTTTGGCAGATATTCAATACAGGTTTTTTGTTTTCCCCTTTTTATTTCACACTTGTTTTGTTTAAAAACGAAAAACAAAATGTAAAGGGGGAGTAAAAAAGACCGTACTTTGTCTTTTGAACAAATTTGATATAATTTTTATTAAAAATAAAAATTATGTATTATGCAATAAAAATGAAAACTATTCAAGTTCGAGGCCATACTCTATATTTCTTTATTAGGATATTGTCCTAACAAATAATCTATACAGTTTTTTGTTTTCAAATTTATTAATTGACCACTTTCAGGAATGTGTTGATAGATCTGTTTCAGGGTTTTTTTTTAAATATGATTTTTTTTCTGTAAAAGTTTTGTACACACAATTAAAAGGAATTAAATTCCAGAATTTTTTTTGGAATCTGAACTCATACATATCACTTTAGGGCTTTTGATCTGTAACATAAGTCTATTAGCAAGGAAGGTCTTCACAGTAGCTTTCATATTTGAACCCATTTTTCTAAACTCAGTTGGAGAATATATCAAGAGTCTTCAAATAACATGCGACTGGGCCCATAACCTGTTACTTCTTGAACTACTCTTTTCATCTGGAGAATATTAAATGAAAAAAGAAAACAACTTTAGTTTGATTTCAAATTTGTTTCTATTTAATTCAATATTGTTTGTGTTTGATTTAAAAATTTAATTTGTTAAAGCTTAAGTTAATACCAAGAATTATAATTTTTCAGTGTTGGCAATCCTTTAAATTGTGCTATATATTCTTAACTTTTTTCACAAGTTGTTGCTATTAAATCTGCGAAAGAAAAAAACTAAAACATTAACTACAAACTATATTTTAATAAGATGTATTTATATTCTAGACACATGTTTGACTTAAAATTAAAACTAAATAAAATATCTAGGGATACCCAGTTTAAAAAAATATATAAAAAAACGCCCAAAATAACAGCCTTGCTGAAATAAGAAGAAGAAATAAATTAGGAACAACACGTATTTTAAACGTGACACTTGAAATTGACATGTGATCTAATTTAAATGAAATTAAAGTAAAATAGTGAGGGTCATATTTAGGTAACACGTAACGTAAAATTTAAGTACAACTTGAGATAAAGAAGAAAAATTATAGAGAAGACTTTTGCTATGCTTTTTCCAAGTTGTTAAAGAATTGGTAGTGCAATGTCAACTTATGACCCTCAATATGTATTAAAGAATTGTACTAAATTGTAATAGAAAACTCTACTAAAAATTTATAAAATTGTTTATTTTGAAATATATTCTGTCTTGCCTTAAATAGACCGGTTTTCAAAGCAAAACTAATGCAGTCTTTTTGGAAATTTTAAAAATTTGATCGAAAGTAGTTGCCACCACTTCATGTCTAGTATCTAAAAAGTTAAGCTTGTTGTAAATTTAGTCCTTTTCACTTGAAATTTAAGTTAAAGTTTTTTCTGTATAGTATTTTTTTATATTTTTTTTTTTAGTATTTGTATAGTTTTTTTTTTTTTAAGTTTAACTACAAACTTTTTCCCTAAAATATGGTTGTTTTGTTACATTTTCTAAAAAAGACAGGTTGAACGAAATAGAAAATGTATGTTAGACAACAGTTTTCTAAAAAGAAGGAAAAGTCAAAAGACGGCTGAAAGTAAGAGAATTTATAAGTTACTTAAATTGCAAACTACAAGCACAAACCAACTCAAATGCTATCAAACTTAATTTAAACCCAATCCAAATAATCTAGAGATAAGGGTCATTATACACATTGGGACGAGTCAGAGATGTATCTAAAAGTAGATTTATAGAATTTAAAAAATTATGAAATCGAAGTCGCTCGATCAATAAACGTTTGCTAGCTAATACCATGCGCGGATGAAGGGAGAGGGAAAATGGAACATTTTACAAAAAGGTTGACAATAGACACATTTTAGATATCTTGTGACGGGTTAGGTCATGCATCTATAAATATATTTTTAATAGAATTAAACAATTAAGAAATTAAATATATTGACTTGGAGTCAGTAGGGCTCGATTATAAAAATTTGCATATGCATGTAGGCTGGCTAATAGCAAATTTATATTTTTTGCATGTGTGTTCAATTGCAAAAGAAAGAATAAATTAACTACAAGGTGGCAGGAACCAGTCATATGCCGAATTTGTTTATATGAAAGAAACCTGACACTTTAACATTGCATTGTCACAGAAACGCGCCAATTGTCACATTTTAGACACCTTACGACAAGTCAGGTGGTGTATCTTAATAACTTATGCTTTTTGCGTGTGTGTTCAAAAACTAAAGGCGAAAAAATAAAACCAAAGAAGCACAAAAAAATATAAGAAATAATGAAAAAAGAAATACACTTAAAAAAAATACAGTTAAAGTGAAGTGAGAGTCCCTTTGTTCACCGGTCATGGCATATGTCGTTTAAAGTCAATTGTGTGAATTTTGACAAAAATAATTACTTAACCTTCCAAAGATATAATTTCTAGTGTCCGACCGAACTCATTTTTTTCGGCCGAAGCCGAAGCCGGAGCCGAACTTCGGCCAAAATATCAATGTTCGGCCGAAGCCTTTTTGTTTTAATAAAAAAAAATATAAATTGGTTTTTGATCCATTTATTTAAACCAAAAAGTTATTAAACATAAACAAAAATAAAAATTCATAGGTATATTTTTTTAAAAAATCATATTTGGAAAATAGTTGTACTATTTTAAGTAAAAAAAAAAGAATAAAATATTTGTACTATATTTTATAGTCAAAGAAAAATAGTTGATCGATTTTAAGTAGATATAAAAAAAAACTTTAATATTTAAAATTAAAAAGTTTTATATTGTAATGACAGAAAAGCAATTTTTCCGCATTTACACCATGTAAATTGCTTCGTCTATCAGAATACAGCTGTCCGGCAGCGCTAAAAAGCTGTTCGCTAGCTACACTAGTTGGTGGGGCTGATAAATATTTTATTGCTACAGCTTTTAAATTTGTAAAAGGACTTGAATTCCAATACTCAAATATATTTATACTTCTGGGACTTAAAGGCTCTGTAATAAACATTTTAATTTCTTTTTCAATCAAATTTTCATTTGGTTCTGCTACTTCTAAGTCTGGTTCTGCATCATGTCTATCCCAAATTGATGAAACTTTTATGCTCTTTTTACGATTTTTCTTGGAATTGTTAATTCGTTTAGGAATCTCAGCAGCATCATAAGTTTCAACGACGGAATTTTCTTTGAAAAAATTTAGTATTTCATTTTTTGATTTTTCATACTCTTCATCTGTTAAATATTTATTTTTAAATCTGGGGTCCAATAGTGTTGCAACACTTAAAAAGCTCTTTGTTGCAATGCATTGAAATCTTTTAGCCAAATTTTCAATCAAACTGGATTTAAACATTGATTCAGACTCATCGTCATTTAAATTTGACTTCAGCATTTCGTAAATAGGAATAACTACTGAGATTGATGAAGTATCTCCAGACAGATCTAGGGTAGCTTCATAAAAACACTCAAGTAAGGTTACCATTTCATCTAAGGTGTTCCATTCTTCAGGAGATAGAGATTTAATTTTTGTTGTTTTATTTGCGTATATACTAAGAGCGTCTCTTTGCTCGAGGAGTCTCCGCATCATGAAATAGGTACTGTTCCATCTAGTTTCAACGTCTTGTATTAATTGATGTTTTGGCAAGCTGCATGTTGTTTGTATATTTTTTAAGTTCCTATATGCTTGCTCAGATCGTTTGAAATAGCCTACAATAGATCTACATTTTGTTATCAACTCCTTTAAAGACGGATTTTTTGTTAAGCTATCATGGATTACTAACTGAATATTATGTGCTGTACAACCAAACGACAGACAGCCCCCAAATCTCATAGCCGCATTCATATTGGCTGCATTATCAGAAACTCCAATGTGTATTTTTTTCTCGAGCTTAAAATATTCAACTACTGACTTTAGCTTTTCGCATATATGTGTTCCTGAAAAGTTAAAAAAATATATCACGTAAATCATTTAAAGATTATTTTAATATACTGACCTTTGTGGTCATCTTTTAACACAGATGCACCTAAAATAAATTTTTGTCTGTTTGGACCATCAATGAAATGAGCGGTGAAGCTAAGGGTTTGTCCAAATGTCAGCGGGTTTGTCCAAATGTCAGTGGTCGAAGGGTTTGTCCAAATGTCAGTGGTAAAACTTACCCACTCTGCCCTTTGTATTTCTTTATATACTTTTTCTCTAATTTTAGTGTACGTTTCTGGCATAAGAGTTGTTCGAAAGTACTTTTCTGTTTTTTGTTTATATTTACAAAACTTTTCGGGGTCCGCAAAGTTTAACTTTTTGAATGCAGTACCTTCCACTATATTATATGGAAGCATATCCACTAATATTAAATCCATAATAGACTTATCTATGTTTTTTGCCAATATAGAATCGTCTGCCCAGTATTCTTTTGAGTTTTTGTCTATATAGTTCGGCAAAGTTAACTGAACACCCAACGGAGTTATAGGAGATGATTTTTTGATTTGCATTTGCTGTTGTGAAATCTGCTCACAAAACTTTTTATACTGTTCGGGGTGATGTATCTCTAAGTGACGTTTTATGCTTACGGTTGTTTGCTTCTTTGGTTACACATTTCCCAATGACATATTTTTGTTACAAAATTTACACGTCGCCATAGCGTTGTTTCTTTTAAAGAAATCCCAGAATAGATTTTTGTTCGTAGCCATTTTTATCTAAAATAAATTTTTTCGTAAAAAATGTTCACTGAATTTGGAAAAATTTTTTTTTAACCCTTTTGGCTTTTTGAAATTTTTTCACACACACATACATTCATATTTAAACATCGTTGCTTTTTTTTTGGTATTCTATCATATGCAACGTTGTATTTTTTAGGTACTTTTTTGTTAATTCTGAAAAGTAATATAACCACAGTTGTTATTAATTTGTGTTTTTTACTAAATAATCATAAAAAGTTCGGTAGTTCGGCAAAATTCGGCCAAAATTTTATTACTATTTAAAGTTTTGTATTTTTGATGCATCAAAAATATGAAAGACCTCAAATTTATTTTCGTTTAAGGGCTATTTACAAGTTGCCCATCTCTGCCTACTTTAATATTGGCGCTTAATAAACTTTAGTGTCCGACCGAACAGTTCGGCCGAAAACCTATATTTTGTCGGTTTTTTGATATCTAGAGGCAATGATGACAAATTTTGGTATTGGAAACATGTTTGTTGAGCCGATTTAATTCGATTTTGTGTATAAAATTTAAGAGAAAAGCCGAAGTTTAGATATAAAGTTAAAAGTTCGGCCGCCGAACTATTTTCAATTTGGCCAAACTTTCTCCATCCGCCAAATTTGGCCATAATGCTTTAAAATACCGAATACAGACCAAATGCATTTTCTGGACGAACTGTTCGGTCGGACACTAATAAACTTACCCTTACCCTTTTAATACCTTTGCAGCCGTATTCATAACTTTAAACGAATGACTAACCCCGAGTGCACAAATTCCCATAAGGGAAAGTTGTGCACTCGTTTCAACATGAATACGGCAGTTAGTAATTAACATCCACTTACATGGTCTTTGCTTTTGAGGCTTCATTTAGTTTAAATTTTAACTGTTGCAATTCTCTATCGAATTGCTTTAGACCCACTTATATGGATGAGGTGTAACGATTGTAGTCTGGTGATAAATGCTGTTTATTTTCCCGTTGATTCAATTGGGACAGTAAGGTCTGATTTAAACGGGAACAGGCTTCAAATTCCGTAATCCTAAAACAATGGAAATTCGTAATTTAAAATTCATTTAAGGTCTAAATAACAATCACTTACCAAGAATCTACATCAACTAAAGCCATTTTTTTTTTTAATAATTTCTCTAGTTTGGAATAGTTCAGTACCGTATTTTTTATAAATTTTATTAAAAATACCAAAATGAATGCAATAATTTATGATTGAAAGTTCTGTGATTAATAGAAAATGATAATGATGAACTTGGCCGAACTCCGAAGCCGAAGCCGAGTACTGGGTCGGACACTAATAATTTCCGTTTGCAATACAATTCAAACCATACAAACAACAATGGTGTTTTATGTTTTTTAGTCTGGCATAGTCATACTCACATTGAATTAAAAATGTTTTTTTTTTTAAAGAAGGTGCTTTTGCCTAACTTTTTGCTTAACATCGACGTCTTTCAGTAAGATGAAGTATTTTTGGTAATTTTTTAAAATTTGTGTTCATTTGCACATAATAACTATTTGGATGCTACCAAAATTCTGTTTTGACTATTTTTCGCTCTTAAACGAAACTTGTACACATTTTTCAATGTTGCTTTATCATTTTCTTCACATTTTATTCCAGAATATTGCCTACATTTAGGCTTTACCTTTGTTATATAAAGATTGCCTACTTTTAGGATAGCTCATAACGACAGTATCAAAAATGTCCAACTCTATAATTTATAACTGCTTACTATATGATTTTAGTTTCATTATCACCAAACTCTCGTTACTTTAAAGGCATAAGTTCTTTTAGTAGTGGAAGTAGTGGCAGTACTTTGTTGGTTGCCAAAAAACTTTTCCTTTTTTGAAAGCAATTTTTGTTACTGTTATTATTGCTGTTAGTTTAAAAAGGAAAACTTTATTTAAACATTTTTGTTTATCTTCATGTTAACTTGATAATTTGAAATGCTTTTTTTTGCGTTTAAGTCTCGATAAAGTCTCAACAAAGTCAAAACTGAACTGATAATATTGTTTGATGAAAGCTACAGAGAAAGATGGGCATAACGAGGTAATAGTTAAATTTTAACTGGTTTAAAAGGAAGATCGGGATGATTTCAAAAGGGAAATTTAAAGTTTTTTAGTTCAAGAGAGAATAAAATGTTTAAAGAGACATTAAAACATTGCCTACTTTTAGGCTTTAACCTTTGTTCTACAAAGTTTGCCTACTTTTAGACTTAAACTTTTGTGAATATATATTGCCTACTTTGAGACTTAAATATTTGAAAAGACCTTTTAATATAAGCAAATATGTCTTGCAATTATTTTCTAATAAAAATAATTGTAATTTGAGTACTTCATTTAAGATTTAAAAAAATTTAAATTATAAAAAAAATAAAAATTATATAATATTTTACTTTTAAGTTTTAATAAATTAAAACCAAAAGTTTATTTTTCGATCTTTTATCATAAATTATGATGTGAGCAAGATTATTCAAGTTCAAGATCATTTGTTTTTTGTTAAACAAAAAACCGTGCAACGATATTTATTAATCAAAAAATTCTTCATCCGCAACTTAATGCAGATTTTAATCCACGGACAGGTCCTTACATGTTTCATGTAGCGTCACCTACAATCATCAGAGAACCAATGTGGACGGGGTAGAAGATTTACCCAAAGCTATAATTTTCTGATGACAAAAGATGAACACTTTACCCGTAGTGTTTTTTAAACTTCATGAGAAGTTTAAAAAACAAAGCACGGAAGCATCCAACTAATTCAAAAAATTAAAACCTTTTTTTCTTTAACTAACAAATATCGTTGTTTGTGTAAAGGCTAGAATCTCTAGCCATAGTACACAGTGTTGTTAGTGTTTAGTAATACACAATAACAGTTTCTGACTATAGAATTAGGACCATAGATCAGTTTTTGCCGTACTTTGCAATTTTCAAATATTTTACTTTTAAGTTTTAATAAATTAAAACCAAAAGTTTATTTTTCGATCTTTTATCATAAATTATGATGTGAGCAAGATTATTCAAGTTCAAGATCATTTGTTTTTTGTTAAACAAAAAACCGTGCATCATAATTTATGATAAAAGATCGAAAAATAAACTTTTGGTTTTAATTTATTAAAACTTAAAAGTAAAATATTTGAAAATTGCAAAGTACGGCAAAAACTGATCTATGGTCCTAATTCTATAGTCAGAAACTGTTATTGTGTATTACTAAACACTAACAACACTGTGTACTATGGCTAGAGATTCTAGCCTTTACACAAACAACGATATTTGTTAGTTAAAGAAAAAAAGGTTTTAATTTTTTGAATTAGTTGGATGCTTCCGTGCTTTGTTTTTTAAACTTCTCATGAAGTTTAAAAAACACTACGGGTAAAGTGTTCATCTTTTGTCATCAGAAAATTATAGCTTTGGGTAAATCTTCTACCCCGTCCACATTGGTTCTCTGATGATTGTAGGTGACGCTACATGAAACATGTAAGGACCTGTCCGTGGATTAAAATCTGCATTAAGTTGCGGATGAAGAATTTTTTGATTAATAAATATCGTTGCACGGTTTTTTGTTTAACAAAAAACAAATGATCTTGAACTTGAATAATCTTGCTCACATCATAATTTATGATAAAAGATCGAAAAATAAACTTTTGGTTTTAATTTATTAAAACTTAAAAGTAAAATATTTGAAAATTGCAAAGTACGGCAAAAACTGATCTATGCACAGTGGTTCCAAACACAAAAAACATGGTAATAAATATAGATGTTTTAAACTACTGGTCCAATCGGGAAATGGTGTTCCCAAAAATTGAAAAGCGGGAGCTAACCTTTAAGGAAAATGTTTCTGTGGTCACCCTGTTTTAACACAGGGTGTGCTACAGGGTGTCAAAGTTGACCATCTCGAGTATGAAAGAGCTTTAAAGGGGTATAACTTCTATAACCATGCATCGATTTTAGTGTTTTTTGGACTTTTTTAAATCTAGGTTACGAGACAAAGCAAAAACATGCTTCATGTACCATAGTAACTCTTACAGTTAAAAAAATATTTCACTTTGAATTTCAAAATCTTCATTTTTCGCCTTGACTTTTTTAATAGTTTTGCCAATAGATTATTCATTTTTCAAAGAAAATGCTCAAAATTTTTTCAAGTCATTCTAATGACCTTTCTTAAACTCCTAAAGAAAACTTTTTTGAATTATCTTAAGCCGTTTCGCAGTGATACTATTTTAAACTCAAAAATTAAAAGTGTGTTCTGAAAAATGGGGTTTTTTGGTCAGATAAGGGGTAACTTCACACACCTTTATATATATTTTGCTGATATTTTTTGGATTAGTTTTTTACATAGTTTGATAGAGTAGACTTCAAAAATGCTTAATGGTATAGTTTAAAGCATTTTTGGATATGCACCCTACGTCCAGCATTGGTCGAAAATGATGAATTTTTGAACGGAATTCTATGTTTATGACCGTGATAAAAAAAAGTCACGCCACTTAGAGACGATTTGAAATTTTTATACTGTAAAGAGATTTATTCTAATGAGTTTGCCACTTCATTTGCCGCCGCCCGCTCAAAACGTAGCCTGGAGAGCAAATTTTGTGGAAAAAAGTCATTTTTTCAAAAGCCTTTTTTTGATTTATAAAAAAAGCGTACTTATATTATCAATTTCAGCAAGATTTTATTTTATTTTTAATAAAACGTAAATAATTGTCCTACATTCCAAAAATCTTTTCGATATTGCTTATGGTTATTTTTACATAAAACATCAAAGTTCAATGTAGTATATCTAACTATAATTAATTGTACATTTATTGGCTTTTGCTTTCGGTAATGTTAAAAAATTTAAATAATTTCAGAAATTTTTTTACATATTATTAAATTAGACTTAGTTATCAATTCAACGATGCATAAATCGTTTATCTAGTGTAATAAATGAATTCAAACTATTGCGCTTAAATCAGGCATTTCAGGTCAAATTGCAGTATTTAACAAATTTATATATTCAGGTATACAGAGCGTGTTGCATTATATTTCTCTAAAAGGGTTACGGGTTTTTTTATTTTTTTAATACTATTTCAAAAACCTAATAAGATATAAATGCAGGTAGAAAATGCGTTTTATGATGTAACATTTGCATAATATATTGTTCTAATTTTCCATATAAAACAGGTAAATAACTACCATATATTCATTTATTTGAAAGACAAAATAATGTTTTTTTTTTGTTCTAAAGATAAGGTTTTATTAAATTTAACTGGTACAGTAGTAATTGTGCTAAAAATATGAATATATTCCTAAGGACTACACATTTTCTACAAAGTAGTCTGAAGTATCAAAAGTTAAAAGGTCGTTTATATGCATAGATTCAGAATCTTCCTTTTCAATGTCTATGCTTATTTTTGGTAACCATTTTGTTCTTATGGAGTAAAGTACTGGATCCGATGATATTAATAAAAATTCCATCAAATCGGAATTTTGAGCTATTCTGGAGCACTTACGTGTGTTAAAAAGCCTAAAATGTTTGACGTCTCTATTTCTGGCCTCCTGGGCTTCTTCAGTCAGTTCGCCTAAAGGCAACATACTGTTTTCTATTATTTCTTTGGCATGAGCTAATACTTTATGTACTGTTGGTGTCATTGGCCTCCAAGAGTACATGGTGAGTATAATGTCTTTTGTTTCATTGGCAAAGAGTTTAAATTTAGCCACATTAATAGGTTTTTTACTGTTAATGACTGCTAATATAACTTTAAAACGTTTTAGTAGGTTTTTATCGAGACCCGTAATTGAGGAGGTAGTTTCTGGATCTTCGAAAAAACGCCTTGCTGTATTTCCGTCATTGGAACTTCCAAACCCCTGAAGGGGCGTATCAATGATTAATCCAAGTCTTAATTTAAATTCATCTTGAATTCTTTTCTTCTCTTCTTTTCTCATGTTGTGTAGATCAGTGTTTTTGTTTACGGAAAGGCTTAGGTTTCCTGGAATAAGGCGGTATTTGAGATCGTATGCGAGGTGTAAACAATATTCCATAAATCTTATTCTGGCATGAAGTGGCGATATCCCAAACCTCAGAGCGTTTTCGTTCATAGAAATTGTATCACTATCTTCATGAAACTGTGAACTTAATTTTCCACATATATTACATTTCCAAGTAGATGTTGTGTCTGTAATTGCATTTGCAACTTTTCCATCAATCATTGTAAGTTGTGGTTGAAATGAAACTTTAATAACTTGTCCAGATATTTCCACGTAAAGTGGAGACAAGCTCGAAATTTCCCTTTCTATTGAATCTACTAAACTTTGTGTTGAAATCATGTCTTCTTTTACATATTCAAATCGTATTGGACGACATAAAAATTTAGATCCAGGGGTTAAATTCGTCCATATATCATTTGCAGACGAGGTTGAAGGTAATTTATTATACAACCGCATTCTTAACGGCACAAAAGAAGCCATAAAAATTGATGAAAAACTTTTTTCTTTGCTGCTTCCAGATGGTTGTTTGTATTCGGAAAACCCAGATGTGCCATCACAGCCCCATTTGAACATTAACACGACATCAGATTGCTTGCATCTTTCAATATCTTTGCTGCTAAATGTGGACATAATTCTAGAAACAGTATTGTCAATTAACTGTGATAGTTCAACTTTTGCGCCTTCAATAGAGGCATGCACTGGGGATGTTATTGGTTTTAAAATATTTTCTTTTGTTTCTTTTATTGCTTTACTGCTAGGAAAAATATCATATCCTTTTTCAATGAGAGCTTTTCTTAAAATACCATATTTATTTCTCGTTAACCCCAAATTTAGAAAAAGAGCTAATGCATCTTCACTGGTAAAGGAAGTTGATGATTTTGGTGTTGGAATACTTTGTATCATGCGCTTCAAACGCTTAGGAGACGCAGTTGGTAGGACGTCGACAATTTTCCCTGTTTCTTTAGGCTGTATACGTGTCAAAGCTGCTTTAAAAGAATCCTTTATTTCATTAGCGGAGTGTGTGTTAATCATTTCTTCCTGTTTTACCTTCTTAGTCCTAATCTGGACCTCTTCATAATCTTTTTTAGGGCGGCCCCTTTTTTTCTGTTCAATAACTACTGACATCTCCTTATTAAGCCAATCTTGACTCTTCTTCATAAATTTTTGTATAGAATAATCGGAATCTTTAATCCTTTTTTCATAAATTTTGTAAAAATTTTCAATTTCATCTGGCTTTATATTTAAGCCATACGAGTAGACAATGGTATCAATCAGTTTTCCTATTTTTTCCGATCGTATATCAGTATTGGCAAGAGTATCCCAAATTACTTTACAAAGGGAGCTATATTTTATTGTAACCTCCATGACTGCTTAACTCAAATAACCTCCTTTTAAAATTACTACGCTTATATATTACAAATATTTGTTTTTTTATAAACAAAAAATCGAGCAGGTACTGGATTTGTAAAAACAAAAAACTGAAATAGGTAAAATAAAAAAAAACGCATTATATTAGCCCATTAAAACAATATGTTATGCAAATGTTACATCATAAAACGCATTTTCTACCTGCATTTATATCTTATTAGGTTTTTGAAATAGTATTAAAAAATAAAAAAACCCGTAACCCTTTTAGAGAAATATAATGCAACACGCTCTGTATACCTGAATATATAAATTTGTTAAATACTGCAATTTGACCTGAAATGCCTGATTTAAGCGCAATAGTTTGAATTCATTTATTACACTAGATAAACGATTTATGCATCGTTGAATTGATAACTAAGTCTAATTTAATAATATGTAAAAAAATTTCTGAAATTATTTAAATTTTTTAACATTACCGAAAGCAAAAGCCAATAAATGTACAATTAATTATAGTTAGATATACTACATTGAACTTTGATGTTTTATGTAAAAATAACCATAAGCAATATCGAAAAGATTTTTGGAATGTAGGACAATTATTTACGTTTTATTAAAAATAAAATAAAATCTTGCTGAAATTGATAATATAAGTACGCTTTTTTTATAAATCAAAAAAAGGCTTTTGAAAAAATGACTTTTTCCACAAAATTTGCTCTCCAGGCTACGTTTTTGAGCGGGCGGCGGCAAATGAAGTGGCAAACTCATTAGAATAAATCTCTTTACAGTATAAAAATTTCAAATCGTCTCTAAGTGGCGTGACTTTTTTTTATCACGGTCATAAACATAGAATTCCGTTCAAAAATTCATCATTTTCGACCAATGCTGGACGTAGGGTGCATATCCAAAAATGCTTTAAACTATACCATTAAGCATTTTTGAAGTCTACTCTATCAAACTATGTAAAAAACTAATCCAAAAAATATCAGCAAAATATATATAAAGGTGTGTGAAGTTACCCCTTATCTGACCAAAAAACCCCATTTTTCAGAACACACTTTTAATTTTTGAGTTTAAAATAGTATCACTGCGAAACGGCTTAAGATAATTCAAAAAAGTTTTCTTTAGGAGTTTAAGAAAGGTCATTAGAATGACTTGAAAAAATTTTGAGCATTTTCTTTGAAAAATGAATAATCTATTGGCAAAACTATTAAAAAAGTCAAGGCGAAAAATGAAGATTTTGAAATTCAAAGTGAAATATTTTTTTAACTGTAAGAGTTACTATGGTACATGAAGCATGTTTTTGCTTTGTCTCGTAACCTAGATTTAAAAAAGTCCAAAAAACACTAAAATCGATGCATGGTTATAGAAGTTATACCCCTTTAAAGCTCTTTCATACTCGAGATGGTCAACTTTGACACCCTGTAGCACACCCTGTGTTAAAACAGGGTGACCACAGAAACATTTTCCTTAAAGGTTAGCTCCCGCTTTTCAATTTTTGGGAACACCATTTCCCGATTGGACCAGTAGTTTAAAACATCTATATTTATTACCATGTTTTTTGTGTTTGGAACCACTGTGCTATGGTCCTAATTCTATAGTCAGAAACTGTTATTGTGTATTACTAAACACTAACAACACTGTGTACTATGGCTAGAGATTCTAGCCTTTACACAAACAACGATATTTGTTAGTTAAAGAAAAAAAGGTTTTAATTTTTTGAATTAGTTGGATGCTTCCGTGCTTTGTTTTTTAAACTTCTCATGAAGTTTAAAAAACACTACGGGTAAAGTGTTCATCTTTTGTCATCAGAAAATTATAGCTTTGGGTAAATCTTCTACCCCGTCCACATTGGTTCTCTGATGATTGTAGGTGACGCTACATGAAACATGTAAGGACCTGTCCGTGGATTAAAATCTGCATTAAGTTGCGGATGAAGAATTTTTTGATTAATAAATATCGTTGCACGGTTTTTTGTTTAACAAAAAACAAATGATCTTGAACTTGAATAATCTTGCTCACATCAAAATTATATAATTTTAGAATATGTTCAAAAATGGCAATTTATCAATTATATGAAGACAAAAAGAAATACATGAAGTGTTCTAAATATTATGTATTAAGCTTAACAATTATTTTTATTTGATATAAAGAAAAGGTCAAAAAACATTTACATAATTTTATAAAAAATATTGTTTACTTTTAGGCAGTAATTATTTGTATATAAATATTGCATACTTTTAGGCTAAACCAACCAACCAAATCAAAGAACACTTTAAGTATGAGGAAATATATTTTCTTTGTATTTTGTAATAAAAAAAACTGAGTTTGATATTTTTTTTTTATAGATACAGTTATTTTCTGTCATAAAATTTGTCTTGTTAAAAATCAGTTTTAAAATACGATAATTCTGTAGAACTTAATATTTTTGTTTAAATGTGTTCATTTGGATATTGGTCATTGAAAAAATCATCATGTGTTGGGCGTTGTGGTGTAGTGGTTAGTGCGTTGGACTGTTACATAGATTTCCCCGGGTTCGATTACCTTTGGCGACAATATAATTTGAGAAAAATAATATATATGAGTTTTCTATTCCTCAGATGTATCGCAGCGCCTACCTTCGGTGGTCCCATTAACCCCACCAAAGTAAAATAATGAATTAGGGCTATGAACCAAAAATATTCAATAAGTTCGCAAACTCTCCATCAAGTGGAGAGCAACAACTTTTCTAGGACTTATCATCTCGCGTCATTACAGTGTTGCCATGTTTGAAGCCCTTCATCTTTCCCACCTTTTATCTCTCCACTAACATCTTTTCAAAGAAAGCAACACATTAATAAATAGAATTAAAAAAAAAAAAATAAAATAAAAAAATATTTTTTAAGCAGCCGTTATCTTCTATAAATGAGGTGTTTGGTGTATCTAACAAAGCTAAAATCATGAAATTTGGTACGTAACTTCATATATCAAAACAAATCCAAACAAAGCATTTTGGTTAATCGAGTTGTAAAAAAAGGTTGAGAAGTTTAAAAAATTAGATTTTTCCCCTTTTAATTTGAGGACCTTAACAAGATTACAAAGTCAATATATAAATATATCCACAGCAAAAAGTCTATAGTAAAAGGTTTTAAAAATCAAAAATTTTAGAATTTTGTCAAAAAAAAAGTACTTTATTAATTTTGTAAAGAAAGTAAAAAAATAACATTTGCATAAAATTTTGTTATAAAATATTGCATACTTTATAGCTTTAGCTAATACTGCCTACTTTTATGTTAAAATACATAAAATAAAAAAGCAATCATTTGCTTTACGTTTAGTTACAAAATGTTGCCTAATTTTGGGCTGTAACTTTTGTTATAAAAACAGTGCCTCCTTTTAGGGACAAATACATAAAATATTCAAAAGAGCGCAAATAAAATTGCGTATATTTTTTGTAATGATAAAAACTGTTTTTATAATAATTAGATATTACAAATTAATATAAAAAATTTGCTTATTGTTTTGCCATCAAATTTGTATTGATTTTTTTCTTGTTTAAATTCGGAAATTTAAGATTATTTCCAAAAAAAGGTACTCTATCAGTTTTGTAAAGAAAAATTAATAACATTTGCTTTACGTTATATTATAAAATATGGTCTAGTCTTAGGCTGTTACTTTTGTTATAAACCATTGCCTACTTTAAGACTTTAACTTTTGTTCCAAAAATATTTCCTATTTTTAGGCTAAAATAATTAAAAAATAAAAAAAAAACTCTTTAAGGATTATAAATAAAATACAATTTCGTTTTATTTTTATAATAAAGATATCTAAAATTATAATATATCTTCATAAATTTAATATGACAAATTTATATTATTTTCTGACATAAAATCTGCCTTGATTAAATAAATTTTTTTAAAATAGAATTTCCATTATTGAAATATATTAATATTTTTTGATGATGTACTCTTTCATTAATGGATTCATTAAATTTTGTTTTTCTTCTACAAAAAAAAAAAAAAAAATATGAAAAAAATTAAAACTTGTATGGGCTCATCAATCAATTCGAGTGTCGGCATAACATCAGCAGTAGATCATTTATGAAATTTGAAGACCATAATAATAAACACTCAATATGTTTTCTTTCTATTTTATTCCGTTATGGAGATGTGATAAATCATCAATATAGAATATTATTCTTTTTTGCTATAAGCTTTGTTAAATCCACTTTAACACAGCTGACAAAAATTATGATGTTGTTAATAACCTATAGAAAATAATATGGGGTTGGTGAAATTAATAAGATATTGTGTGGATGGGAATAAAATTAATATAAAATTTAAGTTTTTTTTCAAAATTTTATTTATAAAAATCATATTAAGCAAAAATAGCACTTAAATATTTAATTCAAAATGAACTAAAAGTAAGTTCAAACAGTTCTCAACTTAAGCCAAATTTAACTGAAGTTAAATACAAGTCAAATTTAATGCAATTTAACACACTTTAATATGACTCAGTGCAAACTTAACAAAAAACTAAACCTAAATTCTACTCATTTTTAGCTCAAAACTAACGAAAACTCAACTCATACTTACCTAAAGATTGAACTGACTTAAGGTTTAATCTTAACTTAAACTCAAACCTAAACACAACTTAATTTACTATTAGTGAGTTAAAAATTTTTTTTTTTTCATAAATTGGTCTATAAATTTTTTGTCGATTTTCAATTTTAATAAATTGGTCTATAAAATTTCAGGTCAAAATTCAAAAAGTTATATTTTATAAAATATAAGTAAAATTTTATTTAAAAAACTATAAACGCGTTTTTCTCAAAATGGCATTTTTCAAATTTGCGCAAACTCTAGCTCAAAAACTTTGTATCCGATTTAAATAAAACATGGCTCATTTTGTTTATTATTATACATATTGTGCATTTCCCCACAGAGCTGGTGATTGTTTTTCCCCCCATTTAGAGATTTAAAAGCGCGGAGAAATGAGTCTGTTTTAAAATTTTTTTTTTTTCAAATACGCGTAATTTTTGAAAAAACGCTTTAATTACGGTTTTGGAGGGGGGATACTCAACTAAATTATCTCTATTAAAATGCAATTTGATTTTTTTTCAGATACACTATAAAGACTCTTTTTTTTTACTTTGACTTCCATGGCCTCTATACAAAAGAAAAAAAAAAAATATAATTAAAAAATAAAAATTTTTCACATAAAAAAGGGTATTTTTTTAACTTCACTCGCTAATAGTACCTTAACCCAAACTTAACTCAATCAGAACTCAAATTCAACTGAATTTCAACTCAACTTAAATTCATTTTAACTCACTTTCCACTTTTTTTTATATATTAGCTATGAGATGGGAGCATATCATGATCATATATAACCATGTAAGGCCATACGACCTCATATTTCGGATCTAAAGATATATAGTCATTAATATGATTACTTGTGGTCGTATACTGAACTATGCATGGATGTGCATAATGATATGATGATATATAGGCACATGTTTGAATATATGTATAATCATACATGGTTATATATGCGATCATATATGGTCTAATGTATGACCATATAAGTTCAGATCTATATCATAAATGTTTATATAAGATCATATATGGCCACAGACGCCCATATAACCTCAAATATCGGATCCGAATATAAGTCATCATATATGAGAATATATAAGGTAACTAATATACCATATATGGACATTAGACCGACTTATCTTGTATGTCAAACTAAAATGTGTTTTTTTGTCCACCCTTCAAAACGTACCTTCACAGTCAGAAAAACATAAACGGACCACCGCTGTCAAGGTACTTTAACAAGTGTTGGCAATAAGTGCTGGCAATAAGTGTTGAACAATTACTGGTTAAAAAAAATTTCCAACGTTGGTAAAATGTCGATTTAAGTAAATATGTGTTTCAGTTTTTTGCGAAATACGCACTAGTTCGCGTTTTAGCAAATATTCAATGGTGCATTGGCTCTCGTGAGGCCTCGTTTAAACTTTGCCACCCAATATTTTATAGCAGGAACAGACTTCTCCAGAGTAGATTCTAGCTTGACTTTAATATTGGTTGGACTGAGAACTTTCAAATGAAAGTATTGAATTACATAACGGATGCCAAATTTTTCCATGTTTCCAAATTCACTGAGGTCGTTTATTTTTGATGGCTTAAAAAAAAAATACTAAACAACGTGGCGCCTTAAAACTTAAAACATATTTGGTTGTTTCTTTTCACTAAAGCTATTTTTTTCAAACTACTACTTACATAAGGTCGGCTAATTTTGGGACCGCCCTCGAATATGACGCCATACCCATATGTGATCATATACCAGTATATATGGTCATATATGATACCCTTTTTACTTGGATTGGATAATTTGTTTTTCTTTTTCTTATGATTTATTAAAAAAAAATAAAATTGTGTAATGAAAAATATTCCTAGAAATTTTGATTTATATGCTTCTGTTATTCTTTTCTTTTTTTCTTCGCCTTCATTAAAATTAATTGAAGGGAAAAGTGTATCAATGGTTCGTTAATAGAATTTCCTATATCTATACAATTTGTAGCCTTCTTCAATTTAGCCATATACATTTCATACATCATCATTTTTATGATGTTTCTTCTTTTTGTTAGACCTTTTAAGTAATTTTATGCCATTTCATTTCGTTAGTACACAGAGAAGCAAAATCATGGTTAATTCAATTATTATAGCATACTTAATTTAACATCCCGATCCAGAAAAGTTTATCTCAAATATAAAAAAATAAAATCTCATTTGATATAGATCGATATATATTCTTATTAAAGTTTATCTCAAAATTTGCAAATCCAATAATGTCCAATTAGATCCCACAAATATATTACTGGATTAAATGAGATCAAAACTTATCTCAAAATTGTGGTATCCAATAATATCTAATTTAAGATCCTGATAGATTCCAAAATATCGCATGGGCAAGATTATTTAATCTTAAATAATTACATCATTTATCATTTAATGTCATATATAAATATATATTGAGTTATATCTTACGTATGACACCATATATAAGCATATCTTATATCACACACAAAATTATTTTTTATATGGCAGTATATATTATTATACCTTAAACTATATAGCTTATATGCTACCATATATGATTACTTATTATGTTATATATGAGAATGTATTACTATATATGACAATAAATCTTTCATATCTTATTATGTATAGCATATATGCTTAATGTTTGATTTTATAAAGGCCAATATATAATAATATATCGTTATATATGTTTCCACATAAAAAAACATATAAAAATATATGGTGATTTATGACACATATAATCACATTATTATAACCATTTTAAAGATGAAAAAACATAATACCATATATAAATTTTTTTGCGTGTGTATATTTAGTATGTTTGGAGAGTATAATCCTTGTTTAAGTACAATGTCTGTTTTTATGTATTTTACAGGAGTATGTCCTGTTTTTTTTTTTTGGCTGAAAAGAAATAAAATTTGTATCTTTATTATTACACACAAAAATTGTTCATTGAACAGGAAATTATTATGTAAGTAAATCGTATTTATAGTCTATATATATTGTCTGCCATTTTTTGAATATTATTTGAAGGGGGTCGTCATCAATTCTTGATGGCCTTTACAAAATTGATTCATTTAATAGATATCTTTATGCTTATTTTTTATTATTTAGAACATATACCAGTTGGGAATTCAGCGGATATAATTATATTTATTGATAGGTATAAAAAATCGGTATATAATAAAAAAGCAGCTTAAATTTAATAATAAATCATTCACAATTAACTCTTAAAAGCAAATTTAGTTCCATCGCTACGAAAACTAAACTTAAATTTACCTCAAACTAAGCACATCTCAAACTCGAAAGTTCATACAATTTTTCTATTGATAATAATATGTTACTTATTATCATAATATATTCTAAGTATCATTATAGTTTTATTATAATCATACTATATTTCATAATATTATGGAGAATTCTTTTAATAATTTAGAATAATATTTAAATCACTAGAAACATATTATGGTTGGATCGTACCCCACACTTCAAAAATCGTAAATTTTGCTAATTTCATACAAAAATAAAATGTGTCATTTTTGTGATTATCATATATTCGTAGTGATCACATTGTTTTCCTAAGAATCATAATATATTCATGAGAATAATACTATAACTATGATCATATTATAACTATGAAGATGATATATGTTTTAATTTAGTTATGATGATTACGAACTTATTATGACTATTTCGAATCATAGACCTCGTACATTTTTTCACTTCTGAACATAATATGTTTGAAATAAACACAATAATTTCTCAAAATTCTATTATAATCATATTGATCATACTTTGGAAAATGTCACACCTCTGATTTAAATAAGTTCCTAATGGTAATAATCAGACTAATTTGACTTTTTTGCTTTTTTTGCCATGTTCACTCTTATTTTACCATTTTTTATTTTAAATTTTTTGGCTTAAAACCATTTTTTTTTTAAGATTTGCCTTATATATTTTTCCATTTTTATTCATAATTGCTTGTTATGCTATTTTTTTATTTTTAGTTTTTTGTCTTGAGATTTTTCAGATTTAAAAAAAAATTATTTGCTTGAGATGCGTTTCACTCCAAATTTTTAGCTTTTTCTTTTTAAAAGTCTTAATTTTTTATTTTTTTGTTGTAGTTTTGCAATTTTTTGCCTTATTTAAATATTATTTTGCCATAAACACTTCGGATTTTGCCAGTTTTAAACTTCTCTGGTAATAATATATTCCTACTAATCATAATATTTTTCGTTATATTTATACTATATACCTGTTATTATATTATAGTTATGAAGTATAATTTTGTTATCATTTAAGACAATTTACAATTATAAACTTCAAAACTCGCTTTATCGACTTTACTTTCATACAAAAACAAAATTTGCTACCCTCTTGATTATAATATGTTACTAATGATCATAACATTATCTTAATAACCATACCATTTTCATTGTAATCACACTATATTCCTAGTGCTCATACTATGGTCATGGAAAACACATTTTTTTACTTTATCATTTACGATCATATAATTTTCATTACTAATATATTATGATTAGTTCGTACCATAAATTTTAAAACTAGTAAATTTATTTCACTCCTGATTATAGTATGTTGCTATTGATTACAACATGTCCCTTATTTTTATTGCAATCATACTATTGTCCTGTTGATCATATTATGGTTATGGAGTATAATTTTATTATTATTATTTAATATTATGATAACTTCATAGTTATTATTATTAAAATATTTTTTATGCGTAATTTAAAAAAACTAATTAAGCCGCATTCATATTTCAACCATATCTGCACTTCGATACCATAATCACTAATATTTTTATACGCCAAATTTAATTTTATTTTCATCCTTTAAATATACTTTAAAAATTGTGCTCTGAAAAGCCTTAACATATGCCAACATGATTGCAAACATTGAATATTCCTTTAAGCCTATAAGTATGCAACAAAATATAAATAATAACATATTTTTTAAAATTAAAAAGTCATGGTCATATTTGTCATTGATATACAAAGGTATATATGACATTCTTTAGCCAGACTTGGTCGGACACTAACATAGGTCCACATACTAACACTACATATGGTAAATTTTTTTTTGAATTTTTTATAGTATACTTTCAGGTTGGTAGAGAAAAAAGACTGTTGCAAAAACCACACAATAAAAGTTTAAATGTTTGAATTTTTGCGTGTGTTTATTATTAATGTTGCGAGTGCTTTTCAGTATTTTTCGGAAAATTCTACATTTAAGAGCAGACACGCACATATAAGTCTGCATATATAAATATGTCTGACTATTTGTTAAGCACTGACTGACTAACTGTCACAGCATGTCAATTTCAATTTGACATTTATTGTGTGTTTTGTGTACTTGTTTTGTATGTGTGTGTGTGTAAAGTCGGAAGAAGGGGTTCATTTTTATAATAATAAGCTCTATACCAATACATTGACTTATACTGACTCTTACACACACGTTTTAATTCAAACACGTTCGCCATACAAATAAATAAACCTACTCATCATCATCACTAGTAGTAACAACATGATTGTCATCCTCCTCTTCATCCACAATACATCATCACGCCCAAAATTTAACGCATCCTTTTAGTTATAAACCATTGTATTGTGGCTTTCAAAATAAAACTTTTGTTTGTTAATAATTACAAACAAAAAACAACTTGATGCTTTCGTCTGACTGTCTACTTTTTTTGGGTCTCAGTCAGGGATGGAAATTTGGATTTGAAAATGATTTAAAATAAAGCATATAATTAAAAAAAAATTAAACATTTTGAATCTCGTAAATTTTCGACCTGCTTCCTTGCAAAAAAGTTTCAAACGAGTGCGTGATTTTCTTTCCCATATTTCAGTCTTAAAATTCTAGAGATGGCCTGAATATAAACATTATTCATACACTCAAATAAAAAAGTTAGTAAAGTCAGCAAAAAATTTTGCTGAGTCAGCAAAATTTTAGTCAGGAGGGTGCTTGCAAAAACAATTTGCTAATGTCAGCAAAATCTTTTGCTGAAAATCAGCGAGCTGATTTTTAGCAACAAAATTAGTAGATTCAGCAAAAGTTTTGCTAACACTTAGTTGATTAGAACTTAAACACCCTTGCTAAAAATTAATAAAATTTTTGCTAAATATTAGTAGACTGAAAAAAACTCAAAAAATTTGTAGAAAAATTATACTTTAGTTAATTTATTTGCTGAAAATCATAAAACATATTTTTTTGATTCTTTTTAAAATAATTCACAATACGTTACCAAATATAAAAATGTTCATACTCCCAAATTGACGATATGAATTAGTGTAATATCTAAAAAAAAATAGAAATAATTATATATAACATAAACAAAATTATCTTTCAACTAGTTACATCAATTATTGTCTAAATGATCCTATCTTTTAAAGAAGAATTATAGAAACGAAACGAAAAAATAACAAAATATAACATATACAACCCTTTTTTGTAATAAGAAAAAGGAAACAGAAAAATCTACATAAGATCTTTGTCTACATAAGATCTTTGTCTACATAAGATCTTTGTCTACATAAGATCTTTGTCTTTCTCTTTAGCCTGTCTTCCAATTGCATATTTGTTTGCAATTTGACCACACAAGATTATTAATATATATAAACAGTTACTTTGCAAATACACATTTAATCTTTATTAAATTTAAATATTTTATATTGCCTTTAATTAAATTAATAGACAATTACTTTCACAAGCCGGTGACGACGCAAAATTTAAGTTGTTTTAATCCACAATTTTGTTTAATGTATTAAAAATAGATACAAAAATCTTCCATGGTTGATTTTTTAATATTATGACTTACTAGAGTTGTACTTTTTAGTATAATTTTCCTCGTCTCTACTACATCGTGACATGCCGCGACATATAATTCATTCTGAGTATATCTTTCAGTCTAATCCACACAATTTTTTTTAGCAAAATAAATTAGTAAAACATTAATAAAATATTAGTAAAACACTAGTTCAAAACATTTAAGTACTGAATAAGTATAACTAAAATTTTAGTTTAAAACACAATTTTAGCAAAAAATTTGCTGAAAAATAGTATACCTGATTTACAAGATGTTTTACTAACTTTTCTACTAACTTATATTTTTCAGTGTTTACAATCCCATGTCAAAATGGGATTGTATATGAATATTAATGATCATACATAAGCTTGTATATGATCTTATATGGGCATGGCTGATAATATATGTCCATATATGACCATATACGTCTCATATATGACCATATACGTTCGAATCCGAAATTTGTGGTAGTATATGATCACACATATTCAAATAATTATTTATATAAAATCAAAAATTATATACATAAGATCATATACGTCCACATAATCTTAAATTTCATATCCGAACACATATGTTCACAAATGGTCGAACGACAATAAAATGGGCGAAATATTTGAGCTTTACCGAAATAATTCGAGTAGCATTTCTTTTCAAAATTGTTTTTTGTAAAACATGTATTTCAAAATAGCTATTAAAGTATCTCGAAAATTAAGCGAAATCTCACGACCTAAAATTGTAATTATATATTGGTGTGGATCATACGCGGATGTCAAAAATACCTTGAAAAGTTTTAGGTAATTTGGAGTTGATTTTTGACTTGCATTTTTCATTTAAAAACTTATTTTTGAACAATGTGAAAATTTATTTTCTTGAATTAAAATCTATTTTTACAAAAAAGAATAGAAATCGGACCAAACTTGCGGTCTTCTCATCGAATTGTTAAAAAAAATTAAATTTTTACCATTTTAAATGAGTTTGTTTCAAAATCACTGATGAGATCACAAATTTTGATACAATAAAAATAAGTCTATATCCTCAATCCCAATTTGAAGAAGGCAGCGAAAAAAATTTGGACTACATGAAGCATATGTTCTTGCCCAGCGTTAAAACGAAGCCATTATAGCGAGATCAATCTGTCACGCGAATATTGCAACAAATGTCTGATATTTTCATGAGCAGTTTGCTATTGAAAGTGAGCAAAATCGGTATAGCGGATCAAAAATTGTGAATAAATTTTAAGTCGGCTCGAAATTTTCAATATAAAATGTGCATTTAATATTCTTGCAAAAGCCATTGGCTCAGATTTTTTCAACCATAAACGCCATTACATTGTGTTACGTAACGATGCTTATTATTTCAAATCCTCACGTAGTTATAATAACGTAATAGCACAATTTTGTTAATTGTAGCTTTTTTTAAATAAATCTCAAGTTTGAAGCCAATATTTATAATAACATCTTCAAGCAATGTGTTAAATATGGGCGGGATATCACAAGGGACGTTGTACTTCTAATACAATCCAAAATTGAAAAATCCTTTAACTCGACTTCTTCTAACCGTATTCCAACAAATGTTTCTTACTATATCTAAATACTTTGTTATATATGGTTAGTATAGGACGAGGCGGCGTGGCACTTTCTATACAACCTAAAATTTCTGGGCCTTTGCTTGCCTTGAACATATTTTAACAAATTTTAATACCACATTTAAAAACATTCATTTTGTTTCAAATGTATAATATAACTGAGTATGCCTGAGGGGCGTGGCACCTAACATTTAATTCAAAATATGAAAATTTTTTAACACAGCTCGTGTTTGCCACCACAGTTTTTAAATGATATTTTTGATATTTGTGTCAATTATGGTTAGTTTATACTAGTAGTAAAGGGTCCGCCAATAACTTTTTTTTTTTTTGAAAATGCTATAAAAAAAAAATACTGAATATTTTCTCAAATTTCTTTTTTTATTTGAAAGTACAATCCTTCCGGTTAATAATGGAAAATAATTTCATTCAAATGGCTGCCTCGGCTGGCCATGCAGTAGCCTACACGATCGGTCCAATTTTTAAGCACATTATGGATTGTGTGCAGCTGTATTTCACCAATGGCTTCACGAATATTTGGCATCTTCTGTAAGTCGATCGCAGGCCCACTTAGCGAAGCGAAAACGCATTGGATGGTCAGTTGGTTTCAACTCCTGAACCAATTGGACTTTGTATGGCGTCATACCAAGGTCTTTATGCAAAATTCGTCTCAATGATGTCTCCGAAATGTTCAATTGTTGAGAACGACGGTGAATTGATGTTGATGGCGCTTCACGCACACTTTCTGCCACAGCAGCAATATTCTCGGGTGTACGCACTGTTTTTGGCTTTTCACGCTTTGGTTTATCGAAGAGGATGCCAGTTTCTTTCACTTTTTTCACAAGATAACGAACATACGGAGCTGACGGTGCTTCTCTTCTTCCAAAATCCGTACGCAATTTTCGCACACATCTGCAACATTACCATGATTTTCAAAGTAATGTCGCAATATTTCCCAGCGTTGTTCAAGCGTATTCGTTCAGCAGAAGGATAAAACTAATCTGTCAAATCACACATGAGCTAAGTGTTACCATTCACGAAATAAGCACTAGTTAAAAAAAAACGTTAGATAGCGGACCCTTTATAATGCCAGTACACGTGGCACCTCCCATACCAGAATTAAAATAGAATAAACTTTGAATTTTCTTTAAACGTTTCCAAGCTCAGCATCGAACCTATTCGAATATTTTACTCCAATCACAATTGTAGACAAAGTTAAACATAAACGTGTTTCTCCAAAAACTTTTTTTATTTTTGTAGCTCTGACAATCTGACAATTTTCCAATTATTTCAAAAACTTACAAATAAAAAAATTAATTATGCGATTGCTCAACCGTCTGATGTAATATTTTCTATGCTTATTGGCTGGCTAACAGAAACTTATATTTTTGGCATGTGTGTTTGAATACAAAAAAAAAAATTAATAGAATACACCTAGTAAATAAGAGATGAAAAAAATATAAAAGCAAGAAACAAAAAATAATAATTAAGATGCGGTGATGTGCCCTCTAATGACCTGTCACGGGGTAGGTCCTTTGAGGCAATTGACATCTTATACCTGGTAATTAAAAGTTTTGATCGAGAAATACTCAATGTATGGGTGTGAAGTAAAATTCGTTAGATAGCTCTTTGAAATACCTATCAGGTGGACTAGATTTGTTTCCTCTATGATCCAAATTTCAGAGCAATCAAAATATCAACCGTGAAGCATTATGTTTAAAATAGGTACACAATTTTCCATCCTTGTTATTTGCTATTTCTTTACTATTTTGTTATGTCTTGTTTTCGCACGACTGCTGAAAATGGTTGGCTATTTTTGGTTAAAAATTTCCTATATTTTGGGTTACTTTGCTAAATGTTAATTACAGGAAACCTTTGAAAATAGTTGTATTTATACAATTCCAATTCAATCGAATTTTTCAACCACAAAATATAATAATAATGCTTATTTAGTTTATATGACTACAATAATAATGAACTCAATTATTGGTTTTTGGGGATTAAAATTGGGGGAGTTATTTGTTATTAAAAAGTCAATTAAAATGAAACGATTAATAAAGTCAAAGAGTACAATATGGACATACAAAATTAATAAAAAAAATTAGAAAAGGTAACAAATAAAACTTAAAATTATGTTAGGAATTACTACAATCAATTTTTCTTGTAGTATAATTTCTTACAATTTCTTTATAAATTTTCTCTTTCGTAGTCGTATTATCGTTAGCTACTAAAAATATCTACTAAAAACTCTATGGGATCAATGACGATACTCAGGTGTAAAGGGGAAATTAACGGTTTCTCTTCACGGGAACGCATTGAGATTATATGGGTGCCGGGACACTGTGGTATAGTGGGAAACGAAGTGGCTAATAATTTAGCTAGGGGAGGATCTTCCCTGGCATTAGTCACTTTGGAGAACGCTAAATCCTTTTGAGCTCTCAAGGCGGAGCTGGTGGACTGGGCTGACACCATGCATAGGACCATCTGGGAAAATGCGGGTGTTGGCAGGACTCTGGGGCAACCCGGACAAGGACAAGACAAGGGAAATTCTGAATCTCAGTAGGAAGGAACTGAGTCTTTTGATGGAAATCCTCTCGGGACACTCGACACTTAGGGCCCATCTCCACCGTATTGGTAGGGCGGACTCGGAAGTGTGCAGGGCCTGTGGGGAAGACGAGGACACCTTGGAACACTATCTCTGTGAATGCCCGGCATTTGCCGGGATCCGGGTCGAAATACTATCCAGTGACCCAATATCCACATTGGCGGATCTTAGGGGAATAGGATGGAAGAAGTTGAGGAGTTTCGTCAGTGCGACGGAGTTCCTGGGATAGTAAGGTGACATAGGACATAGAACCGATTGTTTACAGCGCACAACAAGCCGACATTCTGGCTTAAGTGTAAGTCCTCAAGGACTTGAGTCGGTTTAGGGAAGTATTTCCCTTCTCCGAATCCTCTTTTCGACCTAACCTAAACCCTAAAAATATCAATTTAGAACACGAAGAACAAAATGGTAGCATGAAATTATTGTAATTTCGCTTTTTATTAAAAACTCGTCTCAATACCAAATATTTTCGTAAAATAAGCTAAGATTTCTTAATTTTACTTACGTTTTCGTTGATTTGATAGTAGTTTCTTATTTGTATGCACTCATTATTATAAATATAATAAATATTTCCTAACTAATCATATTATGAACACTGGGGCTGATGTTAGGATTATCAGGGATCATTTAATGATCATTAGGACCATACTATAATAATTATATAAGTATTCATGTTATGCTTTAAATGATATTTTTCTCTCTGTGTGTAATAATATCAAATTAGTTAACATCATTAAATCACAAAAAAACTTGTAAATCTATATCATTATTATTTAGTACTAATGTTTCTAGTAAATATTCATAAAAATCTCAATTTATAGCATACTTTTAGGATGCTTTAATACTAACATTTATAAAGCATACTTTTAGGTTATTTCCTTTATATTGCAAAAGAAAAGCCATAATTTCTTATTGTATTTGCACATATATATAGCACAAAATAATAAACCAACTGTTTAGTGGTTCTTAACAAAATATTAACTAAATTATATTCTAGAGAGGATGATGATTTTTCTCTTTTTTTTTGTAGGCTTATTTTTGTATAATCATTTATTTTTGTTATACTGTATTTTAGCATTCTTTTATTCAAGTTGTTAATTTTCATCATCATCAACATTTGGTATTATTTAGTTTTTTTACAAATGCATCATCATTAATAACCTAAGGTGTAAAAGTAGATGGACAACTTATATCTGTGAAATAATCTCAACTTTTCTCTACTTTTCTCAACTGTTTTTATTGCCCTTCCCATACAAAGAAAAAATTTGGTTTAAGATTATCATAATATGATTGGAGATAAGTAGTAACTATAATATGATCATAATGATCATAAAATCATCATTAATTGGGATCATATTTATTATTTTTAAAAATTATTAAAAAATCGAATTTATACACACAGAAAGAATGTGGTTTACGAGCATTATAGTATGAGGATTATAGTATGATTATAATGGTCATAATATGAACCTTAATTATCATAATATCAGCCGCAGTGATCATCAAATTTATTATCATAAGAATCATATTATTATAAAATCGAATAACCATATACACACAACAAATATGGTTTAAGGGCATTATATTATAATTGTGAATAAGTAATGATTATAGTATGGTAAAAATGATATAATAATATTCTTAATTATCATAATATTAGCCGCAATGGTCATATGATCATTTTCGATCGTAAGAAAAAATTTGGTTCAAGAGCATCATAATATGTTTGGGAATACGTAGTGATTATAATTTCCATAATATCATCAGCAGAGCTCATAATATGATCTGTTATGACCATATTTATTGTCATAAGAATCATCATACTATGATAAAATCAAAAAGCTTGGTGCTTTCGAAAAAAAAAAGTTTAGAATGAAATGTTTTTAAGTACACTTTTTGTACATAATTTTCATTTATATATGTTTTGCCATGTATTGGTGTTTCTTTGTTACTCATATCACGTATTTTGATTCGTAATTATAGTAAAAACGTGAGAAATTTTCTAAAACATTTCTTAACATGTGCTCAAATTTATATAGATTTTTTTTTATAACTTTTAGATGGCCTTTATTTATGTTGAAATAAATGACACAAATGCAAAACCAAAAACATACAAAATCGAAAAAAATTTGCTAAATGTTATGTTGTTCTTATGTATGTGTGTAAATGTGTATTAATAAATAGTCTATTATATTATATATGTGTATGTGTGTTATCTGAAAAGCATACTAAATATACATTAAGGCTTACATATGTTCGGTTAGAATAAATTTTTATTATATATTTCCTAACATTTTAATAATGAAGACTAAAATACACATGTTGTGTATTTAAGTTAAATGATTTTTCATCAAAGCCTGACAAAAAGGAACCAAAAACGAAATGGAGAAGTTTAGAAAATAACAAAAAGAAATAAATATTGTGAATGTTAAATGACAATATAACAAAAGATCCTAAAAGTAGGCTTTAAATAGGTTTTTAATATAACACTTAGAAGTATGCCATAGAAAGGAAAGTATAAACTATTTTTTGTTAAACGGGCTACCCTTGCGGGCATAGTGGGTACAAGTGTTAGTTTTAAACATCATTTAGAAAAATATTTGCCTTTCAATGCTGGGTATATGGTGGACAATACTTCGAATACCCTAATGCCCAATACCGCTTTTTAGCGGTTTTTGCTTTTAGTTTGTATTTTCAAAATATTCCATTTTTAATAAAAAGCACTTAAATTATATCGATAGAAAACATAATATACTACATGTTCAGTGAACAAATTTTTATGTGCAAAGTACGTCTTGGCAGCGAAAAGTATTCAAAGTCAAAATGTCGAACAACATAAAAATTTTAGAATGAATCTAAATTTTAAAAAATTACCAATAATTCTAAGTATGTCAGGAAGATGACAATAGCAAACTGAAAGTTAGGTAAAAGTATCTTCTATAAAAATTAATTATGGTTTTCGTTCAATGACTTACAGGGTTCCATAAAATTTGTCCAAATGAATAAGTTTTATGTGAGCGGAAAATTATATCAATTGAATTGAAATATATCAAAGTTAACGTATATTTTCGTTTAATTTCACCATTTTGAAAAGCGAAAATCGATAATACTTCTAAAGCACCACTATTACCTTAATAGTACCTTGGTGAAAGGTAAAAGTACAAACTTTTTACAATTTCGTTGCTTTTGTGTTTTAACAAAATATTAAGAAATACATGACATCATTTCTTGCCATCCCTCTCGACATTGCAAACATCCCCCTTTCCCCCATATCAGTAATTCTTCAACTTAATAAAGTATACGTAATGCATAAAAGATGAACCGTAAATAGACAAAGAAGACACTCTAAAAAGGCTACAAGCAGACATACAACAAAAATTTCAAAAAGTAGTTGTTATTATTTATTGTGAATTGGAATACATACTATATATTTTGAAGAAAATAGGATTAACTTGTCATACACAATTGAATTTAATTTTCTATACAAAAAAACGCACTTATGCATACCAACAAAATTTACAAAAGGACATATAGACACACACAAACACACAGAAACATACACTTGAACATATGCTATACCACTGTCTAGTCAGTCTATAAGCATCAACATCAAACAATTTTATTTCATTGTTAGTTGTTGGTGTTATTTTATTGGTATGTGTGTGCCACCAACATCCTACCAATTGCAATATTTTACATACAAACCCAAACATTGATGATATACATTCATGTGTAAAGTGTTTTAATAAATGTGCATAAAATGCAGAAATATTATGCATATATGCATAATATAAGGAAAATAACCCAGTAAGATTTTTGGAAAGCAGAAAAAGGATTCTAACTTTATACACACACAGACAAATTCTAGTTTAAGAGGATAATATTATGATGGTGAATAAGAAATAATTATATAATGGTCCTAATGATTGTAATATAATCCCTAATTATCACAATATTAGACAAAGTAATCATAATATGATTAGTTAGGAACATATTTATTATCATAATGATAAAATAAAATGTTCGAACAAAAATCTACGGAAAAAATGGAAATGAAATTTACAGATAATCACATTATGATTGGAAATACTGATCTACGAACATTCAGTTCTTCTCAATCAGTTTTCCGTGAAAAATTAACTAATCACCTGAATCGTATTCAAATCTAATCGTATTTTGCTGATCCATCGTTGATTGTGGACTTATGTTCTTGTTTTCTATGAGTGGTATGTAGTGTTGCAAATTGAAGCTGTTTACAAAACATTAGTTTATAGTTGTTTTGTAAGTTTTTTTTTTTTGGGTTACTGTATAATTTATCATATTATTTTCAATTGTAATATGTATTTTGGCCACATATGGCTTTTATATTACACAATTATAACAAATAAAAAAAAAAAAATACGTAATGATAATACCATGGACCTAATGATCATAATATGATTTTCAATTATCATAATTTCAGCCGCAGTTTCATATTTATTATTGGTATCATATTATTATAAAATATAATTTAGTGATAATAGTATGGTTCTAATAATCATATGATGATGCTTACTTATATATCAGTTTTTATAATTATGATAGGGATCATACTATGATAAACTCGAATTTCCAATCAAATTCCCGCACAGAAAATGTTTGGTTTAAGAGAATCATATAATGAGTGGAAAACTGTTATGATTATAATGTGGTCCTAATGAACATAATATGATTTTTAATTATTACACTATCAACCACAGTGGTAGCATAATATAATCACTAAGTATAATATCTATTATCATAACGATCAACTATAATAAGATCATATTTGTAAACAAATTTGCGAAAGGAAAAAATGTGGTTTACCAGCATCATAATATGATGGGAAATATTAATATAAGATACCTTATTATCATAATAACATAATGATCAGTTTAGATCATATTTATTAACATACATATCATAATTAGTTATAGTATTTTCCCTATAATCCTTACTTATCATTTAAATAGACACAGTGATTATAATATCATCAGTTATTATCATATTTATTATCATAATGATCATATTATGATAAAATCGCATTTCCAATCATAATATGATGATCTAAAACTATATTTTATTAAATACCAATCAAAGTAATGACTTATTTTTTTGCTTCTGGAAATTATGTTTTTGAGTTTTCGCTATGATATTTAAACATACATCCCATCTTGAGTTGTCACTCAAATAAAAATTATTCGATTAACCGAACGAACAAAAAAGAAAATTCGAACGAACGATTTAAAAACCAGGATTTTCGAATAACAAATAGTTTGTATAAATTTTGAAGACTTATCGAATGGAACTAATAATTCAAAAAAAAAAACTTCTTTAAATAATAATTTGTTTTGAAAATTTTCCAATTGTGGGAAAATTTTTATAAAAAATTTAATGGACAAAATTAAATCAAAACCATATTAAAGAAATAACCGAAATTTGAAAAGTTTTATTAAACGTTTTCCAAGATATGAACTCTTTAATAATGAGTAAAGATAAATAATTTGGTTTTCATGCTAGTAATATGAAGGAGTTCACAGATAAACGGATGTCGTTGAAACATAGCATGAGTTTTGAAGTTAAAACTATACAAAACTATACAAGATGTTTCTTGCTATATTACAACGATAGCACTTATACTATGAATTCCATTTATTTCATTTCAACGGTAACTAAAATAGGATGTCAACAGCTAGATATACTAAACTATCGCCGATATATAAATAACTTTTTCGCGATTTTCAAAACTGCTCATGTCGTATGATTGAGCAATCTTTTGACGTTACTGAAGTCTAAAATGATTGCATTTGAGAATTGTCATGGTTGTAATATTCAAATTAATGACAAAATTAAAATTTGTGTATGACACTTTAAATATATATGTATTTTTGAAATAATTTTTATTCGTTATTCGTTCGATTACTCGAATAATTTTTAAAAATTATTCGTTTGATCGTTCGATCAAAAACTGTTTCATCTTTTATTCGGACAAAATAAAAACCCGAATAAATGACAACCCTAATCTCATCACGTTCATGTATATATGAAATAAACTCTAACACTCATACTAATATTTATTCACGCACACACACACACTTTAATTTTAAAATTACTATAATCAAAGAGTATATACAAATAGAGAGACTACACTTCTCACACCTCTCAGCAACAAAATACCGAACTATGCTAAACAAATGAAAACATTGTTTTTACACTAAAAAATAATTGCAACATGTTGATACAAAATTGTTGCTTAAAACACTCATTTTTATTTTGCTTTTATTTGGTTATTTTCTATTAAAATTTAATGTATTTTAATTTTATCATGCTTATTTTTATCGTTAAAATTTTATATAAACAAACATTTTATTAAATTATTATTTAAAAAAATGATAAAAATTAATTTCAAGTTTCAAATTTCTGCAACATGTTTTCATTTGCTAGGTGCTAGTTAACGAACATATAAAAAGAGGGCAGTTTGAGAGCGACTGAAGTGGACAGAAACCCACTGCTATAATAATAATGCTCTTGTTGTTGTTTTTTTTTTCCGTAAATTTTACAGTTTGAGTATATATCATGATATGACAAGTGTAATGCATAAAATTGCATGCCATTGGGGAAACACTTATCATATGCATCATATGAAACATTCTTGTATATATGATGTTGCATGTGAGCACGAGGAGTATGTCCTTTTTTGTGTTCCTTAATGCAGTATAAGGATAATTTGTCAAAAATTTAATGTAAATTCATAAACTGGGAAATATTTTTTAGTTTAATCAAAGATGAACATAAAAGTTCCTTCTAATAGATTGAAGTTTTGGATAAAAACATTTTTGAGGGTTTGGAGAATTATTAAATTAAGGTATGGAATGCTATAAAAGTTTGGAGTTGCAAACATGATTTATTTTAAAATAATTTCAAGTAAAGGGTCCGCCAAATAACTTTTTTTTTTGAAAATGCTATAAAAAAAAACTACTGAATATTTTCTCAAATTTCTTTTTTTATTTGAAAGTACAATCCTTCCGGTTAATAATGGAAAATTATTTCATTCAAATGTCTGGCTCGGTTGGCCATGCAGTAGCCTACACGATCGGTCCAATTTTTAAGCACATTATCGATTGTGTGCAGCTGTATTTCACCAATGGCTTCACGAATATTGTCCTTTAAAGCGTCAATTGTCACTGGCTTGTTGGCGTAACACTTATCTTTGACGGCACCCCACAAATAACAGGCTAACGGTGTCAAATCGCAGCTCCAAGGTGGCCAAACGACATCAGCTCTGCGGCTGATAATGCGATCTTCAAAAACAGGGCGCAAAACATCGAGTGTAGCTCCGGCTGTGTGGCACGTAGCGCCGTCCTGTTGAAACCAAATGTTGCCAATTTCCTCCTCTTTTTGTGAACAAAAATTCGTTCAACATGGCCCGATAAGAATCGTCATTTGACTGTAACGGCCACTCCTTGCTCATTTTCGAAGAAAAACGGCCCAATTATGCCTCTGGACCAAAATCCGCACCAAACAGTGACTTGTTTTGGGTGTATCGGCTTTTCAATGTATGCGTGCGGGTTTTCTGCACCCCTTTCACTTTTTTTCACAAGATAACAAACAAACGTAGCTGACGGTGCTTCTCTTCTTCCAAAATCCGTACGCAATTTTCGCACACATTCTGCAACATTACCATGATTTTCAAAGTAATGTCTCAATATTTCCCAGCGTTGTTCAAGCGTATACACAACCATATTCGTTCAGCGGAAGGATAAAACTAATTATCTGTCAAATCAGACATGAGCTAAGTGTTACCATTCGCGAAATAAGCACTAGTTGAAAAAAAAACGTTAGATGGCGGACCCTTTACAATTTTTTAATAAATTAAATCAACATGGGTAGATAGACCCTCCATGATTTATTTTCCATCTACAAAAATATTAAAATTGGTGTGATTCGAATATTGTTTAAATCTCATTAATCGAGTTTTGTTAGCATTTAAAAAAAGTTTATTTATTCTCGTAAACTCTGATATTAATGCCGCGTCTCGTTCAATACATACATTTTAGCTACTGTTACATGCTTGTATGGTTAAAATAAACTAATGTCATTTGCATATATAACAATTTTACCAGTAAGTTCAAGTTCAAGTCATTAAGATAAATAGTGAACAATAAAGGTCCAAGTACGCTGCCTTGTTCAACTTCACGAAATGAACTTTTACTAGCACCAGTCTGGACAAATTGCTTGCTATTCCTCAAATAACTGTCCAAAAGAGATAGTTCTTTTCCACATATATCATAACAATTAAGTTTTTGTAACAATATGTCATGATCAATTAAATCAAATGTCACGTCACAATGTCCATCATCTAGACCTTAACAAATAAAATTAACCACATTTACGAAAGCTTCCTCTGTACCACACACTTCCCGGAATACATTTTGGAATATAATAATAATGTATTTTTTAGTACAGTGTTATTTTATCGCCATATAGACAGTGGCAATTAATTTTTAATTCAAATGCATTTGACAAATTTAATTAAGAAGATGTTGAGGTTAAGAAGAAGAATAAACGGTTTTCTCTAAAAATTATAAAAACTATTCATTTTTAAATCAGACTAGCCTAGTTCCTGCCTTTTTTATGGACAGGAGTCATCAGTGATTTTCCATTTAAATTGTATTATTATTTGTGTCTTATAACTGTCAGATTGTCTGTACATGATACATTTTTTTGAACAACCTGCGGCTGTAAGAATCAAACCTGCGTTTCTTCTTACATTACAAACGTAACAATACCAAGTCAGCTTTTCAGTTATTGTTTATTATACTCAGAACTGGCAACACTAACAACACAAATATTCTATTTTTAGATTTTTGTTTATTTTTATAATCTCCTCCGTCTCTATTTAACAACGTTACGTTAGTAGGAACTGTGGTGTAATGGTTAGCGCGTTGGACTGTTACACAGATGGTCCCGGGTTCGATTCCCGAAATATCGATGGTTTTAACCGAACTATTCAGTTGGCGAAAAATTCCGTTGTCACAAAGAATACATTTTTCACCCGCTAAATAGTAAAATTCAAATAAAAGGTTGCATATCAACTTATGCTGCATTATAACAGGTTCTAATTTCTGTACTACAACTGTTTCTATTTATATGGAACTTGCAGGTTGCTTTAGAACCGGTTCTACACTGGGATTACAATTCCGACTCCCATGAACCTCTAGAACCGGTGGTAAAAGAAGTTGTTCTAGAACAGGTTCAGAGGTAATCGGTGCTAAAAATTTTTGCTGAGTACAAAACATTCACTTTTTAATCTATCTTTTTTTTAATAAAATAATATTATTTTTGTAAACGAATAAAAAACGTTTAAAAACGTTTTTATGAAAAATGATATATTACAGCAATACGATCAAAATATAAATTGGCACAAAATATACCTACTTTATTCCTAGAACAATCAACAGTTTTCACGACATATTAATGAGAATTGAAGCTTTTATTCAAAATTCATCATTCAGGATGTGTGGCAGGTGTGCGTATCCTTTTGCCGATTGTATCGAAAATTATGTTTTTTCTAATTTCGACTAAAGAAACCAAAATACCAATTTTCATGTAAATATGTCAGCTCCTTCTATTTCTGTCCATTCCTTATATGGGGACAAAACTTCTCTATTTGCATATCGTCACCTAAAATGCCAAAGGACGTTAGTAACATATTTACTTTTTTACATGAGAAGCAAAAAAATCCACAGCTATTTTAACAATATCTTTAATAAAACTGACAGTTTTAATCATAGAACCAAACAATTGGAGTGGAGTTCGATGTAGTTTGATGTAGTGCTTCATAATCACTCACCCCCACTTCAATATTTTACAGAGCAACCAAAAAACTGCGCGAAAACAAAGACATATAAGATACGAACTTTATTTTAAAACCGCTATTTTTTATCCTAGAAGTCCAACATTTTGTATATGCATGTTGTTTAGCGAAATGAATCATAATCATCCATAAAAACTGTTTTTGAAACGTTTTCAGTTACGCCCTTTTGCATTTGAGGTGACGATATACTCTTTGGTTTCTAGTAGTTTTTTTTTTTTCCATTTTTCTACTTTCAAATGGCCATTCTTTTGGTGAATCACCCTGTCCATCGTTCTTCTCAATTCCCAAAACCCTGAGAAATAAAAAGCATCTAAAATCTAAAAAATTTTGAACTAGCTCATATGTATTTTTTTACTGGGTTAATTATCCATTTAATCTTTTATTGCCAAATTCATTTTTATACGAGCTGTCAAATTATTTAAGAAATAATAACTTAATTTAAATTGGTAATCGCTGGCAGGAAATGGTATCAGTTTTAACATGTCTTTCTCTAAAACAACATTTTTAAGTATCAAATCATGCTTTAATGAAATAAAATAAAAAAAAGGAAATATTAAAACAAAATTGTTTTAATCAGCAGAAAAAATTTAAATGATACTTACATCATACGGACACGAATGATTAACATTTGTATATGGTTTAGCAATATTAAATAAAATTGTCCAAAATGGAAATTTATTTGGACTACGTAAAAATTTACATAAATCTATTGTGTGATTGTAGAGATATGGACGATAATCAAAACTTTTACGTAAAAATTGTACATTAACCTAAAACGAAAATATTTAAAGATTTTTGTTATATTGTCTTAAAACTTAACCTCCCATGTGAAAATCGAAATATATATGAGCATACATGACCATACATGGGCTTGCATATGATCATACATGCATGATCATACACGTCCATGCATTGTTTAATATATTACCATACATGATCTCATATATGTATGACCACAGACCTTCAGATCCGAAATATATTTGTATATGACCATATGCGGTCTTATATCCTCAAATTTCGGATCCGAAGATATATGATCATATATGAGATCATTTATGTTAATATACTGAATTATGCATGAACGTATATGTTCATGCATGTTTATATACGATCATACATAGGCCAAATTAATGAACATGTATGTTTTTCACATGGCTTTGCAAAATTTATTTGAATTGACTTTTTTGAATGAAAGGGATCGGTCATAGGAAAAAACACGGTAATCAAGGATATATCACTGAATTGTTTTTCAAAATAACTGCCTTAAATAAGTTCAGTGATATGTCACCAGCACTTAATTGTAAAATTGCTGGGACTCTGGTCCTATAAAATCACCAATCACAAAAAAGTTGTTTTAAATTTTCCTTAGTGACATTTAAAAAACTTACTTTAACATTATCGTGAAAAGATTGTAGCAATTTTACATAAATATTGAGTGCAATTTTATTACGACCCACAACATTTAAACGGCATTCTTTAATATCGATAAGTTTTTTATCAAAATTTTCACATTCCACATTTGTAAATTTAATTTTAAAAGAATTGTTGCCACAAATGCAACTTAAAAAAATTATAAATATTAAAACTTTTGAGATATTCATGTCAAACTAAAGCTTCAACTGAAGTGCACAAACTTAAATATCAAATGCCAAACTATCAATAATTGAAATAAATTATTTTGTAATCATTATTAAATTGAAAATCGTAGTTTTGGTTGGTGATTAAAAAGTACTTTAGCTGATATTAGTGAATTAAAAAACTACTTTACTACTTTTATTATTATCACTAAAGTATTAAGATCACTTTCATCCCATTGTTCAAATGGGTTAGTACACAAATTTTTGCAAATTAATTAAAAATGAAGTTACATAAACTCAAAGATCCAAATCATAATATTGAGTAGATCATTCAAAAATGTTTTTCTAAAGGGTGATTTTTGAAGAGCTTTTAAGAATTTGATAAAAAAAAAACAAATAAAATTTCGAGAAATGTATGAAATCTTTATTTGAGTCGATAGAACGATCTATATAATTCAATGTTTGAAGATGATTTCATGTAAATGTTGACCGCGGCTACGCCTCAAATGGTTCCTACGCTGGGTCCAATCTTAGCACACTCTCTCCAACATATCGGCCGGTATCTCACGAATAAATTTTTCAATACTGGGTTCTAGTGAGTCAACCGTTGCGGTCTTGCTCCTATAGACATGAGCCTTAACATAGCCAAACAAAAAATAGTCTAAAGGCGTGAAATCGCATGATCTAGGCGGCCAATTGATTGGCCTCAAACGAGAAATAAACTGTTCACCGAACTCGCCTCTCAATTGAACACAATTTTCCGATAAAAAGTCGATATTCATCCAACTTTGCCAGCGCCCATTCACCAATAGTTAGAACTTGTGGTAGGTCGTGTGGCTTCAATTCTTGCACCAGCTGTATTTTAAAAGGTTTCACACCCAAATCCTTCCTCAAAATTATCCACATAGCGTAGTAACAGAGGCATAATTGCTGCTAACCGCGCCGAATCGATAATTTACGGTCATCAACATCACTGGCGGGAACAGCGGTAATATTTTCTTTTGTCCGCACTCTACGTATGCATGTTGGTAATTTAATGTCCAATAATGTAAATTTGGTGCGAAGTTTAGTCACAAGATTCCGACTAGACGCCTCAGAAGGCCGCATAAACTGACCATAAATTGGAAGAAGTGCACGGTGCACTTTCTTAACCGAGCATGAATTTTGATAATAAAATTCAATAATCTGCAAGCGTTATTCGTTTGTAAGTCGATTCATGGTTAAATTATAGACCAAACTGAACATGTTACAGGAAAACAGCTGAACTGCTCAAAAACAGTGTTGCCAAAAAGAAAGTTGCTAAAAAAATCACTCTTTACAACTGGTTATTTTTATATGGAGCTTGCAGGTGGCGTTGGAACCCGTTCTACAAACAGTTTTGGGGCAGTGTAACCTTACATTTCTACTCCCATGTACCTGTTCTAGAACCGGTGGTAAAATGTGCTTAAAAATTTTGCGAGTATATGTATAAAAGATACAGTTTTAAATCTATATGTTTTTTTAAATATTTTGTTTTTCAATGAAAATGAAAATTATTCAAGTTTTTGAAATTATTTAAATTTTTGTTTTTCTTTAAAAAAATACGACACAGTTAATTTAGATAGATCAAAATAAGGAAACACTTTTGTAATTTTTAATAATTAAACATTGTTTTATGAAATTAATGTTAATGAAATAAAAAATTTAGTTGAAGCATATCACACTCATTCTCGTTTTTAAAATTTTGTGTCAATCCCATTAATTTTAAGAGAACTATAGCCATTTTAGAAAATGGATATATGACAGCTGTTAGTGTCCTTGCTGCGGCAATATGTGTAAAATTTTCACACATCCCTGCGGGAAATGGACCAGTCACTGGTATGGTCATGTGACTAGAACTTTGTGTGTATGAACTTGTCCTAGTTTCGGTTCTGTTATATGAAGGTGACCGGTACTTTTAACATGGGCTTGTCATAGGAGGTGACAATTTGCTACCTGTGGAGCACTGTGTGACGTATCGAATAACTAGACCAAGGTAACCTATTACCATACAGACTGAAATGAATATACTATGGGACAAGTTAGAAGTAGGTAGTGTCAAAGTATGACCATTTTAGGATTTATGTGATATGCAACAGAACCAGTGGGAAAAAAATTATCACGTGACTGGTGTAGGTGTACGTATCTTAGAACTGGAGAACAATTTTTGAAGGAAACTTGTCACATATTAAGCGCAATGTGTTCTGTAACAGGGGTAATTTTGAGACGTACCACTGCACTGGTCTAGGGGTACATGTCATCGGGCATGCGAAAAGTAATTAGCAAGTAACCTGTCAGTTTTATTCAGCGTATCCAATCACTGCACTTTACCAAAACAGCGTGTCATACTACCTGTTAAAAAAAAAACCATTTAAAAAGGCACAACAAAAATCAATTTTAAAATTAGCTTATTTTGTCTATACCCAACAAAAAAACTAAGTTCAAGATCGCAACGTTTGGAGAGAAATCGCCATATCTGGCTGCCCTGGTCACAGTTCCGTGTTCAGTTCTTTTAAACCAGTGGAGTGTTACGTCTTCATTTCTACTGTCACATAGTCGGTACAGATAAAATTCCTTCATTGTTATGTCTGCTGTGTAGCAGTCAAGGGACTGAATTTTCATGTTTTCATCCACAGCTAACGGTTTTGAACCAGTTTAATGACCAGTAATAACTTCATCTGCAACAGCCCTAGTTGCTTCAGTACACTTTGATGTTATGTTACTTTTTCGCCAGTTACATGATATATCTGGTAGCAACCAGTGAATGTTTTGTCACCATAACTATAGTCACGTGATTGGTCATTTCACCAAAATTAACACTTTTTGGTGCACCACAATTTTGGTTTCACCCGTTTCGTGACGTGCCCCCAAATTATATATCACAGATTTGTCACTTTGCATCAATCGACCCTTCGTTTCCCGCAGGGATATTACCGCGGATTACAGATTTTATTCAAAATTTACAAAATTCAAGATAAAGGGTGTTTTTATAGAGGTATATAACATTGAAATGGAATAAAACAAAGATGAATTTTTTAAATTGACATGAAATTTACTTTATTCGAGAGATAATCTTCTGTAGTGCGATTCACTAACTTTTAACACATTTAGCAGGTGTTATCTTTAACCACACATTTTGATGTTTGCACTAACCACTATGCGATTCACTAACTTATTTTTAACCACGGTAAACAGTTTTATATTTCTGTGCATTCAAATTGACTGTAGGAGCACTATTAACTGGCTCATTCTCCAATAAATTGTAGGCTAAATACTCCAAAGCCATTATATTTATTTTATATATTGGCACAACGATAAATAAAACCTTCTAAAAAAAATTAACCACACCAAAAACTCTGCTGTTAATAAGCCACAATTTGTGTTGTTAAAAATAACAGCTGACTTTAAACGCCAGAAAAAATCGTTTAAAGTGTTAGTGAATAGCAAAATGGTTATTTTTGTGGTTAACATTTTTAAACGAAAAAATTATGGTTTAAAAAGCGTAGTGAATCGCACTACTGGTATTATAATTTAAACATGGCCAGCACGGCTACCTTGGACGTGGTCTAATCTGGAGGTCCAATTTTCAATGAATTTTTTCAACATTTGTGGCAGTATATTGGCAATAGCGCGGCGCATGTTGTCCTCCAAGTGGTCAATCGTTTCGGACTTATCAGCGTAGAATAGCGCCTTCATAAATTCCCACAGAAAATAGTCCAGCTGAGTTAAATCGCACGATCTTGGAGGAAAATTTAAGGGTCCGAAACGTGATACTATGCGGTTTTCTTCAATAAATCAATTCTGGCACGAGCTGTGTGGGTCGTTGCGCAGTCTTGTTGAAACCACAAAAAATAAAAATAGTTTTATATTAAAAAACAAGGCATGGACTTTTTTGCGAAACAAAAAGATCTCTAGCTCGTATATATTTCATGTTGAAAGATGGTATAAATACAACTTTAAATGAAACAAAATAAATCCGATGCTTAAAAAACAGGCCTATAAAATATAATATAAATAAAGTGTCAAAATTTAATAATTAAAAAATATAATATTAAGTTTGTTCGATAACACAAAAATGTGTACAAGTGCTTTCTGGAAGGTGTTCGTTTAGACCAGGGGTGCCCACGGCCTATGCGCTTGGTACTCAATTGTTTTTGTAAAAACACTTAGCTATAGGCTGTGTGTTTTAATACACATATAGAGCGCTCAGCACTAGTAATACGAAATACACAAACAACTTTGTCTTATTAGTTTTTTTTGTCGTTCTTCACTGTATACACGCAAGCGCAAAGCAACAATACTTTCGTATGCTTTGCTGGTAAACATTGAAATATTTTTTTCTTTTTTCTTTGTATGTATTGGTTTTTACAACAAAAATATTGAATAAAAATTAGTTTTTCTTTAAATGTATTGGTGTTTGCTCTTCCATAAGGAACTTTTGGGCACCCCTGGTTTAGACAAATACTCAGTAAAAACTGGTAAAAAGAGAGAGTAAAGTGACAGTTTGATGCCAAAGAACTTACAAGTATTTACTGGATACATTTTTGCCAGTAAACATTTTTGAGAAGAAAAAAACATATGATTGAAAAAATATGCTTATATTGTTAGTAAACAAAAGCAAATATTAAATTAAATTATAATTGTTTATGGATTTAAAGTGAAAAATATTAAGTAATTAACTATGGAAGAAGTTTTAAAACATTTAAATTATTTTTGGACGACAATTTTAATTAATTTTTGTCTTTTCCATAATGACCAGCTGATTTTTTTTAATATTTAAAACAAGCTGTTTTATCTAATTTAATAATTCCTTCACATTTTCCGTTCGTTTACTTTTTTGTAAATTTGTCTTACTCTTTGTAATATTGTTACTGCACTTTACTGGAAAAGTACTCGAACAGACTTATTGTTAAAGAATTTCCAAATGTTGTAAAAGAATTTAAGATTTAAAAAATGTTCACAGACTTTTGTAGATATAAGTGGTAAAATTTGTTGTATTTATTTGATCTTTCAACATTTTATAAATATGAATATCGTTGTAAAATATAATGATTTTCGAAGTTTAAACCAAAGAGAAGTGTCAAACATCGTGTTATATTACAACGATAATACGTTAAAATTTTAAATGTGAATTACAGTATTGTATTTTATTTTTTATTAAAACTCTATTCCTCTTCTAACAAATATATTTTATTTTGACGTTTTTTGACGATTTTTTAAAATATGATGACGATTTTTTCTAGAAAATTTGACGTTTTTATGATCTATGTATCTGGGGATGATACTGATATATCAAACACGTTTGCTGACTTTTTTCCTACTGCTTACTCTGATGCTAAATATAACAACTTAAATGAATACCCTTATCCTTTGGTCTCAAATCAATCTATTATTTTACCATCTATTGATCGCTCTGACGTGTCACGTTGTTTAAAACGTTTAAAATCGTGTTTTAGCAATGGACCGGATGGTGTGCCTAGCTGTATACTAATCAACTGTGCTGAGAGTTTGTCTGCTACTTTATCTTTGTTGTTTCACATCTCTGTTAAGAATGGATACTTTCCTAAGTTCTGGAGAGAATCGTATATTATTCCAATATTCAAATCCGGTAGAAAATCTGATATATCAAACTATAGAGGAATTGCGAAGCTTAGCACAATTCCAAAGCTATTTGAAAATTTCATTACTGATTTCATATGTCATCATGTCTCGCATATTTTGGGAATACTATTTGATCCGAAACTTAATTGTGTCTCTCATATTCATATGACGGTAAACAAGGCCAGAGGCGTACTTGCTTTCATTAAGCGGTGGGCCAAGGAGTTTAGTGATCCGTACGTTACAAAAATGCTATACACGTCTCTTGTACGACCGATTTTAGAATATGGCTCATTAATTTGGGACTCACAACATAACAATCACAGTAATCACATTGAATTTGTTCAAAAACAGTTTCTGATTTTTTGTTTGCGAGGTATATATATCATGGATTTCGGGAGTTAAAATTCCTTCATATCCGAGTAGACTTGCTATTATAAAATTACCTACGCTTAAAAGCCGTCGAATTATGTTAAACGTATCTTTTCCACTTAACTTAATTAATGGTGATGTTTTTTCTGAATTTTTGATTAATAACATAACGTTTATTGTTCCTCAACGTCCAAATCGTTACTTTCGTCCTTTATCACTGCAGTTTTATCGTAGTAACTATGCTAATGCTGACCCATTACGAAGAATAACGACTTTAATGATTTATATAATTGTATTGATTTTTCTTTAAATGTTGATGCTGTTAAACGTAGAATAATACTGTATTTAAATATTTAATTATGTTTTTTGTTGTTATATAATTTTGTTAATAATTTTTAATTAAAATTTTTTATAGTCTGTAAGGATTTAATCCATAGACTAAATAAATAAATAAATAAAAAAAAACAAAAAAAAAACTGCAAACCTGGCAACACTGGTTATGAGTGAAAATGTGAGAAGACCTCGAAAAATGTTTAATCAAATTTATAAAGTATTCTTTTGTTTTCCAGATACCAGGCTTGCCAAATACCGTATTTCGTTAACCCCAACAAATCAAAAATAGCTAATTAGAAAAAAAGGTTGAACAAAATAGTTGAGTTAAAATTCTTTATTTATTTGACTGCATTAACTAGAGTTGCCAGACACTTTAATCGTTATCTTATTTTTACTTATTCTCATTCTCAACCTTTAATAAATTTGCAAGGAAACTCTTACACTCTAATTACATTTATTAAAAATCCCATTAAATTTAAAGGACATTCACTTTCAGAACTTTTTTATTTAAAACATATAAGGTGCATACTTCATCTTTCCTTAAAAATCCTAATTTTTATTTCATACATACAAAAACAATCTAAATTAAAGTATTGATGTGTAAAAACCAATCGAATTGCACAAGCAACTAAGCTGAAAAACGATAATTTGAAATACTAGTTTCTTTAATTAGTTGTGTCTCAAAAACATCCTAAACAACACTCGAAAGATTTTCTTTTATAATTTTTGGCAAACTTAATTTTATCACACTTTCCGTTTTACTTATGTGATGTATAGTATAAACACATGTGTTGTAATATAAACTGGTATTTAATAATTATTTCATTATGTATGTCTCAGCAAGCGTATTTTTGTTCACTAAAATTTATCTAAAATTCTGATTATTCGAAACTGTTTTGATGCGTTTGTATTCATTGTATCTCTTGTAACGATCCAAAAATATATTTTAATAATCCTTATTATTACAACAGGCGAATTGTACAACACTTTTTTTAACATCATAAGGGTTTTTTAAAAATATATCTATTTTTCACGGCACGTTCTTCTTAAGGTAATCAGAATAACCATTTCACCTTTGAAGACCCACTGTTATAAGCATGCACAATTTCAGATTAAGTTTCGTAAACTTTAATTAACCATTTTTTTCTTCTGAAACATCCCAAATACATTAATTAATCAGTGATATTTGGTTTTACTTATAAAAACAACATTATTTTTATTATTTTTACAAAGAATATAGATATTTATATTGTTTGCACTTTCCCTGGTTAATGCAAACACCGAGATGGAGGGTATACAAAAATTCGGCACAGCCGAATTTAATTTTTTTATACCAAATTCGGCACATTGAACTTTAATGCTTCCACTTGTTTTTGGATAAAATTTAAAAAAATTACCAATGTTTCATAAAATATCAAAAAATATGTTAACCGATGTTCATGTTTTTATTCTATAATACAAACAAAGAGTTAAGTGCCAAATTTTTGGGAGAACTTTTTGTATAGTCTTTTCGGAAAACTCTTTTTAATGTTTCATTTTTAATTTAAATTTCGTAGATAACAAGATTGAATGTAAGTTATGTTTTTTGTAATAAAATGGCAAAACTTTAGAATAACTGTAAAATTCTTTTAACCCAATAAATAACCCAACAACAATTAAAAAATGCACATCAAAATTATTATAAATATTTTTTTAAACACTCTATTATTTTGTTGCCACAATCAAGTTTATTCCAAGTTAATTCAACTTTACAGTTCCAGCCGAAATTCTGTTGCATTGACCGATTTTCGGTCGTCACAAACAAAAATATCGGTGGTTGTAACCGAACTATTCAGTTGGCGAAAAATTCCGTTGTCACAAAGAATACATTTTTCACCCGTTAAATAGTAAAATTCAAATAAAAGGTTGCATATCAACTTATGCTGCTTTATAACAGGTTCTAATTTCTTTACTACAACTGGAACTTGCAGGTTGCTCTAGAACCGGTTCTACACTGGGATTACAATTTCGACTCCCAGGAACCTCTAGAACCGGTGGTAAAAGAAGTTGTTCTAGAACAGGTTCAGAGGTAATCGGTGCTAAAAAATTTTGCTGAGTACAAAACATTCACTTTTAAATCTATCTTTTTTTTTTAATAAAATAATATTATTTTTGTAACCCAATAAAAACGGCAATACGAACAAAATATAAATTGTCACTATCAATACCTACTTTATTCCTAGAGCAATCAACAATTTCCACGATATATTAATGAGAATTATAGCTTTTATTCAAAATTCATCATTCAGGATGTGTGGCAGGTGTGCGTATCCTTTTGCCGATTGTATCGCAAATTATGTTTTTTCTACTTTCGACCGAAGAAACCAAAATACCAATTTTCATGCAAATACGTCAGCTCCTTCTATTTGTGTCCATTCCTTATATGGGGACAAATCTTCTCTATTTGTATATCGTCACCTAAAGCAAAAAACATCCACAGATATTTTAACATTATCTTTAATAAATCTGACAGTTTTAATCATAGAACCAAACAATTGGAGTGGAGACATGTAGTTCGATGTAGTGCTTCATAATCACTCACCCCCACTTCAATATTTTACAGAGCAACCAAAAAACTGCGCGAAAACAAAGACATGTAAGATACGAACTTTATTTTTAAAACCGCTATTTTTTATCCTAGAAGTCCAACATTTTGTGTAGGCATGTTTAGTTTAGTTTATTGATTTCCAAAACAACAAGATTAAAAATCTTATAATTAAAGTAATGGATTTTTATATTGTAACATTATTTAACATTGTTTAGCGAAATGAATCATAATCATCCATAAAACCAGTTTTTGTAACGTTTTCAGTTACGCCGTTTTGCATTTGAAGTGACGATATACTCTTTGGTTTCTAGTAGTTTTTTTTCAATTTTTCTACTTTCAAATGGCCATAAATTCTTTTGGTGAATCACCCTGTCCATCGTTCTTCTCAATTCCCAAAACCCTGAGAAATAAAAAGAATCTAAAATCTAAAAAATTTTGAACTAGCTCATATGTATTTTTGTACTGGGTTAATTATCCATTTAATCTTTTATTGCCAAATTCATTTTTATACGAGCTGTCAAATTATTTAAGAAATAATAACTTAATTTAAATTGGTAATCGCTGGCAGGAAATGGTATCAGTTTTAACATGTCTTTCTCTAAAACAACATTTTTAAGTATCAAATCATGCTTTAATGAAATAAAATAAAAAAAAGGAAATATTAAAACAAAATTGTTTTAATCAGCAGAAAAAATTTAAATGATACTTACATCATACGGACACGAATGATTAACATTTGTATATGGTTTAGCAATATTAAATAAAATTGTCCAAAATGGAAATTTATTTGGACTACGTAAAAATTTACATAAATCTATTGTGTGATTGTAGAGATATGGACGATAATCAAAACTTTTACGTAAAAATTGTACATTAACCTAAAACGAAAATATTAAAAGATTTTTGTTATATTGTCTTAAAACTTAACCTCCCATGTGAAAATCGAAATATATATGAGCATACATGACCATACATGGGCTTGCATATGATCATACATGCATGATCATACACGTCCATGCATTGTTTAATATATTACCATACATGATCTCATATATGTATGACCACAGACCTTCGGATCCGAAATATATTTGTATATGACCATATGCGGTCTTATATCCTCAAATTTCGGATCCGAAGATATATGATCATATATGAGATCATTTATGTTAATATACTGAATTATGCATGAACGTATATGTTCATGCATGTTTATATACGATCATACATAGGCCAAATTAATGAACATGTATGTTTTTCACATGGCTTTGCAAAATTTATTTGAATTGACTTTTTTGAATGAAAGGGATCGGTCATAGGAAAAAACACGGTAATCAAGGATATATCACTGAATTGTTTTTCAAAATAACTGCCTTAAATAAGTTCAGTGATATGTCACCAGCACTTAATTGTAAAATTGCTGGGACTCTGTCCTATAAAATCACCAATCACAAAAAAGTTGTTTTAAATTTTCCTTAGTGACATTTAAAAAACTTACTTTAACATTATCTTCAATAGATTGTAGCAATTTTACATAAATATTGAGTGCAATTTTATTACGACCCACAACATTTAAACGGCATTCTTTTATATCGATAAGTTTTTTATCAAAATTTTCACATTCCACATTTGTAAATTTAATTTCAAAAGAATTGTTGCCACAAATGCAACTTAAAAAAATTATAAATATTAAAACTTTTGAGATACTCATGTCAAACTAAAGCTTCAACTGAAGTGCACAAACTTATATAGCAAATGCCAAACTATCAATAATTGAAATAAATTATTTTGTAATCATTATTAAACTGAAAATCGTAGTTTTGGTTGGTGATTAAAAAGTACTTTAGCTGATATTAGTGAATTAAAAAACTACTTTACTACTTTTATTATTATCACTAAAGTATTAAGATCACTTTCATCCCATTGTTCAAATGGGTTAGTACACAAATTTTTGCAAATTAATTAAAAATGAAGTTACATAAACTCAAAGATCCAAATCATAATATTGAGTAGATCATTCAAAAATGTTTTTCTAAAGGGTGATTTTTGAAGAGCTTTTAAGAATTTGATAAAAAAAAAAACAAATAAAATTTCGAGAAATGTATGAAATCTTTATTTGAGTCGATAGAACGATCTATATAATTCAATGTTTAAAGATGATTTCATGTAAATGTTGACCGCGGCTACGCCTCAAATGGTTCCTACGCTGGGTCCAATCTTAGCATACTCTCTCCAACATATCGGCCGGTATCTCACGAATAAATTTGTCAATACTGGGTTCTAGTGAGTCAACCGTTGCGGTCTTGCTCCTATAGACATGAGCCTTAACATAGCCAAACAAAAAATAGTCTAAAGGCGTGAAATCGCATGATCTAGGCGGCCAATTGATTGGCCTCAAACGTGAAATAAACTGTTCACCGAACTCGCCTCTCAATTGAACACAATTTTCCGATAAAAAGTCGATATTCATCCAACTTTGCCAGCGCCCATTCACCAATAGTTAGAACTTGTGGTAGGTCGTGTGGCTTCAATTCTTGCACCAGCTGTATTTTAAAAGGTTTCACACCCAAATCCTTCCTCAAAATTATCCACATAGCGTAGTAACAGAGACATAATTGCTGCTAACCGCGCCGAATCGATAATTTACGGTCATCAACATCACTGGCGGGAACAGCGGTAATATTTTCTTTTGTCCGCACTCTACGTATGCATGTTGGTAATTTAATGTCCAATAATGTAAATTTGGTGCGAAGTTTAGTCACAAGATTCCGACTAGACGCCTCAGAAGGCCGCATAAACTGACCATAAATTGGAAGAAGTGCACGATGCACTTTCTTAACCGAGCATGAATTTTGATAATAAAATTCAATAATCTGCAAGCGTTATTCGTTTGTAAGTCGATTCATGGTTAAATTATAGACCAAACTGAACATGTTACAGGAAAACAGCTGAACTGCTCAAAAACAGTGTTGCCAAAAAGAAAGTTGCTAAAAAAATCACTCTTTACAACTGGTTATTTTTATATGGAGCTTGCAGGTGGCGTTGGAACCCGTTCTACAAACAGTTTTGGGACAGTGTAACCTTACATTTCTACTCCCATGTACCTGTTCTAGAACCGGTGGTAAAATGTGCTTAAAAATTTTGCGAGTATATGTATAAAAGATACAGTTTTAAATCTATATGTTTTTTTAAATATTTTGTTTTTCAATGAAAATGAAAATTATTCAAGTTTTTGAAATTATTTAAATTTTTGTTTTTCTTTAAAAAAATACGACACAGTTAATTTAGATAGATCAAAATAAGGAAACACTTTTGTAATTTTTAATAATTAAACATTGTTTTATGAAATTAATGTTAATGAAATAAAAAATTTAGTTGAAGCATATCACACTCATTCTCGTTTTTAAAATGTTGTGTCAATCCCATTAATTTTAAGAGAACTATAGAAATTTTAGAAAATGGATATATGACAGCTGTTAGTGTCCTTGCTGCGGTAATATGTGTGAAAATTTTCACACATATTACCGCGGATTACAGATTTTAATCAAAACTTACTAAATTTAAGATAATGGGTGTTTTTATAGAGGTATATAACATTAAAATGGAATAAAACAGAGATGAATTTTTTAAATTGACATAAAATTTACTTTATTCGAGAGATAATCTTCTGGCATTATAATTGAAATATGGCCGTCACGGCTGACTCGGACGTGGTCTAATCTTGAGGTCAAATTTTCGATGACTTTTTTCAACAATTGTGGCCGTATATTGGCAATAGCGCGGCGCATGTTGTCCTCCAAGTGGCCAATCGTTTCGGACTTATCGGCGTAGACTAGCGCCTTCATATATTCCCACAGAAAATAGTCCAGCTGAGTTAAATCGCACGATCTTGGAGGAAAATTTAAGGGTCCGAAACGTGATACTATGCGATTTTCTTCAATAAATCAATTGTGGCACGAGCTGTGTGGGATGTTGCGCAGTCTTGTTGAAACCACAGCTCCTGCACATCATGGTTGTTCAATTGATTAACGAAAAAGTCAGTAATCATGGCTCCATAGCGGTCACGATGGCGGATAGACTGATTGGGGTCTTCCTCCACGCTACGCTCTACAGCAGCAATGACTTCTTCTGCACGCACTGTAAACCGTATCTGTGGATGCATAGTATCATTTAGAGTAAACTTTCCATAGTTAATCGAATTAATTGTTCTGATGGACGATTATGCTCAACGTAAAATGGACGTATGTTCAACGTAATATGGAGCGATACGTATTTCGAACAGTAGGCATGTTATTTAGCGAAATGAATCATAATCATCAATAAAACCTGCTTTGGAAAATTTGTTAGTTAATCCCTTTTGCTTTTTAGGTGATGATATACTATATGGTTAGTTTTTTTTAAATTTTTCTACTATCAAATGACCAATAATTCTTTTGATGAAGCACCCTGTCCATCGCTCCTCTCAATTCATAAAACCTTGAGAAATAAGAGGCATTTAAAATCTAAAAATGTTTTTACCCGGTTATTTATCCATTTAATCTTTTATTGCAAAATTCAATTTTATACGAGCTGTCTTATTATTTAATATATAAAAACTAAATTTAAATTGGTATTCACTGGCAGGAAATGGTATAAGTTTTAACAAGTCTTTCTCTAAAACAAAATTTTTAAGCACCAAATCATGCTTTAATGAAAGAAAATATTAAAATAAATTTGTTTTGATTAGCTGAAAAAATTTAAATGAAACTTACATCATACGGACACGAATGATTAATATTTGTATATGGTTTAACATTATTAAATAAAATTGTCCAAAATGAAAATTTATTTAGTCTGCGTAAAAATTGACAAAAATCTATGGTGTTATTGTAGAGATATGGGCGATAATCAAAACTTTTACGTAAAAATTGTGCATAAAGCTAAAACGAAAATAATAAAACATTTTTGTGTATATTATTTTAAGACTTAACTTTCCATGTGGAAATCGAAATATATATGATCATACATGGCCTTGCATATGATTATACACGTCCATGCATTGTTTAATATATTACCATACGTGATCTCATATATGTATGACCAGGTACCTTCGGATCCGAAATTTGTTTGTATATGACCATATGCGGTCTTATACCCTCCAATTTCGGATCCGAAGATATATGATCATATATGAGATCATTTATATTAATATACTGAATTATGCATGAACGTATATGTTCATGCATGTTCATATACGATCATACATAGGCCAAATTAATGAACATGTATGTTTTTCACATGGCTATGCAAAATTTATTTGAATTGACTTTTTTGAATGAAAGGGATCGGTCATAGGAAAAGACACGGTAATCGAGGATATATCACTGAATTGTTTTTCAAAATAACTGCCTTAAATAAGTTCAGTGATATGTCACCAGCACTTAATTGTAAAATTGCTGGGACTCTGTCCTATAAAATCACCAATCACAAAAAAGTTGTTTTAAATTTTCCTTAGTGACATTTAGAAAACTTACTTTAACATTATCTTCAATAGATTGTAGCAATTTTACATAAATATTGAGTGCAATTTTATTACGACCCACAACATTTAAACGGCATTCTTTTATATCGATAAGTTTTTTATCAAAATTTTCACATTCCACATTTGTAAATTTAATTTCAAAAGAATTGTTGCCACAAATGCAACTTAAAAAAATTATAAATATTGTAAATTTTAAAATATTCATGTCAAACTAAAGCTTTAAACGAAGTGAACAAAATTAAATTGAAAAATCCAAAATATCAATAATTGAAATAAATTATTTTGCAATCATTATTAAATTGGAAATCGTAATTTTGGTGGGTGATTAAAAAGTACTTTAGACGATATTAGTGATTTAAAAAAAACTGCTTTTTTTGTTATGACTTAAGTGTTAAGGGCACTTTCAGTCCATTGTGCATATGGGTTAGTGCACAAATTATTGCAAATTAATTAAAAACGAAGTTACAAAAACTCATAGATCAAAATCATAATATTGAGTAGGTCATTTAAAAATATTGTTCTACAACTGGTGTAATGTACAAATATTTGTCACATGACAACTCCGAAAATGTTCCATATTTTGATGGAGTATTTAACTAATCTTAAGTGATAACTCCGTTCAGGACCAGACGTAAAGTGGTCTGCGGGAGCCATATAATCGCTAGTAATCAGTCGGCACGGGGTTCGTGACCTTTTCTATCCAGCCTCGGTACTGTTAAAAGTCTTTTATATAGACTCTCTATTTAGTAACAAATATTACTAATCAATAATTAGAATCTGCAGTAAATGGTCAAAAATAGTCATATTTAACAAAAACAAAGACTAATATATGACTATATAAGACATGGAGGCTTATTCTAAAAAAAAAGAGAAAGGTATTGATCTCGATTGCCTATAAAATTATCAGTTCCCCAGATGTTATTGAGAACCTCTGGCTCATAACCCACAGAAGCCATGAGCAATATGGCAAATATGAACAAAGTTTAGAATCTCAAAAATAAAGCACTGCCCTAATGTTTCAGCCCATATTAGAAAACACACAAATTAGCTTAGCAATTCATTTCACAAATTTCATTAACTTATTTAACTCATTATAAATTTAATAACATATTTGGAAACAAAATTAATCGTAGGAATTTAAAAAGAAAAAAGCAGACCTTTGTCTGTACCCTGCGGGAAACGAAGGGTTGATTGATCCAAAGTGACAAATCTGTGATATATGATTTGGGGACACGTCACGAAACTGGTAAAACCAAAATAGTGGGGCACCAAAAAGTGTTAATTTTAGTGAAATGACCAATCACGTGACTATAGTTATGGTGACAAAACATTTACTGCTTGCTACCAGATATATCATGTAACTGGAGAAAAAGTAACATAACATCAAAGTGTACAAAAACAACTAGGGCCGTTGCAGTTGAAGTTATTGCTGGTCATTGAACTGGTTCAAAACCGTTAGCAGTGGATGAAAAAATGGCAATTAGTGCCAAAGGATTCAGTCCCTTGACTGCTACACAGCAGACATAACACTGAAGGAATTTTATCTGTACCGACTATGTGACAGTAGAAATGAAGACGTAGCACTTCATAAGTGCAGTGATTGGTTCCGGACGGGCTATTTAGCAACTCGTGCATAATATGACATACGCTAAATAAAAACTGACAGGTTACTTGCTAATTACTTTCCGCATGCCCGGCGACATGTACCCCTTAGACCAGTGCAGCGGTACGTCTCAAAACTAATTCAGTCAAACTACCCCTGTTACAGAACACATTGCGCTTAATATGTGACTATTTTCTTTCAAAAATTATTCTCCAGTTCTAAGATACGTACACCTACACCAGTCACGTGATATTTTTTTTCCACTGGTTCTGTCACATGTCACATAACTCCTAAAATGGTCATACTTTGACACTACCTACTTCTAACTTGTCCCGTAGTATATTCATTTCAGTTTGTATGGTGATAAGTTACCTTGGTCAAGTTATTCGATACGTCACACAGTGCTCCACAGGTAGCAAATTGTCACCTCCTATGACAAGCCCATGTTAAAAGTACCGGTCACTTTCATATAACAGAACCGAAACTAGGACAGGTTCATACACACAAAGTACTAGTCACATGACCATACCAGTGACTGGTCCATTTCCCGCAGGGTATGAACTTAAAGAGTTATAAAGGCAGGCACGTAGCTAGGGGGCAAGAACTAATTATATTAATAGTTAAACATTTCTTTTATCAACATAATTTATAAGTAGTTTATGATTACAATGAAAATTGCAATGAAAATTGTCTCAAATATTACTGATTCCATTTCAAGAATAATAGCCAATTTTTAAAACATTCCAAAGAGAATTACAGCTTTCATTCAAAATTTACAAAATTCAAGATACATGGAATTTTCGAATATCCTTACAATTATTTTATAATTTTTTTTTATTATTATGACAAAACCAAATTTTGCCTATCGGATGATTTTTAAAAGATTTATAGGCTTTTTTGAAAAATTGACATATGACAGCAATACGAGTCCTTGTTGCCATTCAACTGAAAATTGGCAATTTTTGAAACATTGTAGGGGTTTCAAAATTAACACAATTGAGAATGTATGGAAATCGTGCATATCGTTGCAACTACTTTGTAAAAAAAAACTCTTATATTTTTGGCAAAATTTAAAATATGTGTAACAATCGAATGTTTTTCAAAATTTTTAAAACGTTTTTATGAAAAAGAATAGTCCATGCTGTGATAAAAACATAAATTGTCACAAACCATACCTACTTTATTCCTAGATCAATCAACAATTTCCTCGACATATTAATGAGAATTGTAGCTTTTATTCAAAATTCATCATTCAGGATGTGTGGCAGGTGTGCGTATCCTTTTGCCGATTGTATCGAAAATTATGTTTTTTCTAATTTCGACCAAAGAAACCAAAATACCAATTTTCATGCTAATACGTCAGCTCCTTCTATTTCTGTCCATTCCTTATATGGGGTCAAATGTTCTCTATTTGTATATCGTCACCTAAAATGCCAAAGGACGTTAGTAACATATTTACTTTTTTACATGAGAAGCAAAAAACATCCACAGATATTTTAACAATATCTTTAATAAAACTGACAGTTTTAATCATAGAACCAAATAATTGAAGTGGAGACATGTAGTTCGATGTAGTGCTTCATAATCACTCACCCCCACTTCAATATTTTACAGAGCAACCAAAAAACTGCGTGCAAACAAAAACATATAAGATATGAACTTTATTTATAAAACCGCTATTTTTATCGTAGAAGTTCAACATTTTGTGTAGGCATGTTGTTTAGCGAAATGAATCATAATCATCCATAAAACCTGTTTTTGAAACGTTTTCAGTTACGTCCTTTTGCATTTGAGGTGACGATATACTCTTTGGTTCAAATGGCCATAAATTCTTTTGGTGAATCACCCTGTCCATCTTTCTTCTCAATTCCCAAAACCTTGCGAAATAAAAAGCATCTAAAATCTAAAAAATTTTGAATTAGCTCATATGCATTTTTTTACTCGGTTAATTATCCATTTAATCTTTTATTGCCAAATTCAATTTTAAACGAGCTGTCAAATTATTTAAGAAATAATAACTTAATTTAAATTGGTAATCGCTGGCAGGAAATGGTATCAGTTTAAACATGTCTTTCTCTAAAACTAAATTTTTAATTAGCAAATTATGCTTTAATGAAATAAAATAAAAAAAGGAAATATTAAGACAAAATTGTTTTAATCAGCAGAAAAAATTAAAATGATACTTACATCATACGGACACGAATGATTAACATTTGTATATGGTTTAATATTGTTAAATAAAATTTTCCAAAATATAAATTTATTTGGACTACGTAAAAATTGACATAAATCTATTGAGTGATTGTAGAGATATGGACGATAATCAAAACTTTTACGTAAAAATTGTGCATTAATCTAAAACGAAAATATTAAAAGATTTTTGTTATATTGTCTTAAAACTTAACCTCCCATGTGAAAATCGAAATATATATGAGCATACATAATCACACATGGACTCACTCGTATATGATCATTAAAGGTGTCCAAAAAAATGAAAGTGATTTCTAAAGTCAAGCGATGGGCTACTTTGGTTCCTATGTATGTAAAAACATTTAAAGTTTGGTGCCGATTGGATAAAGAAAACACGAGGCGGAAATCGATTGAAAATTGAAAGTGTGTTTTGTATGGGGAAAAAATGGCTTTTGCGTTATTTCAAAAAATTGTTAATATTGAAGCAGTTTTTATTCCATATTAAAAATTAACCGAGATGAAGAAAAAAACTGTTTTCAAAAAGATATAAAAATCCAAAATCGGTTGAGAATTACCCGAGTAAAAAAAAAATACCCCAGACCACTAATGTGCCAAATACCACTTGATCAAACTTGATCGAGCCCACATCGTAAACGTTTTCGAAATTAAATACCAAAATATTTTTTTTTACTTGCTGGAGCCATTAATTTTGACCAAATTTTCAGAATATAGTGCTTGTAGTTTGTTTCATAAAACTCTGAATAGCAATAATTTGTACTTGATAAAAGTTGATAAATTTTACCCTATGATCGAATTGTGTGAAAAAAAACATTTTCCTCGAAATCCGCCAAATTTAAATAGCTGCCCTTACTAAATTAAACGGGGGATATGTGTAATTTTTGGTATTTTTATTTTAAATTTTATACTTAATGAGACCTTAGTGTGCGAAACTATTTTTTTTTTAATTTTGTGGAACAAAATTTTTTAAAATTTGAAATTGGAGATTGAAAAATACCCCAAAAATATTGTTGATGTTCGACGTCACCTTAGGACAGGATACCGACATCCTAAAAATTAAATATTTCACATCTAACAGTTAATGGGTCCAGCAAGTAAAAAAAAATATTTTGGTATTTAATTTCGAAAACGTTTAGGATGTGGGCTCGAAATGTTTGATCAAGTGGAATTTGGCACATAAGTGGTCTGAGCTATTTTTTTTTTTACTCGGGTAATTTTCAACCGATTTTGTATTTTTATATCTTTTTGAAAACACTTTTTTGTCCTCATCTCGATTAATTTATATTATGGAATAAAAACTGCTTCAATATTAACAATTTTTTGATAACACACTTTCAATTTTCAATCGTTTTCCGACTCGTGTTTTCTTTATCCAATCGGCACCAAACTTCATATTAAATGTTTTTACATACAAAGGAACCAAACTAGCCCATGGCTTGACTTTAGAACTCATTTTGAAAAACGGCCATACAAAGTTGAACACCTCTAATGATCATACATGCATGATCATACACTGCATTGTTTAATATATTACCATACATGATGTCATATACCTTCGGATCCGAAATTTATTTGTGTATGACCCTAAGCAGCCATATACCCTCAAATTTCGTATATGAGATCATTTATGTTAATATACTGAATTAGGCATGGACGTATATGTTTACGCATATTCATGTACGATCATACACAAGCCAATTTATGAACATGTATTTTATTATTATTTGATTTGGCTTTTTTGAATAAAAGTTATCGGCCATAGGAAAAGGCAAGGCAATCAAGGATATATCACTGAATTGTTTTGCAAAATAAATAAGTTCAGTGATATGTCGTCAGAACTAAATTGTACAATCGCTGGGACTCTTTCCTATAAAATCACCAATCACAAAGAAGTTGTTTTAAATTTTCCTTGGTGACATTTCAAAAACTTACTTTAATATTATCGTCAAAAGATTGTAGCAATTTTACATTAATATTGAGTGCAATTTTATTACGACCCACAACATTTAAACGGCATTCTTTTATATCGATACGTTTTTTATCAAAATTTTCACATTCCACATTTGTAAATTTAATTTCAAAAGAATTGTTGCCACAAATGCAACTTAAAAAAATTATAAATATTGAACATTTTAAAATAGTCATTTCAAACTAAAGCTTTAAACGAAGTGAACAAAATTAAATTGAAAATGCCAAAATATCAATAATTGAAATAAATTATTTTGCAATCATTATTAAATTGAAAATCGTAATTTTGGTGGGTGATTAAAAAGTACTTTAGACGATATTAGTGAATTAAAAAAACAACTACTTCTATTATTATCAATAAAGTACTAAGGGCACTTTCAGCCCATTGTGCAAACGGGTTAGTACACAAATTTTTGCAAATTAATTAAAAATGAAGTTACATAAACTGAAAGATAAAAATCATAATATTGAGTAGATCATTCAAGAATTTTGTTCATTTTACCAGTCCTAGCTGCGATCAAAATTGGCACAAACAATACCTTTTAGGTTAGGTCGAAAAGAGGATTCGGAGAAGGGAAATGCTTCCATGATCCGACTCAAGTCCCTGAGAACTTACACCTAAGCCAGAGAGTCGGCTTGTTGTGCTCTCTAAAAATCGGTCTCATGTCATATTCCTGACACAGGAACTCCGTCGCACTGACGAAATTCCTGAACTTCTTCCATATTATGCACCTAAGATCCCCCAATGTAGATATTGGGTCACTGGATAGTATTTAGACCCGAATCCCGGCAAATGCCGGGCATTCACAGAGATAGTGTTCCAAGGTCTCCTCGTCCTCCCCCCAGGACCTACACTCTCCCGAGTCCACTCTACCAATACGGTGGAGATAGTCCCTCAGTGTCGAGTGTCTCGTGAGGATTTCCATCAAAAGACTCAGTTCCTTCCTACTGAAATCCTCTGGGGAAACCCTCGTACTGTCCGTGTCCGAGTTTCCCCAGAGAATCCCCGTGGTCCTACCAACACCCGCATTCTCCCAGATGGTCCTATGCATGGTGTCAGCCCAATTCACCAGCTCCGCCTTGAAAGCTCGAAAAGGTCTAGCGTTCCGCAAAGTGACTAACTCCAGGGAAGATCCTCCCCTAGCCAATTCATTAGCCATTTCGTTCCCCGCTATACCACAGTGTCCTGGCACCCATACAATCTTAATGCGTCCCCTTGTAGAGAAATCGTTAATTTTCCCTTTACACCTGAGTATCGTCATTGATCCCACAGAGTCCGTAGATACCGCCCGGATAGCCGCTTGGCTATCCTTGAAAATCACAATACCTATTTTATTCCCAGAACAATCAACAATTTTCACGACATATTAATGAAAATTGTAGCTTTTACTCAAAATTCATAATTCAGGGCAGGTGTGCGTATATTTTTGCCGATTTGATCGAAAATTATGTTTTTTCTAATTTTGACAACAGAAACCGGAATACCAATTTTCATTCAAAAATTACAGTTCCTTTTAGTTCTGTCCAAAGCACTGTGCGGTAGCATCTCTATTTTATATCGTCACCTAAAACGCCAAATTAGAAGCAAAAAACGATCACATATATTTTAACAAAATCGTTAATAAAACTGACAGTTTTAATCATAGAACCAAACAATTTTGTGAAGAAATGTAGTTCGATGTAGTGCTTCATAATTACTCAAAACGACTTCAATATTTTACAGGGCAACCACAAAACTGCGCGAAAAGAAAAACATATAAGATATGAACTTTATTTAAAAACCGCTATTTTGTATCCTTTATGTCCAACATTTTGTGCAGGCATGATGTTTAGCAAAATTAAGCATAATCATCAATAAAACCTGTTTTGGAAACTTTGTTAGTTATTTCCTTTTGAATTTTAGGTGACGATATGCTCTTTGTTTTCTAGTAGTTCTTTTTTTTTAATTTTTCAACTCTCAAATGACCATAAATTCTTTTGATGAGTCACCCTGTCCATCGTTCCTCTCAATTCATAGAACCTTGAGAAATAAATAAAAAAAATGAAAAAATTTTTGAATTAGCTCATACGTATTTTTTACTCGGTTATTTATCCATTTAATCTGTTATTACCACATTCATTTTTAAACGAGCTGTCATATTATTTAATATATAATAACTTAATTTTAATTGGTATTCACTGGCAGGAAATGGTATAAGTTTAAACATGTCTTTCTCTAAAACAAAATTTTTAAGTATCAAATCATGCTTTAATGAAATAAAATAGAAAAGAAAATATTAAAATAAAATTGTTTTGATCAAGAGAAAAAATTTAATAGGAACTTACATCATACGGACACGAATGATTTATATTTGTATATGGTTTAGCAGTATTAAATAAAATTGTCCAAAATGAAAATTTTTTTAGACTGCCGAAAAATTGACAAAAATCTATGGTCTGATTGTAGAGATATGGACGATAATCAAAACTTTTACGTAAAAATTGTGCATTAAGCTAAAACGAAAATAATAAAACATTTTTGTTATATTGTCTTAAAACTAAACCTCCCAAGTGAAAATTAAAACATATATGATCATACATGACCATACATTGGCTTGTATATTATCATACAAGCCATGCATTGTTTAATATATCAAACATTTTTATTGTTTAATATATTAATATATAATCTCAAATATGTATGACCATACATGATCTCATGTATGTATGACCATATACCTTCGGATCCGAAGATATATGATCATATATGAAATCATTTATGTTAATATACAGAATTATGCATGAACGTATATGTTCATGTATATTCATGTACAATCATACACTGGCTAATTTATAAACATGTATGTATAAATTTCGATTTTCACAAGGGCAATGCTAAATTTGTTTCAATTGAATTTTTTGAATGAAAGGGATCGGTCATGGGAAAAGGATATATCACTGAATTGTCTTTCAAAACTAACTACTAAATTATACAATTGCTGTGACTCTTTCCAATAAAACTTAAAATCACAAAGAAGCTGTTTTAAATTTTCCTTAGTGACATTTAAAAACATACTTTTAAATTATCGTCAATAGATTGTAGCAATTTTACATAAATATTGAGTGCAATTTTATTACGACCCACAACATTTAAACGGCATTCTTTAATATCGATAAATTTTTTATCAAAACTTTCACATTCCACATTTGTAAATTTAATTTCAAAAGAATTGTTGACACAAATGTAACTTAAAAAAATTATAAATATTGAAACTTTTGAGATATTCATATCAAACTAAAGCTATAACTGAAGTGAACATAACTACAATTCAATATAATTATGCCAAAATATCAATAATTGTAATAAATTATATTGCAATCATTATTAAATTGAAAATCGTAATTTTGGTGGGTGATTAAAAAGTACTTTAGCCGATATTAGTGAATTCAACAACTATATTTATTATTATCACTAAAGTATTTAGGGAACTTTCATCCCATTGTGCACAATGGGTTAGTAGTACTTACTTAGTACTCAATTTATTGCAAATTCATTAAAAATATAGTTACAGGAAATCATAGATCAAAATCATAATATTGAGTAGATTATTCAAAAATATTATAGTTTTTGTAATAAAAATGCAAAACTTATTTTTTTTCGGACTTTATGTGTTTTCATGTATTTTGTTAAAATATTATTTTACCTCATGTCCAGAATCTAGTGATATTAGATTTTAGTTTTTCTTTTTAAAAAAGTTAGATAATTTTGAGTTAAGCCAATCATGGTTTTCATATTGCACACAACTAGGGATTAGGGTACTGCCTATGAAACATTTGTATTGTCTATCATGAAAATCATAAACTTCTTTAAAAGCATCGAGTAGATCATTAATGTCCGGCCGAGTATTCGTCTTAGGATTCGGAGTTCGGCCAAAATGTGATGATCCGTGAAGTTCAAGTATTTGAGGAAAGTGTTCTTTAATTTCGAGTACAAACACAATAATTTGTGTTAAGTTCTTAATATATTTTAGTAAAAATTAAATAATTCTCATTTTTCCAACAGACGTTATTAAAATAATTAAACTCATTATTTCATTATTTTTTAAAAAAAAAATCTAATTTAGTTTTTTTAAATTTACTCATGTTTAAAGTTTCGTTGTCAAAATCATCCAGAATTCACGTTTTATTCAAATTAATCAGTAAATTAAAAAGTTCAGCTTCGGCTACAGCTTCGGTCGAACATTGAAAATTATACCTAAGGTCGGCTACGGCTTCGGTCAAAAAAAAGTAAGTTTTGTCGGACACTATAGACCATATTAGAATTTTTAGATGTTTTAATACTCCCTCAAAATCTGCACTATTTGTTAAAAAACACATTCACAGATTAAAATAATTTTCACTTACAATGGAAGTCTCTTGGAAGGTTTCTCCAGATTTCGATGAAATTTGGATGGTACCTCCAGATTTCGATGAAATTTGTATATAAGATGGAGTAGACGAAAGTAATAAAAAATTGGTAAGAAACATAACTGCCCAATCGCATATTTTGGCCATCAAAGTTGTTCTAAAAATTTTAAGTTTTAAAAACTTTATGAGTAATTGAATACCAATGTAAAGGTCATCCAAATATCCTTGAATTGACAACAATTTGTATATTTTTTCTTTGAAGAAGTTTCCAGCTGGAAAATTTATTTTATTTTGTATCCCAAATTTTGACACTTAGATGCTAAAGAGGTACTCATTCACTAATAGCAAAAACGTAGAAACATATAAAGTATGATGGCTGTATATAAGCCTGTCCAGAATTAAAAAAATTAGCGACTTTCGTCACGTTCTCAAACGATATTTATTATTTAGCTGTTTATGGATAAAAACCAAAAGCTTTTTTGAGCGTACATACTTATAGTTACAAGCCGCGACCCAAATATGGTCCATATAATTGTATATGTTTGTATGGGTTTAGATATAATCTGATGCAATTTGAAAAATGTCCAATACAATTTTATGCGTTGTTAAAAATATATATCGCGGTTCAAACCAAATCGGCTTTTTCTAATTTTGTTACAAAACAAAAAACAGTAGTTTTTCATGTTTTTTTTACTGCAAATTTTGAAACTCATTTTAATTCTAATTACACTGTACAACACAAAAAAAAAGTTACCGGGTCCGACCTATAAATTTCGATAGAAGAGACAAAAGAAAGACAAATGTATCAGCGTTTTGAAAGTTTACATCTGGGTTTCATTTTAGGGGGAGGTAAAGTTTCCCCCAAATGTAAATTTTGTATTGTCAAGCGGCTTAGAAAATCGAGTAAAGCTTACTTTTAAAGTATATGGTGTGTTCAACGTTATGTAAAATATTACGGAGAACATTTTTTTAGAATATGTTAACCCTCTAACTCTTCAAGGTAAGGGTCTTTTTTGTCCTTCTTTTAAAAAATAACAAAAAACACCATTAAAACAGGGATTTAACGGGTTAAAATGTTAAAATTTTACTATAAATCCTTGAATACACCAAAATCAAACATTTTTGTAGAATATGTTAACCCCCTAACTCCTCAACGTAAGTTAGCCCTCTAACTCCTCAAGGTAAGGGACTTTTTTGTCCTTCTTTTAAAAAAGAGCAAAAAGCACTATTAAAACAGGGAATTAAGGGATTAAAATGTTCCGCAAAAATACAAAAATTTGCATTTGGGGGGAACTTTACCTCCCCCTAAAATGAAAGCCAGAGGCAAACTTTCAAAACGCCGATACATGTGTTTTTTTTTTTGTCTCTTCTATAAAAAATTATAGGTCGGCCCTTGTAATTTTGGAAAAAACATTTTATTTTGTTGAACTGTGTTTTAAAAGGTGCAAAAAAAATATGTAAAAGTGATAGAATTGTTTTCATTAACTTTTTTTTATATATTTATATGCAATGATATGTTTTGCTATATATACTTATATATACAAGTGATAGAATTATTTTTTATTAATTGTAGCATATACATATTACATATTATCATATATGTATGGTAGTATGTATGGCCTTATATAGATCTATATATATTTCAATATAGTATATAACATAGTATATACTATACTGTAGTATATAACATACGATACAATGATGTGTAATTATAAATTACGCCATATTAAAAAATGTTCATAAACTAAGTAGAAGATATGAACATATATCCTAATATATTGCCACACATATCTGCATATATATTAATATCAAGTTGTATATTAGTATATAGAAAGTTTTTTCATTGGGATAAGACAATGTATAATTTTCGAGCTTTTTCATGCAGTTTAAGAAATTTTTCGTTTTCATTGAAAGAGAAAACTTCATTTTTGTAGTGAAAAAAAAAATCATTAGAACGCGTCCAAGGAATGCTCCCTGCGTACTACCGTTGCCTTTGTTGTTCATTCAGTTTTGTTGAGTAATTAACAATTTTTTTTTATCTAACGATATTTTCTTTTTTTTTTCTTTTATTAGTCTATTCCAGTCTATTACGGCTTTATTTTTATTTTTTTTTAATTTTTTCGATAACTTCTAATTCAAAGGTCCACTCCACTTTTATTAAAATTGTGAATAAAATTCTTACCGTTTACAAAAATCCGAATTTTTATGTTTAGAATAAATTACACTATAAATTGCTTTTTTTTTTGTTTTTTTTGCAACAACAATATAAAACCACGAAAAATGTGTGCATTCGAATCGAAGCTTGTTTAAAATAGTGATAACGAATATTATACTCAATGACAGTGGACAGTTTTGATATATTCATGCAACAACACGAAAAAAACGATATGTTCACTTTATTGAGCAGGCCACTATAGGGAACATTCCCTTACATAAAACACGAATATAAACGCATTAACTTAATGATCCCACTTATAACTAATTATGAAGAAAATTACTTGCGATATTTTCGGAAACGAGTATGACCTTTATTTATTATTAGTGTCCGACCGAATAGTTTGGCCAGAAAATGCATTTGGTCTGTATTCGGTATTATAAAGCATTATGGACAAATTTGGCGGATGGGAGAATGTTATTGGGCTGATTAGATGCTATGTTCGGCCTCAGAAAGTTCGGCCAAATTGAAAATAGTTCGGCGGACGAAATTTTAACTTTATAGCTAAACTTCGGCTTTTCTCTTAAATTTAAACACAAAATCGAATTAAATCGGCTCAACAAACATGTTTTCAATACCAAAATTTGTCATCATTGCCTCTAGATATCAAAACACCGACAAAATATAGGTTTTTGGCCGAACTGTTCCGTCGGACACTATTTATTATTAATAATATTACTCATACGTCTAATGGACTGCGAGATTCTATAAAACGGTTGCAATCTCGAAATATTCAATTAACAGCTTTTTTCCGTTTTCCAACATTAATTTTTCTCGCTCTTTTTAAGCTTTAATTTCAGCGTAAAAGAGGGTTTTATAAGTAAAATTTCATTTATTGTAATTTTTAATGTTTTTACAAGCATGTAATCAAAATTCAAACTGTACTTCAGTTTTTGACAATTACTGAATGACGAATATGAAAACAACCCTTAACATTGTGCAGTGATTATAAACTATTCTTTTGATTAAAAATCCAATTTTATTGATGTTTATTAACAAAACATTTAATTTATTATTCTATCCAACTGTTGGAACAGCATTTATTTTTAATATCCTCAGTCTCGTATGTTATCTTTAAAACTCAATTAACATTATTTATTTTAAACAATAACGTTTCTCAATAACGTAAGCCATTGATAACGTTAACATGTGTTTGTGTATTAACAATTTCTATTGTTGATATTAATGTTGCTGATTCTGATGCTGTTGATGTTTAAATCTTAACTAATTACACCCCAAAGCAACAAACATACACATACACATGCTCATACACAAATACACGCACAAAACTCGTTAAAGTTTTCTTATTATAGTTTTACTAACGAGTTTGATACTTCCGTTCGTATACACTGAGAGAATTATACTTCATGATAATAATAACAGAATTTCATAGATTTTTTTTGTAGATTCATTGAAAATTTCATTTACAAGAAATTCAATTAATATTATGAAATTTTTCATAATTTTTTTTACAAAATTCTGACTTTCTTATTATAGTTTTACTAACGAGTTTGATACTTCCGTTCATATACACTGAAAGACTTATACTTCATGATAATAATGACATAAATTTTTTTTCGTAGATTCATTGAAAATTTTATCTATATATATAAAATAGAATGTTTGTTTATTTGTTTGTTTGTATGTATGTATTTTATAGGAGACCAGACCACTGGTCCGATCTTCCTGAAATTTTCACAGTATGTAACTGGAACTCCGGAATGGTCAATAGGATACTGTTTTTTTGGCCACGCCCACTTTTACGCCCACTATTTCATTATTTGAAATTGTATACCAGACCACTGGACCGATCTTCCTGAAATTTTCACAGTATAACTGGAACTCCGGAATGGTCAATAGGATACTTTTTTTTTGGCCACGCCCACTATTTCATTATTTGAAATTGTATACACATGATGCTTTAGCCTTGGGATAGAAAGCTAAAATTTTCACCATGTATTCTGTGGAACATGACAAAATTTCCTGCACTTTTATTTTTAAAAATTTTGCCCAGGAACGTGGTAAAAGGGGGGATAAAAGTGGGAAAAAGTCTCCCCATTAGCGGCCTCACCGAACCCTTTAGGATAGATACCTGAAATTTTCACCATATGTTCATTCGGATATAACCAAACTTTCTGCAATTTTACTTTTTGGAATTTTGCTCAGGAACGTGGTAATAGGGGAAAAAGTCTCCCCCTCAGTGGCCTCACCAAACCCTTTGGGATAGAAAGCTGAAATTTTAACCATGTGTTCTTTCTGATATGTCCCAACTTTGGAAAATTTACTTTTTACAATTTTGATACGTAACGTGGTAAAAAGGGGGATAATAAGGGAAAAAGTCTCCCCTTTAGCGGCCCGACCAAACCCTTTGCGATAGAAGGCTGAAATTTTTACCATGTATTCTTTCGGATATGTCCTAACATTCTAAAATTTCACTTTTCCCAATTTTGCTCAGTGACGTGGTAAAAAGGGGGATAATAATTAATATTATAAAAATGACTGTTGGTTTGTTTGTTTGTTTGTTTGTTTGTGTGAGCATCACGTCCAAACGCCTGAACCGATTTTATTCAAATTTGACACATAGATAGTGGGCGGTCTGGAAGGAACTATAGGCTTTATGAAATTTTTATAGGATGGGCGTGGCACTTTTACGCCCACTTTTTCACTATTTTCGATATGGCTTTACCGATGCAATTGATATTTGGTACCCAGAAAGAGATGTCCCAGATAAGCACTTTAAGTTATATCAAATTTAGATATTGTGGGCGTGGCACTTTTACGCCCACATCTTCACTATCTTCTATATGGCTGAACAGATTTTATTGAAATTTGGTACACAGATATTGGGATGACTAATAAGCACTATTTGCTATAATAGATTAAGACTTGGTGGGCGTGGCAGTTTTACGCCCACTTTTTGTTATCTTTTATATGGCTTAAAGGATTTTGTTAAATTTTGGTACACAGATAGTGGGCAAACTGAAAAGTAATATGTGCTGTATTTGATTTCGATAATTTTTTTAAGTAATAATTCATTATTTAGAAATAATCAGCAGTGAAATAATATAGTTAAATATATAAAAATGCTTAATATTTTTTTACAACAAGTAAAACATTAAAATAATGCTAAATTTAAATAACACTAATGCACAACTAGGTCTAAGGCACGCTAACAACGTGGCGGGCTGCGCCCGCTAGTTATATACAAAAAATTCAATTAATATTATGAAATTTTTTATAATTTTTTTATTCATAAAATTTCATAGTTTCATAAAAAATCCATTCGATTTTATAAACCATCACTTCATGAATTTAATGAAAATTTTCTTTACAGCTATGAAATTGCTTTAAATACTAAACTTTTTAATTTTTTCATAAAATTTTATGATTTCATTAACTTTTATACATTTTAAACTTAATTTTTAAGATTTAGTTCTCAAGCCTTCAAACATATCTTCTTAAGTGCTTTATTAATTCAATGAATCCTTTTTATGACTTTGGTCTTCTATGACATTGTTTCATTAATTATGTGAAACGTTTCATTGGCTTAATTGCAATACATTTTTTTTTCGAGATTTTCATTAATTCGATGAAACTTTTTTATATTATAGAATTTTATGAAACTGTTTCATAAATTCTATAAAGGCTGAATTGTCGGAAAGATTCATTAGTTTTATGAAGATGTTCATTAATTATACAAATCATTTCATAAACATTAACTTTAATGAAACCCGTTTTATAGATTCTATGAAAAGTTTCAATGGACGAGTTCCAGTCACAATTTTCATTAAAGCTTTGAAGAAATTCATTAATGAAGTGAAGATAATTCTCTCAGTGTATGTGTTTCTAAACTATAAATGTGTTAGTAAGTCTAAATGTGTTCTGCATTGATATCATAAGAAAACTATAATGTATTCTCAACTTATACTCTAACACATTTAGAACTTTCTATGTAAGGGAATGTTCGCTAATGTGCCCTGTTCGCTGAAGTGACTATAGTTTTTTTTTTTTTTGAAAATTGTCAAATCTTAGCAAGTTTAATTTCCGCTATCTCTATTTTAAAAGAGCTTCGACGTCAATTTACACGTTGTTGCTGGTTTAATTGTGTCGTGCAAAAAAAAAACATCATTGTCAATTCATTAACAAAAAAAATATAAAAAATAACAAGCAAGTTTTAAAGAATTTTCGAAGTCGTATTTTTGCAAACGGTAAGAATTTTATTCACAATTTTTATAATACTAATTGATTCCATCAAAATATAATAAAGCAAAAAATGTGAAAAATTTAATTTTTATTATGTTTGGTAAAGTGGATCTTTGATATATTTTCTTATTGTTTTAATTTTTGTATTTAAGTTTAAACTTTTTTAAATAGTGTAAGTATTACTTTAACTGTTCTTGTCTATTTTGGAAAATTTTTCAGCATGTTTCACAACAAAAAAATATCGTTCGCTTAACGCAATTAAAAATGTTAGCATTACATGTGGCAACCCCTTAAGTAACATTAAACGATACACGACGGAAAGAGAGCATCATATTATGATAGTTTAAGAGCATCTTGTTATGATTTCAATACGTAACAATCATAATATGATCGTAACAAATATATTATGATCCTAAATGACGATAAAATCGTCCTCAATAACCATAATATGATCAGCCAGAATCATGCATATGATAATTAGGACTTTATGGTAGCCCCTTAAACAGCAGTAAGCGATACACGCAGGAAAAATATCATCATAATATGATAGTTTATGAGCATCATGTTATGATTGCAAATCATAACAATTATAATATGATCGTAGCAACCATATTATGATTCTAAATGACGATAAAATCTTTCTCGGTAATCATAATATAATCAGCTAGAACTATGTACATGATAAATAGGATCATAATATGATAATTTTGTGTCCACAATCATGTTGAATCATATGTTTTCTCTGCGAGTTCGGCAAATGTTTTAATCAACAAATTTAAAATAAATTTTAATTTAAATAAAGGGTCCGCCATCTAACGTTTTTTTTCAACTAGTTCTTATTTCGTGAATGGTAACACTTAACTCATGTCTGATTTGACAGATAATTAGTTTTAACCTTCCGCTGAACTAATATGGTCCGTATGTTCGTTATCTTGTGAAAAAAGTGAAAGAAACTTGCATCCTCATCGATAAACCAAAGCGTGAAAAGCCAAAAACAGTGCGTACACCCGAGAATATTGCTGCTGTGGCAGAAAGTGTGCGTGAAGCGCCATCAACATCAATTCACCGTCGTTCTCAACAATTGAACATTTCGGAGACATCATTGAGACGAATTTTGCATAAAGACCTTGGTATGACGCCATACAAAGTCCAATTGGTTCAGGAGTTCAAAAAAAAAAGTTATTTGGCGGACCCTTTACAAATTTTCGTCGACTTAACTTCGTTTACTAATCATTTTATTAGATTTTAGAGAGCTTCTTCATTTAGTTGCACTTTAGAGTACATATTCGGTAATGTCGACCGTTTGAGTTATTTTCAAAATTGTTTTATAACTGTTTTGCCACAATAATGCACAAAGAGTTGGCCTATAAGATAATATATTTGGATTTGGTATATTCCACTTAGTAGATGTAGGGCCACGTTAGCGAACATTCCCTTATTAGTTGTGTATTGTTAGTACATATAGTATTTATTTTTAATATTGTTTCCCTGCGAGGGGTTTAAAAATTGTGAAACTTGTGGCATTATTAACAATATTAAAAGTACAAAAATGTGTGTTTTAAGTAAATATTTTTGCAATAAAAACTATAATAGTATTTATTTAAAAGTCTCATGTGTGTTGGTAAACTGAAATGCGACACACAAGGATATATTTTCATTAAGTTTTTAAATAAACACATACACACACATTAACAAACAAGTAAATATAATGAAACAAATGTGTTAATGAATTGATAATAAATTTTGTTAAGACTTTATAATATTTAGATACAAATATATTAAACTTTGGCCCCTAAAAATATCTTATATTTTATTCCACATAGAATATTTGATGAATTTTATGTTGCTTGGACATATTGGCTGGCTAACAGTAAAGTTATATTCGTTCCATGTGTTTTGAAATACACTGATAGAATTTTGTTCATTGTATTAATGAAATCCTTCATTAATACAATGAATTTTTCATTAAAAAGTCCCCAGAGAGAGTTTCATTGGCTCAATGAAATATTTTTCATTAATCAAATAATAATTGAAAAAAATATTTTTTTTCTTGTTTCATATTTATTTTGTGTTAATTTTTTCTTTTTTATTATCTTATATTTATTTTTCCGTTTTTTTTATCTCCCTGAACACGACTTGAACCCGCAACCATCACCATACAAACAGCACCGCCTTACCAATTGACCTAAATTACAAAACCAAAAGGATGTGCTTATTTAGACTTTTGTAGGAAAATATTTTTTTTCGATAGTTGAAGCGCCTCCAGTGGAAATTTTAAGGAACTTATTGTTTGCTGTCCAAAAATTATTTATGGAAAAATTATTGCATATTTTAAGGATCAAACGAATACAGTTAATGAAAATTTCATACAGTCAATGAATTTTTCATTAATTTAATGAAAATGTTTCATTCAACCAATGAATCCAAGTTAATGAAAGACATTCATTAATAGTATGAAGGAAAATCCTATCAGTGTACGGTTCTATCACTATCAATATAATTAATACCGCTTAAATACAAGTCAATGACAAATTGTACAAATTAAGTGATAAGTCCAGTTTGAACCAGTCACAGGATAGGTGCTTTGTGGCAAATTGACTCCTTATATCTCGTAGGACACTTAAATAACATTTCACTTTTCCCAATGACAAATTGGTGACTTGACCGATTGGTCTTCGTAAATGATATTTTTCTTTCACTAATCCGCTCAAAATTGTTATTGCTTTTTTAAATCCTATATAACCCAGCATGTATATTTATAAATTTACAAAAAAAAAAAAAAAAAAATCATCCCCCGTGTATTTTTTTTGCAATAAAAATATGTGTTGTTGCCCTTTTTTTTCTTCATTTCATTTATTTTCATACAATATTACGTAAATCAATTTCTACTGTCAAACGTCAATCAATTTACAATTCAATCAATTTCACTTATGTTTTTTCCATCACTCCTGAAGTATGTATTAAGCATACGGCATACGGCATACGCACCTTTAAAGGGGCTCAGACTACATGTTCCTGGTAAAAGTTACTCATCGTATGTAATGCATTACTTACTCACATCAAGTTATTATAACAATTTACCAAGTAAGAAAAAAAAGGTATTGTGGCAAAGGTTTATTAAATAAACTTTCTAGACATTGTAGAGTAAGGGCGTTTGGTTACTTATTGTTTCTTTTTTTATGGGAATTGAAGTTAATAAAACTAGAAAATTATGGCGTTTTGCAGGCTCCAATAAAAAATAAAATTTTTTATTGCTACTTGTAAACCATAATGCTGAGGTTAATTTGTTTCTAAGCAAACACACTTTTGCGAATCTTTATTTTTGGAAAATACGTGTAATTTAAGTTTATAATATTTTAAGAAAATGTCGTTTCAATACTGGATAGCAAATGTAGTTAATGCAACTTCAATTATTATTCCTATTAAATATTTTTCTATTGTATCATGTATTAAGGGTATTCACTTATTATATTTACTGAAAACAATTTTAAAATTTTATATTTAAATTAAAGCTATAACTGTCATGTCTGATTTAGGACTAGTAACTTTTCTAAACACAGTTTAACTTTAACCACAGAAATTTCTATATAAACTACCCTGCGGGAAATGGACCAGTCACTGGTATGGTCGCGTGACTAGAACTTTGTGTGTATGAACCAGTCATAGTTTCGGTTCTGTTATATGAAAGTGACCGGTACTTTTAACATGGGCTTGTCATAGGAGGTGACAATTGCCACCTGTGGAGCACTGTGTGACGTGGCGAATAACTTGACCAAGGTGACCTATCACCGAACCAACTGAAATGAATATGCTACGGGACAAGTTAGAAGTAGGTAGTGTCAAAGTATGCCCATTTTAGGATTTATGTGATATGCAACAGAACCAGTGGAAAAAAGTTTATCACGTGGCTGGTGTAGGTGTACGTATCATAGAACTGGAGAAAAATGTTTGAAGGAAAACTAGTCACATTTTAAACGCAATGTTTTCTGTAATAGGTGTTGTTTGACTGAAATAGTTTTGAGACGTACCACTGCACTGGCCAAAGGGGTACATGTCGCTGGGCATGCGAAAAGTAATTAGCAAGTAACCTGTCACTTTTTATTCAGCGTATGTCATATTATGCACGGGTTGCGAAATATCCCATCCGAAACCAGTCACTGCACTTATTCAAAACAGCATGTACTGTCACCTGTTCAAAAAACCTTCAAAAAGGCACAACAAAAATCAATTTTAAAATAAGTTTATTTCAGTGTTATATCCGAATTGTAGCAGTCAAGGGACTGAATCCTTTGGCACTAATTGTCACGTTTTCATCAACTGCTAACGGGATTGAACCAGTTCAATGACCAGTAAAACCTTCGACTGCATCAGCCCTAGTTGCTTCAGTACACTATAATGTTATGTTACTTTTTCTCCAGTTACATGATATACCTGATACCAACTTGTCAATGTTTTGTCACCACTACTATAGTCACGTGATTGGTCATTTCACACAAATTAACACTTTTTGGTACACCACAATTTCGGTTTCGCCAGTTTCGTGACGTGCCACCCAATCATATATCACAAAATCGTCACTTTGGATCAATCCACCCTTCATTTCCCGCAGGGTATGGTCAAGCCCTGTACTTTGGTTATTTTGTTCTAATTTAGCAGCCCTCAAAGTTTTATCAATTGGAGTCAATTGAAATAAAAAAACACTTTTTTGGAAACAAATCCGAAAAAATCGGGTTTGTGTTATATTATGCATACCCTCGATCTATATACATAAAAAAAACATTTTTGTTTGAAAACAAATTCAGGATAAAAATTTCGCCTAAACAATTTGTCAAAAAATTTCACACAAAAGATTTCACAAAATAATTCGCGTAAGTAAAATTGAGAGAAAAAAACATTTCACAAAAATTTAGGTAAAAAATTTGGGGGAAAAAAACTAAGAAGAAATATTTCAAAGAGAAGGAGGTTATAAAGAATTTGGTTTACCCTCGATACATCAGAAACAAACATTTTTGTTTGAAAATTCATTCAGGGGAAAAAATCATGCAAACAATGTGGCAAACTAAAAAATTCGCAATAAGAAATTTTGGGGACAATTATGCCAATGAAAAAATTCTCGAACAATTAAATTTCGCGAAAAATTAAATTTTGAGAAAAAAACAATTTGAGGCAAGAAATTGTGTGCATCGATGCATTGAAATAATAATAAAAAAAAATTGTTTGAAAGCAAATTTAGGGGAAAGAAATTTCGTTAAAAAAAAAATTGAACGGAAAGAAATTTTTTCGAAAAAATATTTTAAGGAGAAAAACTTCGGGAAAAAAGTTTCGCGTAAAAAACTCGACAGAAAAATTCACGGAATGAAATTTTGACAAAAAAACATTTTTTCTAGAAACATCTTCAGGCAAAAATTTGCTAAAAAATATTTCAAGGAAGTCAACATACAAGAAAAAAGATTTTTAAAAAAAAGGTTTCGCGGTTATGAAGAATTTGGTATATCCGCGACCTATTGATAAAAAATTTTTCGCTGTAAAAATTGAAAAAAAACAAATTTGCGAAACAAATTTTTCAGAAAACAAACTTTTCGATAAATAAAATTTCGCAAAAATAAAATTATGCGTTAAAAAAAGTTTCGCTTTTATGAAGAATTTGGTATATAATCGATCCTTGAGATAAAAAAACCTTTTTGTTTGAAAACTAATTCATTGAAAAAAATTTCGCGTAGACAGTTTCGCAAAAAAATTGCAATGAAAAGTTTCGCTATAAAAAATTGAGGGAATAAAAACTTTTCGATAAAAAAAAAACAAAATTTTGTGAAACATAAATTTAGCGGAAAAAAATTTCGAGGAAAAAAATTTTGTATACCCTGTAACCTTTGAGATAAAAATATTTTTGTTAGAAGACAAATTAAGGGAAAATTTGACACAGAAAAAATTGCGGATAGCAATTTTGCAAAAAAAAAATTCAGGAAAAATATTTCTAGATAAAGAAATTTGCGAAAAAGAAAATTTTCAAAAAATTTAGGGAAGAAATTGTGGTCTTATAGATTTGATTTGATAGATGTGATTTTAAAATTTTCTAATGAAGAAATATAGAGTATGGCCTCGAACTTGAATAATTTTCATTTTCAAATTTTCTAATGTTAAAACGACAATTACTCCTTCCAATTTTTTTGGTAGAAAATATTGGGTATACAAGTTAATAATGTCGATTTGGACAACATATGGCATAACTATCACATATGGTTTGTGTCAATAATAACAAATATGGTATTTTGGATGGTAAACTTGTGTCATTATAATTCAGTATTCGATAGACGCCAAAGTGTAAACACACATTTTTTTCAATCGATATAATAATGTCGAATTTTGTGCCTAAAAACCTAAAAAAGATGTTTTGCAGGGAAGTCTGATAACCTTCTTTGATTTGAAGAAAACGGCTGCTGAAAGTTATCGATCAACATGCACCAACTCAAAAAACTTGCGAACGATGGTTTGCGCGATTCAAAAGAGGTGATTTCGACACAGAAGACAAGGAGAGGCCTGGTCAGCCGAAAAAGTTTGAAGATGAGAAATTATAAGCATTACTCCACGAAGATTGTTGTCAAACGCAAGAAGAACTTGCATTATCATTGGGAGACACACAATAAGCCATTTCCCTACGTTAAAAAGCATTGGGATTCATTCAAAAGCAAGGAAATTGGGTCCTATATGAATTGAAGCCGAGAGACGTTGAAAGGCGATTTTGAATGTCGGAAATGCAGTTTGAACGCTACAAAAAGAAGTAATTTTTGCTACTGGTGATGAAAAATGGATACATTACGATAACCCTAAGTGCAAAAAGTCATATGTAAAGTCCGCCCAAACAGCAAAATCAACGCCGGAGCCGAATATCCATGGCGTCAAGGTAATGCTCTGTATTTGATGAGATCAGAAGGGTGTTTTGTATTATGAGCTGTTGAAATCGGGTCAGACGATCACAGGGGACCTGTACCGAATACAATTGGTTCGTTTGAAGAGAGCAGTCAACGAAAAGAGACCAGAATATTCGACCAGACACGAAATTTTTACACATTTTGTTATTTAAGATATTTTAATTTATTTGTTTTTTATATTTTCCACTGCGAAACATTTTTAGATATATATTTGATTATATTAAAAAATTAAAACTTTCTTCTTAATACAAATGTAATTTTATAAATTAAATTTGCAGTTTTTAATATGTATTTTTTTCAATTAACCTTAAAGGATCTATGCCGTGACAGGTCAACCAAGGGCATATCACTGCACTTCAACAATATATACGTTTTGTATTGTTTTTTAAATCCTATTTTTCATTGTGCTTTGCTTAATTTTCGTATTTAAACACACAGACAAAAAATATAACTTTGCTATAAGCTAGCCAATAGTTAGATTAAAGGCAGAATTAGTTTGTACGTTCTGTTCTGTTACGAATCAGCTGTTTTGTTTCTGTTCAAATGAAAGTCCGAATGTGTAGTTAGTTTTCACTTTTTCGTTCTGTTCTGTTGCGGACAAATCTATTGAAAATAGAATTCAACGTTAGTGTATTGGTTTGTTGTGAAATCTTTTTCTCAATATTTGAATCAGGGATGTTAAAGTTGGTACTATAATATTTTTTACGGTACTATTTGGACCGCAGATGTACAAATTTTTCTATGTATGAATTTCTTGGTCCCTTTAAAATTCAATAATTATTAATTCGATTTGCAGTCCTATATGAACAATGAATTAACTCGGAACCAAACGCTGTGAATTCAATCACATGATTTCACTGAGTGCGACTGATTACAGATGATTATATTAGAGTTTTATTAATCGATTAAATCAATTATTGAATTCAATCACCAAGGGTTATAATTATTATTAACTAATTTTGATTTTCAAAAAAGTAAATAATAAAAATCTTATAAATATGTGAAATTGAATTTTTCACAAGGATTGAATTCGCAAAAAACTGTGAGAAATGTAATTCAATACAGCAAGATATTAATAGCACATTCAAAAAATATTAAAAATTTGCTGAATTTAAGATATCGGCTAGTTTTTTTAGAAAAGTTTGGTATTGAAAATGAGCAAAATCGGTCCAGCGGTCCAAAAGTAATGAGTAACAATGTTAAAGTACCTCTAAATTTTCTATATAAATTGGTGTATAATAGACTGTATACTATCAGAATTCATTGTAGTGTCTGGTGTATAAAATATAACGTCATATTTTTCCACCAGACGCTAAGAGGTGAATAATATTTAAAATTCACCGCAAATTCTTTTTTCTCCACAAAAACTTTTTTTCACCTGAAAAATAGTTTTGTTACCTCAAAAATGTTTTTCACGACACAATTTATTTTTTTACTTCTAAAAAAGTTTTTCACCTCAAAATATTGTTTTCACCTCTTAACATATTTTTTTTTAATATATTTTTGTTGTTGCATTTGTAATTGTTCATTTTGGAGGGTACAAAGATTTGTTTGTTAATTTATATTTAAATTTTTTTATACTTGTGATGCCGAAAAAAGTACTATTTTATATGCAGGTTGGTACTATTTTAAAATCGCATTTATCATCGCTGATTTGAATGTTTTTGGTTTGAGTTTCTTTTAATTTTTAAAAAAGCTGATTCCTCTCACAAAGAAAGTAATCACAAAATATTACCTACAGAACAGAACTAACAACTAATGAGGCCTTAACTTTATCTCAGACAGTTGAGCATTCTGCCTTATTAAGTGAATACCCCTTATAAAATACAGCTTCTCGATAGAAATAAACCATTTCTTTAATGCGGAAAATAAATACCCAATAGTAAACAATATTTTGGTATAATTTCAAAACGTGACCAAAACGTGATAAATGTCATTTCAAAAGAAAACGATATTAAAAGTAATTAAAAGCTTAAAGAATAATATAAAAAAACAGTATAAAAGCAACAATATGAAATAAAAACAAATGTATTATTGCAACTTAAGCAATTCTGGATATAAGTCAATGACCGTTGGTGGTTTTTAAAACAAGAGCAAGCAGATACATTAAATAAAAAAAAAATAAAAATTTAATAAAAAAAAGTTAAAGATATTAAAAACTTAAAGATATGAAATTCTTAATAATTTTTATAATGGCTTTAACAAGTGGTGAGTTAGATCTGAAATATTCACTAAAAGTCATCAACTGTTCATCTGTACATTTTTTTTTTTTCTTTTTCAGCTCAAGCCATATTTCCCAAATTAGTTTTAAAATATGACAGCCAAGAAGATGGTCCACTAGAGCAGACTATAGTAAAGTTTCCTTTGTTGGATATATTTGGTAAACCTTCACTTTTAGATAAATTAGCAGATAAAAAGGAAAAGCCCACTTTATTCGACAAAATAGCTGGTAAAATAGAAGATGAATTTGAACATAAATTATTAAATTTCTTTGATGATAAAAAAAATGCTAAAATTTTGTTGGATAAACTTCAACTGAAGGATAAACCATATCCTGCTGAACCAGAATATGCTCCTCCACCACCACCAGAATATGCTCCTCCACCACCACCAGAATATGCTCCTCCACCACCACCAGAATATGCTCCTCCACCACTACCAGAATATGCTCCTCCACCACCACCACCTTGTAAATGCGCTAAAGTTGATGATTGTTATGACGATTATAAATATTTTAGTTAAATTATAAATTTAGCTAAATGTAATTTTTAAAAATTTTTATAACGGAATTTTTTAATAAATAAAAAATTGTCTCACTATTGGTATTTCGAAATATTTAAGGAAGTATGATTAATGTGAGCTTTTAAAAAAAAAATCTCCCAATAAATTAAAATTTATACCACCAAACTCTATTATGGAATACTCAAAATCAACTAAACTAGTATGCAGGGCCTATTTTTAGAGCCACATACATTTCCCACTTTACCCCTCATTACCCTAGCAAATAACTCACAAGGGAAGTGTGTTAGAGAATACAAATCTAAGATTGAATACAAATCGTATCAAATATTTTATCGGAAAGTTTTGGGGTTTGCTGATAACGAATCTGAAATCAAATTTTATCAATTTAAAATGGCGGATAATATTTTTTGAAAAGTGATAGGTTTCGTTGAAAATTATGTATCGGAATATTTTGAGGGTTGTGGAATACGAATTTATTTTATGTAATTGGATTCTTTTTAAACTTTGTATTAGATCCGCCATCTTTATTTACAAATGTTTTGTTCGTATTTAGTGACCCTCAGAACATTCCGGTAAATAATTTACAATTAAACCGATAATTTTTGCAAAACGTTATCCTCCATATCGGATATGTTATCAATAGTGTCCGACCGAAGACAGCGGCTAAAAAATCGTTTTATGGGTATTCGATATTTGAAAGCATTATTGACAAATTTGACAAATGGGAAAAGGTTTATTGGGCTTATTTGGTGCGATTTTAAGTGTCAAATTGTAAGTTTACAGTTTAAACTTCGGCTTTTGTCTTAAATTTACTAAAAATCTAATTAAAACAGCTAAACAAATGTGTTTTTAATATCAAAATTTGTCCGCATTGTCTCCAAATACTAAAAAACCGATCAAATATTGTTTTTGGCCGACGTTTTAGGTCGGACTCTAGTTATCAGCGATCTCAAAACTTTCCGAGAGAATCGATACAAAACGATAAATTGAAAAAAATGATGTGCCATATTGGCCCCTCCCATTTCAAATTTTGTAAATGTGATTCAGATTTTTATTCAGCGACCCCCCTTAAAATTTCCGACAAAATATTTGATACTACTCCGATGACCTTTTAACAAAAATCATCCTCCACGTTGGATCCGCCATTTTAAATTTCGGAAGTCTAATTTTTGATTCGTATATGCAGTAAAACCGATCACTCCCAAAAACTATTTTCAAATCAAGTTACGAAACTATTTGAAATTATCCGAGTTATTGAATCTTCTATTTTGGATTCTAAAAACTTGATGACAAATTCGAGTTTAGCGATCCTATAAAGCCCCTTATACCAACTTTCAAGCCGATTCCGTCCCAAACATGTTTTAAAGCGTCTCTGAAAGTAGCATGTTCACAAGCGTAATATTGTGCCACTCGTCTTTTGAAAGTAAAAATATTTACCTCAATTTTAAGCCACAAAAAATGCCAATATTTAAAAAGATCACCAAATTAAAAAAAGCGAAAAATTTAAAAAAAAAATGTCACAAAAAAAAAAAAATCAAAATTAAAAAAAAATTTGCAAAAATTAAAAAAAAAATCTTTAAAATTTAAAAAATCGCAAAATAGCAAAAATATTGTCAAAACCGCTAAAATTTAAAAAATTGATAAAAATTTTTGAAATTGAAAAAATCGTCCAACCTTGGAAAAAAAATGATCAAAACTTAAAGTGCATCATTTAGGCAATAGAGTTGACGAAAAACACAATATTTTCAAAAACTTTTGAAACCATTTTTTTAAATCCACACAATAAAATGTAGTACCAACTGAGAATAATAAAAGTGTAGTTGTATCGCTGTAAATTTTGTAAAAATAATAAAAATATTTTTTTTAACATACACAATGAAAAATTAATTTGAGCTACGAAAAATGCTACTAACATTTTTGATATATCGTGGCCCGATAAAAAATTATTATTCAATAAAATATTGCATTTTAATAAAGGCAATATTTTAAAAACTTAATAACTTTTAACTGGGTTACCATAAAGCGAACATTTTTGCACCATTTTTCGCAAAACATAATGCTTTTTGATTGTGTGTCCTAAAAAATACTTTATAAGTTTCTTGAAAAAAAAAACATTTTTTTTCCTAACTACTATATTTCCTAAATGGAGCACTTTAAAAACGAAAAAAAAAGTTTTTATTAAATATTTGTTGATGTAGAATCGAATTCAAATGTCATATAAATACAGCTCTTTTTGCTCTCTAAAAAAGGCCGCTGCGCTCATGTGGAATTTCGAAAAAATAACGTAATTTTTTTATGGATGCACAAACATTTTAAAAAGTGATGATATCGCAAAAACAGAGATATTTTATAATTAATATATCCTGTATTTGTATCATATTTATCAACAGGCAGCTACTTTCATGCAAATACATGTTTGTAGTCAGTAGCCCGAAATCAATTTTGACCAAATACTTTTCCAAATCAAAGAATTTACAACAAAATGGCATCGATTTTTATTGCATATTTTGATATAAATGCATATTTTGCTATAAGTGCATATTTTATTGCATATTTTGGCATTTTTTGTAGAAATAAAAATTAATATTTATTAACCCTCTAACCGGCCAGCCTCCCTCCTAACGGGGCATTTTTAATTGGACATAAGTGCGCCAAATGAGGTTTTCAAATAAGAAGTTTAGGTATTTCGATAGAAAACTAAATTTGCAAAATATTTAGCACAGTAATTTTTTGTGTGCATAACACGGTTTAGAAGCAAGAAAGCGTTAACATTAAAATTTCGTAAAATTAAAAAAAAAATATTTTGAAATAAACTAAATTTTAAAAAATCTTGAAGACATATTTATGTTGACTAAAAACCGTCGATACTGAACACAAAGTAAGATTAAAGCTTAAACTTTAAAAAAAAGCTATAACTTTGGTCGAAGGAAATACAGGATTTGAAATAGATACCTGTAAATGAAATCGCCTTAGCTTGAAAACTTATGGACGGATTTTTATTAAATTTGCCAATATATGTTGAAGTGTAGATGTGTTTTCGTTCAATTTCGCGTTTTTCAAAAGACGAAAATCGCCATATTTTCTTAAGAAAAACTACAAAACGTGTAATTTTAGGACTGTAGTTATATCTTGTTAAGAGGAATATGTTATGCCTGAAGTAATTAATTTATGAATTGGGTTTTGAAATTCGCTCTAAACCTATTTTGGGATATATCGCCTAAAATAGGAAAACGAAAAAATTTTGGTAGAAGAACATATTGTTTATTTTTCGTGTCGAACAAGTGGTATAAGTTTCATTGCAAAATAGCTTTCGCCGGTTAGTGGGTTAAGGGGGGTTGTTCTTGTTTGGACGGCTGAAGTTTAGCTGTTTTTTAAAAACTTGTTGGGGAAAAACGGCAAAAGATTTTTAATTCGGTTTTTTTTTTTGTATTTGGTTGCACAATTCATCAAGAAAAATACTAAATTGACAATTTGTCAATAAGTGAGCTGTTTGAAAAGTTTTCTGTCTACCAAATAGGGTCTTCCAAAAAAAGATGTGTTGTTGGTACTCAGCTTTCCGGGACTCACGGTTATGTGAAAACAAAACGGGGAATTGGTTAATATGAATACCTTTATCGTCCCATGCTTAATCATAAAAAAAAATATTTATCGAAATGGCGGCCGTTTGAAAATGAAAAATTGATATTTGATAATTTTTTTGTAGTCTAGTATAAAAAACAAATACATAGTAAACAATTTTTCCAGATGTTAGAACAAGGGACGCTAGCCACGTTAATTCTGCGTTGATTAAGCCCTATGCCATCAAAATCGGTTGAGTTGAACTTGAAAAAATCTGCGTACAAGTTTGAAAATGTGGTTTTGAGAAAACGTGTTTTCAATTTTCTGGCATACAATGAATGCCTCATTTAGGCAAAAACATTGCTTTACAAAAATGGCTGTACCTCCAAAACCATTTCGAGCTTCGAAAATTCCTTTTAGGATAATATTTTTGAATATCTAATCAAAAAAATAAAAAAAATCGTAAAAAAATTTTTCCAAACCATCTGGAAAAATTTTTTTTTTTACGATTTTTTTTTTTTTTTTTTTTTTTTACGATTTTTTTTTTTGATTATATATTCAAAAATATTATCCTATCCGAATTTTCAAAATCCAAAACTTTTAAGTGCATATTTTTTTCCAGCATATTTTTGTATTTTTAGTGCATATTTTTGGATTTTAGTGCATATTTGAAGAGCATGTTTAGGATGTTTTACTGCATATTTCGAGAGCATATATTCGATTTTTTAGTGCATTAAAGCCACTGACTGCCCTGTCTATCAACTTCAAATTCAATTTTGTCTATCAAATTTGCGAATAGTAATAAAACTTTTAACATTTCATAACATATATGTGGTTGACATTGACACTTGACATTTTTGGCAATTGTTGTTTAACAAACAATGACAAACGTCTCAGAAAATTAAAAAAAGAAAAAACAATAAATGTCAAACAAAGAAAAACACTTAACAAAAACAAAAGTTAATAGATCTATACACATAGAGAAATTTCTTGGACGAGTTTTAATGAACTTTTTCACTAAACTAATAAAGTTTTTTCCTCACAAAGTGAATAAAATAATTCTTAAACTTTATGAAAAAGCTTCATAATTTGTATGAAACTAGTATTTAATGAAACTTCTTCATTGAGTGGATGAAACATTTAATAAATAAAATGTTATTTTCATAAAATTGTATGAAAATTTACATTAGTTTAATGAAAAGTTTCTTTGGGCGAGTTCCAGTTCAACTTCAATAATATTAAGCACATAATTTTCTCAGTGTATACTAAAAAAATGCATTACATTAAAAAACTGTAACAAAAATGTAAACATATTTGAAAATCACTACAAGGCAATATAAAACAACAACTCTTAAATCTTTCTACATAATTTAACAAAATCAATTGCAATTGCTATATTTTTGTTAAAAAAAAACTCCAGGAAATTGATATGTTTGCAAACAAAACTACAAGAAAATCCGCAGGGTATGTAGAATACACCCTCATGTTAGCAAATGACATGAACTAACTTTACTAAACAATGCATGTGTAGAGTTATTGTATGTATTCCTATCCTAAGAGCATGTCAATTTATCCTGTACTGTAATGTTAACTGATAATACTTATTAACACCCCTGCCTGCTATCGACTACGACTTTAGGCAAAAAAAAAAAAATTATGTTGTAATAATTGTTCAATGACTTTGCAATTTTCTACATTTTGAGCAAAAAAAAAAAAAAAAAAGTTTATTGACTTTTAGTTTGCTCTAGAGTTGTGCTTACTAGTTCATAGTTCATTTCGTTCTTTTTCATATATTGAACTAGTTAGTTCAGTTTAGTTCAAGTTTGTTCGACAATTGTTTTTCAATTATTCATAGATTCTATTATTTATATGGTCAATGATTTGGTTAACAAATTATGTTGTAATAATTGTTTAATGGGTTTGCAATTTTCTACATTTTGAGCAAAAAAAAAAAAAAACAAACAGTTTATTGGTTTTTAGTTTCCTCTAGAGTTATGCTTAATAGTTCATAGTTCATTTCGTTCTCTTTCATATATTGAACTAGTTAGTTCCTTTAGTTCAGTTTAGTTCAAAATTGTTCGACAACTGTTACAAATCTTCTCAGTTTGGTTACAAATCTTCTCAGTAGGCGCTAAAATAGCAAATAAACTGTAAAAATTTAACTAGTTCATTTTAAAACGTTTATATAAGATTTTCTCTTTAGAATTGTTAAACAAACCATTGACCAGTGTGACAATAAGAATAATTGAAAAAAAAAAATTGTCGAACCAGCCTACGAACTAAAAGTTTAAGTTCGAACTAGTTCAATAATTGAAAATGATCGAAATGACCCATGCACTATTAAGCAGAACTCTAGTTTGCTCAAGAACAATGTTTGTTAAACAAATGCTAGACAGATTTTTGCCATCATGTAAATGTAATTAAATTGACAAGATTTTTTTTTCTACAAACTGACACTTTGTTAAATTATTTTTTTTTCTTATTTTAAATAATATGTAAATTTTATAACACACATATTTTATGTAAATTTAATTTCAAAATTTTTCTAATTTTACTTTTAATTAAAACAAAATTTTTCATTTTATTTTAAGAGCACTTTTCATTTCCGTTTTCCGCCACCTGTTGTTGGTGGTTTTGTTGATGTTGGTGAGCAAAAAAAAAAATTAGCATATAAATTGAATTGATTTGTTTAATACAATGCGTTGCAACACTATAAATACACATTAATTCCACTAAATTTCGTAAGTTAAAAAAAAAGTATAAGAGTTTAACCGTCTTAAAAGTAAAACCAATGGAAAATTAATAATATTTAACAAAAAAAAAATTCATTTATTTTTAATTTTACTATTTTACTACCATTGATAGACGCAGAGAACAGTTTTGTAGTTGCAATCGAATTTTTGTGGTTCCACGTACTATCACTACGAAGGCGGATCATTAAGTCCGTGACTTTTCGAACTTCCCTCATAGTTATATGAAATGCAACACTGCTTCCATCAAGTACCACCTGTTAATAGCCTACTTTCAAATTTTGAGCAAGTTCCGTCATTTACTTTGCGTTTAACAGATGTTCAAAACATACAACCTTGGATTTTTTTAATAATGGAAAAAAGTGAATTTCGAGTAATCATTAAACATTATTTTTTGCGAAAAAAACCGTCAATCAAACCACGCAAAAGCTTGATAAATACAATGGGGAATCTGCACCATCGATTTCAATGGTAAAAAAGTGGTTTACTGACTTTGGTTGTGGTCGCACAAGTACAAATGACGCTGAACGTTCTGGACTTCCAATTGAGTTCAATACACCCAAAAATGTCGAAAAAAGCCACGATATGGAGTTGGCCGATAGAAGAGTAAAAGTGCGTGAGAATGTTGATGCCATAGGCATTTCATATGGCAGTGTGGTTTCGATTTTAAATGATCAGTTGGGTTTAAGAAAGCTGTCTGCAAGATGGGTGCCGCGTTTGCTCTCAATTGACCATAAACGTAATCGTGGCCAATAAGGTGATGGCAACAGTTTTTTTTTTGTGATGAACGCGGGATAATCCACATTGATTACCTTCAAAAGGAAAAAAACAATAAACGGCGAAAATTATGCCGATTTACCGAGGATTGAAAACAAAACGACCCGATATGGCCAAGAAATGCCTATTTTATGGACCTCGAAAAATCCTATTTTTTGGAAGGGATACAAAAATTGGAGAAACGTTGCACTAAGTGTATTGAGCTAAAAGAAGATTATGTTGAAAAATAAATTTTTTTTTTTTGCAAAAAAAATGTGTTTCTTTCAAAAAGTCACGGACTTATTGATCCGCCCGCGTAATATTAAATTTTTATGCTATTGTAACAACCGACATTTATTTAAAAATTTCGAATTTTTATTGTAACAATTGAATATTTTATGTTTATGGACAAAAATTTATTATGTTAATAAATAAATTATATGCCTCGAACTGGGCTCGAAACGGCGATCTCCCGTTTGTCAGGCAATTACTTTACCTCTAGCCCAAACCCACTTCAAATATGTTTTTTTAAACTTCAACCTTGAATATTTTCTTGTTTCAAATTTAAATATTTGTCTAAAAATAGATTTGTATGTACAATAGAAATTCGGTTGCTAATCTCAATGTTTTATTAGAGTTACCAAAACTATAAAAAAAATTTATATTATTGTAGAATTATTTTATTAAGAAAAAATTCTTCTCCACGAACTGTGCTGGAACCGGCGACCTTCTGCTTGTCAGGCAATTACTTTTCCTCTAGCCTAAACTCAATTTGAATTTGTATTTTCAAATTTCTACCTTGAATATTTTTTTCTTTCATGTTTAAATATGAATGTCTAAAAATAGATTTGTATGTACAACAGAAATTGGGTTGCTAACCTTAATATTAAAAAACTTTATAAAATTGGTAACGAAAAATTATATTTAAGATAGGCTGATTGTTTTTTTTGCAGGCGAAACTAATATTTGATTTTAACTGCAACTATTTTATTCAAGGGATAAAATCTCCGAAAAGTGGTTGGTTGTTGGTATTAAAGGTAATGTAGAAAATAATATTTTTTTAATATTGATAAGAAAAACCAATAGTTTGAATGATGTGACTGTGTTTTGGTTAATTTTATATAATTTCTGTTTACAATATAGTTTAATTATTCTGATGATGAATTTTAAGTGCTTACAATTTAAATTATTGAATTTATTCTCTGTGTGTACCAATTTAGTGCTTTTGGCACTATCTATGGCGCTTTTCAATGCCACAAATATCCAAAATTGTACTCATGGTACCCAAACATAAAAAAACACTACATTGGTGGTTTATCGTTAGTGCTTTTGGCGATTTTTGACTGTTTTCGTTTTAAAGACCAGTACTTTGTTCAAAAAGCCCTAAAACGGCAGTAAAAACTATCGAATACTCAAATTTTTACAGTATTAAGGAAATTGCAATCAAATGTTAAATTGATACGAGAACCTTTTTTTATGGAGTATGACAGATATTTTCGCAAAAGTACGAATAAAATGCTAGACTAAACACCAAATTGTCACCGAAGATATGTGTCTTCTTTATTTTAGCACTAAATGCAATTATAAAACTGTTTTATGGTCATATAATGAACAACATACTGGACGGGGTTACTTTAGTTTAGCTCGAAATCTTATTATAAAATAGTTTTAGGGTCAACTTAAGTTCATTTCTTTAACTTTGGCAACAAATTAAAAAAAAGCACCAGACAGCTATTTTACGCTTTTTGCAATATGTATTGCTCTATTTGCTCTCAAAAAGTTGCCAACACTGTTCATAACTATAAATACACTTATCTCTTGGACTGTTACACAGATGGTCCCGGGTTCGATTCCCGGTGACGACAACATCAATTTAGAAAAATAATATCTATGAGTTTTCTATCACTTATATTATCGCTGCGCCCACCTTCGGTGTTCCCATAGCACTTAACCCCACCGAAGTAAAATAATTAATCAGGGCTATGAAACAAAAAGCTTCAATAAATTCGCCAACTCTACATCAGGTTGCGAGCAACAACTGTTCTAAGACTTATCTACTCGCGCAATTACAGTGTTGCCATGTTTTAAGCTCTTCATGTTTCACCACCTTCCATCTCTCCACTATCCCCTTTCCAAAGAATGCAACACATTAATTAATAGGAAAAATTTTCTGAGTGTTGCTTCTCTTTAAAAAAAAAAAAAAAGTTGGCAACACTGTTCATAACTATAAATACACTTATCTCAATATATCAAAATTTACAAAAATTTAAGAAAAATATTTTAAAGCAGCATTATTAAAACTGAGGACGCTTTCATATTGACGGTTTTCTGCGTAAACTCGACGGGGTAATACTCCCCAAATATTATCAATGAGGGTTTGATCTGGAGAAGTTTCGGGCCATTCCAATAATCTTATATTTTTGATGATAGCCATTCCATCGTCTGACAACTTACATTTACTGAGGCATTGTCTTGTTGGAAAATTAATTCTTTTTCTTTGCTATTTTCAATAAATGGAAGCAAGTTCTCTTCCAATACTGTAATGTACCCAGAAGAATTCATGCTGGTGCTTGGAAATACCAAATCAACCATACCGTTGAAACAAAAAGTTCCCCAAGCCTTCGAAATTTATGTTTGAGAAATATCGTGGTTCCTTACGTAGGTCTCTGCAATAGCTGTTAAAACCATCTGGACCATTAATATTGAACTTTTTCTCATCAGAAAAATTCTATGTTTAAACAGTCAGAGAAATAAAGTGTCAACCGAATTGAAAAGTGTATATTAATGGTAACAACTTATAAATTCAGTTAGTACAACGATATTTACATTCGATTTCTGAACATTTTGGGTATTACAACTATAATTCAGTTGGATTAACCAAACTTTGTTGTGAAAACTAATGTTAAGTTGTGCCAACAGTCTGAAATTACTAATAACCAAGTTTGAGTCGTAATAACCGAATTTCAGTTGGCAAATAGCTAAATTTTTCTTTGTGTGTACCAACAACAGCAACTATTAACTTACCTTTCTCCAGTAGTTTTATAAATTCCTTTTAGCGAAATCAAGTTTTAACAGTTTTGAGATGGGGTAATAACCTTGGATTAGACATCAGCTTTTGCGGAGTAATTCTTCCAGAATCCTTATTTATGGTTGATTTGGACACATTTACCTTACATTCATCGATTATTTGATTGTGACGCTTCATTGAGTGAAAGGCACAGTTGATTATTTACGTCGTTCCCGTACAGAAATGAGTTTTTTCGTACCGCCTGTTTTATTTTTACCATAACGGCTAGGATATTTCGAAACAATGTTTGAGAAATATCGTGGTTCCTTACGTAGGTCTCTGCAATAGCTGTTAAAACCATCTGGATCATCAATATTGAAATTTTTCTCATAAGAAAAAATCACCTTTAAAAGAAAATTTATGTTTTAACAGTCCTACCAACAACAGCAATTGTTGACTTAACTTTCTCCAGTAGTTTTGTAAATTCCTTTTAGCGAATTCAAGTTTAACAGTTTTGTGGCGGATCAATAACCTTGGCACAGCCATCAGTTTTTGGCAAGTAATTCTCTCGGAATCCTGTAAGAGCCTACTTATTTATGATTGATTTGGACACGTTTACCTTACATTCAATTGATTATTTTCGCCGTTCCCGATCAGAAATGAGTTTTTTCGTACCGCCTGTTTTATTTTTACCATAGTAAAAATCATTTGTAATTGTAGTTTTGCAACGCTGTGTATTAGATTTTTGTTATTTTCGTAGAACATTTGTAAATAAATTGTTTAAGGCCAAAATTAAAAATTTTTTTTTAGGGAGATTACAAATTAATTGGATACACTAGAAATAAATTTAAATGAATAAAAGATAAATATTCAAAAATTGAACAAAAAAAATTTTTTTAAAATATTGAAATTCATATAAAATTACCACATTTTAACAGGTTCGCTAACTTTATCAAAAGTGGTCAACTATTTTAATTCAATTGTTGCTATTGAAAAAGTTTTGATTTTATATTTGACAAAATTCTCGTTAAATTTATTATTCGGCTGTATGTAATGTCTCGGTTTTAGTTAATCCAATCATCGTTTTCTTATTGCGCACAACTTAGGATTAGGGTGATGCCTATGAAACAATTGTATTTTCTATAATAAAAGTGATCAAACTTTTTAAAAAGCAACAAATAAAATCTAATATGACAATATCGTACATAATAAGCATGCTTCTTCTATTTGTCAAGCCTTTTCCATTATATAAGACTGAATACCCAATAAAAGCAATATTTGTCCAAATTTATTGGTTTCGTCATTTCGTTTGCAACATATCTCAAAAATCCATGTCCTTATTTATATATTTTCTCGATCAGCTTCGATTTAGTGAAGTAAAAAAAAATTTGAGGGAACAAAAATTTCGCAATAACTTTTCACTAAAATAGTTTTTTCCTTAAAATTGTCAAAAAAAAATTTTTTTCGTGATTTTCTATTTCTCAGAATTTCATTTCTTAAAATTTGTTATACAAAATAAATTCTTCGACCCTATGAACTATATTTATGCAACATGAATAGCAAAGTAGATATAGCGTAGGCAGACGGATACCTGAATTTGCGAAAAACTCCGCGGATAAAATTGTTTTCAGTAAAAAGATTTCGACTTAAATAATTGTACAAAATTTCGAGATAAATGCGCTTCGAAATTTTTTTAAAAAAAATTATTTTGAAATTTGTTTTTCGCTAATTTTTATTTTCTTAAAATTTCGAAATTTGTTTTTCTCAAAAATTAATGTTTTTTCCTCAAAATAATTTTTCGCTGAAAAGGAACAATAAAAATTTAAATAAATATATCAAGACGTTTTTTCCTCAAGTCTTTTTTTCGAAAATTTTTCCACAAATATTTCTTACCACGAAATTTTTTCTAAATTTGTTGGCAAAAAAAATCTTTTGGTGGAAATAGAGGGGGGGGGGGGGGGGGGGGGGGGGGGGGAATTGTGAAAAAAATTTGCGGAACTTTTATTCGAACTTTTTCCGCTAAATTCTACTTTTTAAATTGTTTTGCACTAAAATTTTTTTCATTAAATTTGTTTCCAAAGAAAAAATTCTTTTCATCTTAACAGACGAAAACAATTTGGAAAAAAAAATCGTGGAAAAGTTCATAAGGAAAATAAAGGGTCCGCCATCTAACTTTTTTTTTCAACTAGTGCTTATTTCGTGAATGGTAACACTTAGCTCATGTCTGATTTGACAGATAATTAGTTGTATCCTTCCGCTGAACGAATATGGTTGTGTATACGCTTGAACAACGCTTGGAAATATTGCGACATTACTTTGAAAATCATGGTAATAATGCAGAATTTGTGGTAAAATTGCGAAAATTGCTCATTTTGATCTTGGCGGGTATGTAAACAAGCAAAATTGTCGCATTTGGGGTACAGAAAACCCGCACGCATACATTGAAAAGCCGATACACCCACTGTTTGCTGCGGATTTTGGTCCAGAGGCATAATTGGGCCATTTTTCTTCGAAAATGAGCAAGGAGTGGCCGTTACAGTCAATGGCGATCGTTATCGGGCCATGTTGAACGAATTTTTGTTCCCAAAAATTGAAGAGGAGGATATTGGCAACATTTGGTTTCAACAGGATGGCGCTACGTGCCACACAGCCGAAGCTACACTCGATGTTTTGCGCCCTGTTTTTGAAGATCGCATTATCAGCCGCAGAGCTGATGTCGTTTGGCCACCTCGGAGCTGCGATTTGACACCGTTGGACTATTATTTGTGGGGTGCCGTCAAAGATAAGTGTTACGCCAACAAGCCAGAGACAATTGACGCTTTAAAGGACAATATTCGTGAAGCCATTGGTGAAATACAGCTGCACACCATCGATAATGTGCTTAAAAATTGGACCGATCGTGTAGGCTACTGCATGGCCAGCCGAGCCAGCCATTTGAATGAAATTATTTTCCATTATTAACCGGAAGGATTGTACTTTCAAATAAAAAAAGAAATTTGAGAAAATATTCAGTAGTTTTTTTTTATAGCATTTTCAAAAAAAAAAAGTTATTTGGCGGACCCTTTATTTTGAGTAAAGAAAATTTGCACAAAAATATTTATTGGTTTTGTAAATCAATATATTTTTTAACGCTTTTTTAAATGCTATATCTTAAAATATGAAAAATATGTCAATAATTTCGAGGTGACTTTACATTTGTACGTATAACTTTTGAAACCTTGAACCGATATTGATCATTTTTAATACCAGACTGCTTCTAATATCAGCAAAAATCTTGATCAAAAACATGCAACCCGACTTCTATATTAGCGGAGTATTTTGCGTTTCAGCGTAACGATGGCTATCGCCACGTCGACTTCGGTATTTAAGCCGAACAAGAAAATATTTAGTTTGTGAGGTCGCAGAATTTTTAACGATAAGTTAACAAACTAAAGCATAACCGCCAGGAATGCATCGTGTAAATCGAGGAATAAAAAAAAAACATTTGAAACTGAAAACGTATAAACAAGCCGAGGGATAGTTGTACTATAGGAATGAGCAGCATTTTTAGAGAGGTAAACTCATGATTTTATTTGTAATTACAGAGAAACTGTACAATTACTGAACTTAAGTTAAGGAATTTAGTTATTTTAAGACATTTTTTCATACAAAAATTGTGTAATTTTTGACCACTTTGACCATATTGACCCCTTAACGTGAGATTGCACACACAAATAGATACCAGTCAAATATTTTTTTGTCCTCTACATATCCAAGTTTTTTTTTTAAAATCTGCGGTTACACCACTGTATAGTTTCCTTGTGAGATTATGTTGCCTACTCATGTTTTACTTGTTTGTGCGAAAGCAAACAAAACTGCTGGACGAAAAAACACTAATACCCTAAAAAATATATATAGTTGAAGTGCCCTTTTGATTGACCCGTCACTGTATATGTCTTTTGAGGTCAATTGACTCATTCGTATTCTGTGTTTGCATTTGGCAATAGCCCTCTAAATATCGCAGCGTGCATTTCTTTTTGTCGAATCAATCTTTAAGTGCTTTCCATTTAAATTATATGTGATTTCTAAAACTCCCCTAAAAGCATGCTAAATATGTAAAAACCATTTTCTATTGGTGTCAAAAGCACTTAATTTTCATTGGAAAACAATATATCGATTTGTCTACAATGGCAAATACATTTGCTATGTTTTTATAAGAATCGTTTAACAAACTGTTGCCTACATGCAGGCATTTCACTTTAACTAATTATGAATGCCAAGTAATCACATATTTCCTCTTTGGCTTCCTGAAGCAATTAATGAGAGTATGGTAAAACTGTATGTTTGTATATGTGTTGGTAACAATAAAGGCACATATTTTTCCCTTAACAGCAATTTACACATATCCACTGCACAATTAAATCTGACATGTTTGCTTTTAACTGACCCCCCATTCTCTGCATCCACCTCCACTCGGGGAAAAAAAATCCTTAAACAAAACTATAAATGAAAAGAAAACATTTATACTCAAAACAATTAATATTACTTGCCACTCAAAAAAAAGAAAGAAAACAACACAAATATAAAATGTTACCCCCTAAAAGAATGCAAACATTTTTATTTAACTTTTACTACAACCAACAAATAGTGAAAGTAAAATGAAAAAAAGATTGAAAGAAAACACAAAATATATAATGAAAACATAACAAAAATAAGTAAAAATTATATGAAAACCAGAAAACTGATGAAAAAATATATAAAACTAAAATTAAAGCATACTATAAGGCGTCTAATAATAATTATAATTGAAGTATAAAAACTTGTAAGGTTTTTTTTTTGCCAGAAAAACGTGGGGGGAAAAGTCCCCAAGTTAATCAGAGAAGCCTCAAAAATATTATTATTATATCTCTTAACAATTTCTAGGATGAGTTAAAACTAGGATAAGGTTAAACTTTACTTAACTCCCTTAAGAACAGGAAAAACTTGAAAAAATAAGAAATTAAAGAAAGCGAAAAATTATGGCAAAAAACTTTTGTAATTTTCTTTATGCCTTTCACTTTCTTAGTTTCTTACAAAAAAACTCGTACAGACAGTTATATTCTTTCGTTTTAAGAAAATTTTCTACCAAAATCAAAAGCATAATTTTAGGGGTCAATTGTATAAATGATAAAAGTTTCTTTCAAAACGAAAAAAGGGCAAAGAGAGAAAAGCTGAGAAATTGCAATTAAGTTAATCAAAAAACTTTTTTCTGACGTTATGCTGTCATTGCAGCATAAGTTACAAAAAGTTTTCGTTTATTTTTTTTTTGTGAAATTCTATGTCTACGCCAAAAAGTATGCAATGCAGTATTAGTGGTCATTCTTTCTGTTTAAGTAACCATATTTTTTTCTGCAGGTTTATTTGTTAAATATTATTATGAAAAAGTTTTACTGGCAAATGTTTTTTTAATAACATTTTATCAATTTATATTTTTTTTTTTTTTTTGCATAGGAAAAGTTATTTTCAAAAAGTTTTTAGTTTTCAGAAAGGAGGCAAACATTAAACTAATAAAAAAATTGGTGCAAAAAATCGATTACAAACGGCATGACAAACTGATAAAAAATACTCCTACACAGTAAGCGGGAGTGTATAAAAGTATGTTAAAATTCAATTTTTACTCTCCATCCTACTGTGCAGGATGATTTTTTATCAGTAATGCATTCCGTTTGTAGCTTCTGGAAAAAAAAAATCGGGGAATTCAGTAATTATATATAATTGACGATTAGCCCGAATTTCGAAGTCAATATTGTTAAGTCCATTGAAATGAAAATTACTCCGAACCTAAAGAAATCATCTAGCTAGTTTTTGGTCGAATTGTTTGTTGGTATTAGAAGCTGCTATTGAAAATGAGCAAAATCGGTTCACGGGTTCAAAAGTTATGAGTGATACTGTAAAGCTAACCCGCAATTTTGTATACTTTTCATCCAATAAGATAAATAATTGAAATTTCAAGGAATTTTGCAACACAAAAAAACAAATCACCACAAAGTTCAGAAAAAAAAATTGTCGAAAAAACTTTCGCCTAAAACAAAGCTGGGGGAAGATTTTGCGGAAAAAATCTAGAGAAAAGAAAATGTTGAGAAAAAAAAATAAATGGAAAAAACAAAATTCACAGTCATGTAAATTATGACATCATTGCATGAGTAATACCCAGGGAAACAAGAAATATGTTCAAAACAACGGAAACAATTATCTTAAAATTTAAAAAAAAACGATTGAAAATTTGATTGCATTAAAAATCCGCATTTTGAAATTTACTTTTCATTACATTTAAAAATGTATTGCAATGTTCGAATCAATTCGGAGTTAACAAGTTAACTATAATTAAATCGTTATATTTTTAAAAAGGAAACTTAAATTTACAAAATTTCTTGAATTTCCAAATAAAATTTAGTAATTTTTTTTTTCTATTGAAAAATCATTTGATTTTCAGGTACCAAAAAATAAAAAATCCATAAAAGACGCTTTTAAAAAAATTTGTGTTGTTCTAAAATTTTTATTAATATGCTTAAAAATTAGATTTTTCATCAAAAGTAACCTTTTTATATCGAAATATGGAGCAATATGCTATTAAGAGCAAAATATGTTTAAAAAAATCGCTGCCAGAATTCGTCATTTGTTCGGAAACTGACAAGATATTTGATCCATTCTTCAAAACGACGCACACAAAAAAATGTTGATGCTTATTTTTTGTTGTCTGCTAATAACAATTTAAAATTTAAAACGCGCTAAAAAATATATCGATTGCAAAAGTACAAAAAAAAAATTTTAGGTATTTTTTCCCGCAAAATATTTTATCTTCTAAATGTTTTTTTTTTTGTGAAATACTTTGCCGCAAAAGTTTCTTTTCGATTTTTTTTTTCCGCGAATATTTCTAAGCAAATTTGTTTTCTTTCAATTTGTTTTCCGTTTAAAAGAAGGAGGGTTTACAAAATTCTGCACAGCTAATTTTATTGCTTCTACATTTTTTTTACCAAAATTTTTTTCTCGCATATTTTGCTAATTGTTTTTCCAGTGCATTTATTTTTTGAAATTTTTTTCGGCGAAATGCTTTTCCACAAAATGCTTTTCGACAAAAGTTTTTGATCTATTTTTTCCCCCAAAATATATTGCCGCGAAATCTTTTTCCAAAGTTTTTTTTTTCGCAAAATTGTTTGTTGTGAATTTGTTTCGCTAGTATTTTTGAAAACATTGGTTTTCTTCGAGTTTTCAATTTTAGTTTTCATCTCAATTTCACAATCAATTTTAAAGCTCCATATCACTTGTTTTGGTTAAAAAAATGCATACACTTAGAATACTTTGTAGGTAAAGAACAATGCAATTGTAGTTAAAAACAAATGAAATTTCACTTAAAGAAAGGACGACTTACATTTCAGTAAATTCAACTAACATTGTCATTTGTTTTTTAATGTTCAAAAAATGACTAACAATTGTAGAAAAAATAAACCACATGTTAGTAAAAAATAAACAAACATTTATTTTTTTTTTATTATTTTTTTAAATAACAAAAAACTACGGTCAAAATGAATGTAAAATCATAAAACAGTCATTTGATGTGGTTTATTTTTTTAAATGAATTACAAGGTTAGTAAAAATTTTATTTGTTCTACAAATGACTGACATTTACATTAAAAATAAAGAAACTGTATTACAACCCAAGCAACTACATATTTTTAAAGCAGAAGTTCCCTGAGTGTATTCTTAAGCATTTTTCTTAAAAAAAAATTCTCTTAAATTTCTTGGCAAGCATTCTTTAACTTTAAATATGAGCATTTTAAAATGAATTGTGACGCCTTAAAATATGCTTTAGGTAATTAAAAAAAAGCTATAACTCAACCAGAGTAATAAAAGTTAACTATATTTTATATGAAACAACACAGCACCATTGAGCAAGTACACAGGCTAGTTACTGTTATCAGAATGGCTTTTGAAGAAAAGAAATAAGGCTCTGCTCTTTTTATTGATGTTTCACAAGCATTTGACAAAGTTTGGCATGAGGGTTTACTCTTTAAAATTAAGCACTTGCGACCACCCAACACACACAAGCTATTAGAAAGCTATGTCACAGGCTGACAGTTTACAGAAGAAAACTGTTTTATAAGTACCTCACAAAATATAAATGCCGGAGTTCCACATGGCAGTATTTTGGGGCCATTATTATACTTACTCTACACTTCAGATTTACCAACAAATGTTTATACCCACACCTCAACTTTTGCTGATGGCACGGCAATCATAAGTGTAAATGAGAACCCAACAGTAGCGTCTCAAAGATTACTAACCCACATCTCTCAGTTAGAAGCTTGGTTAGAGAGATGGAGAATTAGAGTAAATGAACAAAAATGCATTCACATTACGTTTACCTTTCGAAGAGAATCTTGCCCACCAGCTCGTCTTAATAATCATAATATACCCCATATGCATCTTGACCGTCGACTTACATGGAAAGCTCATATAGATGCTAGTATTACCCAAAAAAAATTAAAAACTGTACAACTAACTTGGCTTATAGGTAGGAACTCTAAACTCAGCTTAGACTGTAAATTATTGATTTACAACTCGATTATAATACCCATATGGTGCTATGGTATTCAGCTATGGGGAACTGCCTCGGCTTCCAGTGTTGAAAAATTACAAAGAAGGCAAAACAGGCTATTAAGACTTATCACAAATTCACCCTGGTACGTGAGAAATTCTAACATACATAATGATCTGAATGTCCCACTTATCAAAAATGAGATCAAGAAATACAGTGAAAGATATATGAAAAGATTGGAAACACACCCTAATACACTAGCTCGAAATTTATTAAATAATCGTGGACATCTACGCCTTAGAAGATTGGACACACTAGACTTGGTACAATAAAAGTGTTACAAATGCTCCTGAACATATTTAGTCGCTGAGCCCTTGAAGTTTTGTCTGGCACTGGCTGGATTTAACGTCAATATTTAGTTTTAAGATTTGAATAATTATTGTTAGTTCACTAAAATTTTGTGAAGATCCAATAAATAGAAATGAGAACAAAAAAAATAAATATTTTATATGAATCAAATGAATCAAAACTGGAAAATGTTTTCATTTAAATTCGGCAAATCGTAATTTAAGGGACACCTTAGAATACACAACTTTAAAAAATTTAAGCGTTTTACTGATGAAATAATTTTAAAACTACAAAAACATTTTCCAAAGCAAAACATTTTTAATTTAGGAATATTTTTTTATCGACAAATTTAGAAATATGAGAGAAATTTTTAAGAAATTTTAGTGAGCTCTTCAATTTAAATAATTTATTTTTAACCTATTTTTTTGCATTAAAACATTTTTAGCTTCTGAAGCATATTTTCGTATAAAAAAAAATTCTTTTACTTTCAGACCAATTGGCTGGACGTCCGACGTATTCAACGTATACGGTGAGTTACAATAATTTTTGAATTAACTGTTAATCCTAAAAACATGCTTCAAAATTGAACAACAAATTATAAAACAATTAGAAACTAAAGTAAATATTTAAAATTTGGTCACGCATATATAATGAAACAATTTTTGAATTCTTTAATGGCTCTTTTTGATTGCCTTGTTATGCATTGTAAATATGTTTAATATGTATTTATTACATATTTTTAGGCTTCGTTAAGATTAATTAAAACTAAATCAGATTCTAAGTTATTTTTATCCTAATTTTGTTATTAAACCAGAGTTTCGAATAGGCTAACCAACTATAACCATTTTTAAATTAATTGTAAACCCTTAAAATATGCTTAAAAAAAAATCAAAAAAGCTATAAACAAACTAGAAACTGAAGTAAACATTTAAAATTTGCCATTGCATATTTTAGGGAAAGGTTTCAAAAGTACAAAATATTTCATTTTGGTTTGTCTAGTTATGAATTTGAGTAGGCCAACCCATAAAAAGCAATTTAGAACCAATTGCAAACCCTCAAAATATGCTTTAGAAAATTAACAAATAACCTATAAATCTACTAGAAACTAAGAAAATATTTCAAATTTGTTGTAGCATATTTTCTGGAATTTTTTTTTATTTCGAGTTTCTTAAATATTTAATATTATTTAAAACATATTTATAGGCTTCATTAAGATCACTTTGTCTTGTCGTAATTTTTTGTTGATGCATTTAGTTAATAATTTATTTGTTATTTCAAAACAATATCATTTAAAATGTTGCTTATTTTTCATCAAATATTTAGATTTATAGATACATTTAATTGCCTTTTGTGTATAAATAAATATTTTAAATACATATTTATGTATCAATGACATGAAAAGCATTCTTTAAGGATTTGTGTTTATGTATTTTTTTTGTATGCAGAACAAGCATAGTTTTGAATTTTTCTTTTCATGCATTAATAAACAAAATTTTAGCCCCAAAAATATTCATCCACAAGTGTAAAATCTTCAGTTAAGTGCACAAAAATATTCCTAACAACTTTCACAAAAATTCTATAGTATATTTTTAGGGATCAAATTTCATTTGTACTTGAACAAAAGTCGGTTTGCTATTCTGCAAATTAATAAAATTTCACTATCGTTGAAATTCGGCATGAAGATTTCTCTCCCCGACAAATATTTCCGTTAGGGATGGATTTTTGAAAATTTTTACGGGGAATGGCAATGTCTTAATGTTGGCCAAAACTAGAGTTAAGAGAATCAAATTGAAGAAAGTAATCTAATGGTAAGCCTCGTTTTCAATCTGAATTGAAATATAAAAATTTTAAATATTAGATCCAATATGACGGCCTTAAATTTGAAAACTTAAGTTTATTGAAATTTTATATATTGTTTTTAAAGGATTTGGGGTTGCTGATTGGAAATCTAAAATCAGAAACTCAAAATGGCTTAAAATTTAGAATCGCTGATTATGATCCTGATATTAAAAGTTATAAATTCAGAATGGCGTATTCAATATGACGATTTATTTTTATAAACTTTTTTGGACTGAATAATTTGGTAACAATTGTAACACATTTAACATTTTTTTTTCATGAAATTTAATACGTTGAAATATATAAGCCTAAAATCGAAGAATATTGGTTTTTGATAGAATCGGTACATATTTAGACTTTATGCTTAAAAAAGACTCCCAAAAATGTGAGAGGTAAAATCAGACTTTGGTATTGATTTTTTTACTGAGAACAAATATCGACACAAAACCATTAAAATTTCGGAATAACTGATCTTAAACTTTTTGGTCTTAAACGAGACAGGTGTAGCATATCCTACAATTCTCATGTCTGACTTTAACTGCTCACTTTTTCATTATTAATAGCATGTCCACTAACCAAAATCAAAAATCATTTTCCTGGCCGATATAGGTCCGTGTGCCAAATTTTATCAATAGATCTTAATATTTGTGACCCGCGGCATAAGTACAAATATAAAAGCAATTTTTTTGGGGAAACCTTTATATAGGCACTTGATCTTTACATTGATCTAGTCTAACTTAAATCCAAAGGCATTGTCCTTGGGCCTATATAGGCCAGTGTGCTAAATTTGACAGAAATATCTTAATATTTGTGGCCTGCAGAGTGCAGAAAAGCAAATTTTGCGCACAATTTTTTACCGGAGGACCGTTATATGGGAACTAGATCTAACCTATGGTTTCTACAACACGTTTACCTATGGTTTCTACAACACGTTCGCCTCTACACGAATGGATGACTACATGTATTTTGTTTTTGCATTGCATGTATTTTGTTATTGTTTTTAGACGAACGTAAAGCAAAACGTGTTCTAGAAACAAGGCGTAAATATGTGAAGATTTTAGCGAAAATAATTAGGCTTTGTCCTTTGGCCAGTATAAGTCAGTGTACCAACATTTTACCAAAATATCCTAATATTTGCGACATGTAGCGTCAGAATAAGCAATACAGCGTTTACAAATAGAGAAAATCTTAAATTTGGATAATTTTACATAAATGGCCATACTTTTGATATTAATCCATAGATTTGCTTTCAAAATTACTTTTTTTTCTTTCTTGAAGTACTACGTTAAAGAAGAAAATATCGCACACCTAGTTCAAAAGTGACTTAACTCAAAATTTTTAATTTTTCAGAAATCGAAAAAAAAGTATTTGCAACTTTATACCAATTGAAACATAAAGAAAGACATAACTATTTTTTTAGCAACAGTTAACAACTACAAAATACACTGATATTTTTTTTATAGATAAACAAGTGTATTGTGCATAGTTTAAGCATATAAACCCGAAAAATTTAAATTTTGAGTTGAGTCACTTTTAAACTAGGTGTGCGATATTTGAATATTTCTCATTCCAAGATGAAAACTATATTGGTAGCGATTCCTATTCTCATTTTTACCATTCACCTTAATTTTCGAATCGCATTATTTCCCGTCCGTTAGTTATATGTCCCATTTTGATTTGTGATTTCTTAATATTTGTTTATTGTAAAGACGATTGGACAATAAAAAATGTATTACTTGAGAGAAAATGAGGTTCGAAAACTGAGGTGAATGGTGAAAGTGAGATATGAATAGCTGGCATTATTTTTGTTTTACGAAATTTTTGATTCAAGGATATACTGCGCATTAAATAATAATTATTTTGCAATTTGTCTGGCCAAAGTATCTTGCTTCTAAAACAAGAGATCGTCAAAATAATAAAAATACTCAAAAACTAATATTTAAACTGTTTTTTTAAAAACTGGTCCATAAATAAAACAATGCCATTATCGGGTTTAGAAGGCCTAAGTATATATTAAACAAAATAGTTGCATGTTTTTAACATAATTTTTTGTACATATTTGTAAACTAGTGTAATTAGGTGATGAAATGGTTTTAAAGTATATTATTTTAACTCCATATTTAATTATTTTTAAAATTTCGCTATAGTTTTTATGGCTGTTATTTTGAGTACATTTGTAGTTGTTGTTAAAATTTTAGAATCATTTTTATTTTAACTGGACTATCAGTTTTTTTACTACTTAAATTTGAAAATTTATTTTAAATACATAAAATTAACTACAAATTGCAGTTCTTTAAATGTAAAGTACACTATTTTAATTAAAGTGCTGTTATTGAACTAAAATTTGCAATTCATTTTCATTTCATTTATTAATTCAAAAACCAAACCCATAGGGCAAAAAAAATATAAATAATAATGTGGGCGTTGTGGTGTAATGGTTAGCGCGTTGGACTATTACACAGATGGTCCCGGGTTCGATTCCCGGTGACGACAACATAGCACTTAACCCCACCGAAGTAAAATAAGGATTCAGGGCTATGAAACAAAAAGCTTCAATAAATACGCCAACTCTACATCAGGTGGCGAGCAACAACTGTTCTAAGACTTATCATCTCGCGCAATTACAGTGTTGCCATGTTTGAAGCCCTTCATCTTTCACCACCTTTCATCTCTCCCCCTTTCCAAAGGAAGCAACACATTAATTAATAGGAAGAATTTCCTGAGTGTTGCTTCTCTTAAAAAAAAAAATTTACATAAATATATTTTTGTTAAGTAATTAGTTGATAAAATTGTTAATTTTAATTGTGAAAGGCGTGGTAGAGAAGAATGAGTGTATTTTTTCTAAAAATCATAACTACATTGTAAATTTTCAATTTTCTGAATCAGACTGCGCAGTTTCTGGTATTGAACCTTCGTCAGTGACCCTGTTTTATGTTTATGTTATGTGTTTATGTTATGTTTTTATTTGTTCGATTGCGTCTATATGAAATTTTCTGTGCAATCACTGACCGTGGTATAGATAAACTGATTTCTAATGCCACATGCACTCGCACTACACGTTAGACAGAGCGCTTTAGAGCACTGATCTATCGTCAGGTCGAGTTTCGTTGTGATTAAAACTAGTTTTATTCAATACACGGTGTTTTTGTTCTTGCATACATAATCTCAGAAGTACAACTCCAACAACACAACAGTTCTATTTTTAGAAACTTACCTCACTCTAATGTCCACTGTTTTCCCATATGTTTTAAGTGATGCCACATCTATGATATATTCTTTGTATATTCGATAGATGGCGCTTACGTAGTTAGGGAAGAATTGCCAGAGAGCAAGGTTTGATTTTTGTTTGAGTTTGAATTTTAAGGTTTTTTCAGACAATTGCAATTAATACTATAATTAATATGCAATTCTATTTAATTTTAATTGTGAAAGGCGTGGTAGAGAAGAATGAGTGTATTTTTTTCTTAAACTCATAACTACATTGTAAATTTTCAATTTTCTGAATCAGACTGCGCAGTTTCTGGTATTGAACCTTCGTCAGTGACCCTGTTTTTTTTTTCTTTGAATAATGTAATATTTGTTCGATTGCTAAAATCTTTGTTATTTGTTTTATTTGCCTAAATTTTTGCACTTAATTCGACCTTCTTAACTCTCTGAGTGTATATTTGGGGAATAATGATATTTGTTTAATAACATTGTAAATATAATATATTGAGATTTTTAAAAATCAAATACGATTGATTTAGGATTTAAATCAATATTTATTTATTTTTAATACAAATTAAAATAAAAAATCTCATATTTAACAATTAAATTTATTTATGAAAGTTGTTTTGTAAGAAAGTGTGTTCACGAATAAAGGTTGTCAAACAGCAAATTCAAATTCCCAAACAAATTTCTTTGAAATATGTTAAGACAAAAATATATTAAGAAAATTTTCCACTAATGCATTTAAAATACTTATAAAACTTTAAATGACTTTAAACAAAGTTTTCTTAAAATATCATGAAGACGAAAAATGAATTAAACTATTTTATGCATTATCTATGCTAAGGCTTTTATATATATATTAAATATGTTGCCTACATTTAGGCGCATTTATACTATATACATAAAAGCCAACTTTCTTAATGATATTCTATTATTTTTTTTTGTACAAATTCGTATCAAATAATCGCCATGACAATAGTTATACTACCCTAAACTAAATTTCCAGTTTATTCGACTTAAAACTTACTAATTTGGTTGTATTGCATATGTCTGACAACTTTTCTAAAAACTGTCTGAGTGTTATGTCAAGTTATATAAAAATGTTTTTGTAATTTTAACTTGTCTTGTTTGTTTATTACAAAAAAGGGTCCATTAAGCACCAGAAGGATTTGATAATAAATGGCCATTTGTATAAAGTTCACTCAACAAAAAGTATATGGACTAAGTAATGTTTGCAAAAGAAGAAAAAATTTGAGCAAATATAAAAATTTTCTTATAAATATTGTACAAAAAATATATAAAAAAAAACACCCTTAAACTAGACTATCATGCATAAGCAATATTTATCAATACTCTTCTTTATTTTTTCAAAAGCCTACTCCTAGGGTTTTTTTTTTTTTGTTAACTACAAATCTTGGCTAGATATATTTGTTTATTTATCAAAATCAAAGGAAAATGGATATAACCAGGGCAGAGACTTTTACATTCATAAAATTTGAGCCTTAAAAAATTTACATTACAATTTTTTGGGAATCTTTTGTGTGCATTTTTGTAGCATATTTTTAGGCCTAAAATTTAATTTATAAATTTTTACAAGTCTTAGCCCTGGTAATAATAGATAATAGTCTGGTGTATTCATTTTTATACCTTTTATTTTGATAAATGTTAAGATTTATTTGATTGAAATTAATACTTTACACATTTGAGGGCTTTCTATCATTTTGCTCTAAGAATAAAAAATATGAAGTGGAAAAATCACAAAATAACATTAATTTTCAATGGAAATTTCTGTTTTTCTGTTTTCTTTTCGAAAAACAAAAATCTGTCATTTGAAGTAATTTTTTTTTATTTTGGATTTATACATGAATAATTATGCTTATTGGACTCTTTCTCGCCCGTAAACATCATTTTTCTTAATTTGTTTTTCCCAATAATTTCTTGTTAAGTTTTTGAAAAAATTTTCATTATTTTCAATCATAAATCAAATTTTGTTTACATATGGCTATTGACCGTAAAAATTTCATTAAACTTTAACTTTTATGATTTATTTGACAAATTATTAATCTTTTTTTGTTTTTAGCTTTAATTTGTTTGTTTATAGAAATAAATTGCGCCTTAAAGTATAATTTAAAATTCATAGTCATAATTGAATTGTTAAATAAATATTTAATTTATAGGCAATTAAGTTTTTACATAATTTATAGAAATTTTGCTATTTCAGCAAATTAATTATAACAAATTTTTGTTTGTTTATTAAGAAATCAAAATATTTTTAGTAAATGAAGCATTTTTTTAGGAATTTTTAAAATATAAAAGAAAATGCAATTTTTGATTAGGGCAAAACACAAAATAATTGTTAAGCTTTACAATACGCAATAATAAATTAAAATATTTACGTAAGTTCCCAAAGCGATATCAAAAGTTTTGCAACACAAATTTGTTGCATATTTTTAGGACTCAAACTTAATTAGTATTCATAAACAAGTCCTGGAACTTAATGCATTTATTAATTACATTTCAGGCCTAAAAATATGCAACACAACATTTTAAATAACTGGTCTTAATTTGGTATAAAATATTTGTGAGTATATAAAATTTGTTGTTGCGTATCTTATGGCCTGCAATTTAATAAATAAATACATGAAGTTTTGGTGCCTGTTCATAAAAAAGTCGCTAAACTGTGTGCATTATTTTTAACGTTTTTTAGTATTCTAATTTTTATTAGCTCAGAAAAAAATATTCCCTGTAAAATTTTAATTAAACCTTTGTTTGAATTCAAACTCTTTTTTCAATTAAAAGTTTAATAACATCTTTAGAGTTCATGACATTAGTTAAAAAAAAAATTTTAAATGACTTCGTCTGCTAATGCAATGCATATTTCATCTACTAACATGTTTTATTTTGCCTCACCAAAATTCCTCCAAGAACCAATTAAGAATTTTAAAAAGCATTTAATTATTTCTTTTTGCTAAAGTTTTCGATTTAAGTAAAAAAATGCTAAACAATTAAAATAGTGAGTCAACTGACTTCAAAGGACATATACTGTGACCGGTCAGCCGAGGGCATAGAACTGCACTTGTTCTAAATATTTTTTTCTAATGTTAGTGCTTTTTTCTTATTTTATTTTCTTGTTGTGTTTCTTTGGCTTTATTTTAATCTTTTATATTTGAACACACACACGCGAAAACTATAACTTTTATATTAGCCAGCCATTACGCACAGGCACATTAGCTCAGACGGTAGGGAATTTGCCTTGTAAGGAAGTCGTTATATTATAATCATGTCATGACATTTTAAAACTAAAATTTTTGCAATATTTGTAATATTTCGCTTTTAAAGCGTTTTTTTTTTTTTGCTGTTTCGTGGTCCTCATCCGAATACTTTTTTGTTTTATTTCGAGTAGTAAAGGCTTGGCGAAACTAAAAGGAATTATTTATTTTGCAACAATTAATATATACAGTGGAGTTCGTCACGAACATTTTATTTAGGGATATCATCACTTTTCTACGGTTTTTGCATCAACTAAAAGAATGGCGTAATTATTTTTATTAAAATGTTAGCTCCTTTCATATGCTAAAAACCCGTCACCGAAATAACTGAAATATCGTTACTACTAAAATACCGTTACCGAAATAAAAGAAAGTTTCGTTACCCTTACCGATACCTACATCGATTACCGATACCCTCCATGGATTCTCTACAGCGGGTATAATACAAATATTTTTGCTAATTACAAATGAGCTTAGGATACAATTTCCAGGCAGTAATTATCAACTAGAGTGAGATTTTTATATATTTAATAACAATTTGGAAACTCGATTAACAATAAATTTGTTAATAACAGACTTGGGCGGCATCAATTACATTTCAAAATCATTCACTTGTGAAATTTTTATTTATATTTAATAATTTCATACCTACGGTCACACTTGTGAGCTTTAACGCTTCAATTTTGTCAACACCAGACATGGGACATAATACCATTATTTGTGTATTTAATTATAGGCCAATTACTTTTGTAATGTACTTAAATTCTCATATGTTGTTACTAATCCCCATGTTTGGTACTAAACATTTTACAAATTTTCCAAAAAAGCGTTTAAACTCACAAGTTTGATCGTAGGTCTGAAATTATTAATGATATAGAAAAATTTCACAAGTGAATGACTGTGAGATGTAATTGACGTCGCCCAAGTCTGGTTAATAATAGATTAAATCGGTAAATATAGAAATATGGGGAAAAAATAAATACATTATAAATTATATAATTACACTGTTCAGCCAAATCAAATTTTTACCAAAATTACAAGGTTCGACTTATAAATTTTGATAGAAGAGACAAAAAAAAAGACACGTATGTTGGCGTTTTGAAAGTTTACATCTGGGTTTTATTTCCCCTAAATGCAAATTTTGTATTTTCAATCGGCATAGAAAATCGAGTAAAGCTTACGTTTGAAGTATATGACGTGTTGAGCAAATTTATGAAAAATGTTACGGAGAACATTTTTGTAGAATATGTTAACACTCTAATTCATCAAGGTAAGACTCTTTTTTGTCCTTCTTTTAAAAAAAGAGCAAAAAACGCCATTAAAACAGGGATTAAAGGGGTTAAAATGTTAAAATGTTAATATAAGTCCCTGAATACACCAAAATCAAACATTTTTGTAGAATATGTTAACCCTCTTCAAGGTAAGGGTCTTTTTTGTTTTCTCCGTAACATTTTACATAAATATGCTGAACACACCATATACTTTAAACGTAAGCTTTACTCGATTTTCTATGCCGATAGATAATACAAAATTTGCATTTTTGTGTTATATATAATTGGCGTTGCTGAAAAAATCATTAATATTCGGCGCTGAGATAACAATAGATTTCACGTGTTCCTAAGGAGTTTTATAAAACACAAACAAGTTCTGGGACCGCAAAAACTACATATATTTTTCTTGATCAGCATTAAGGTATCCCAAAAAAAATTTTGTTTGTTGCTCAAGCTTACTTTTATTGTTTATGGAGTAAAGTAGTTCTGAGATTTGTTTCAGATTTTTTGGAATATGTTTTCTTAATTATACTCATAACAAATTTGAAAACTTTTTTTTTATGTGCATAACATTCATAGAAATAAACCGGTAGAAATAGCAGAAAAAACACTTAAAATGAGCTTGCAGAAAAAATTGCTACATTTAGCAGATTGTTTTTGCTAAATATTAATAAAATAAGAATAGCAAAAATAAATCTGTTAACTTTAAAAATGTTTAATTTATATTCGATGTGAATTTTAGTTAATTGAAAATAGCAAAAACTTTTACTAAATATTTGTAGTCTCAGAAAAGCAAACAAAAACTGTAATATCAAACAAAATGTTTGTTATATTAACCTCAAAATTTAGTAGAATGCCAATAACAGTTTATTTCAACAGAAATTGTTGCTAATTGTAAATTGCTGATTTCATTAGAAAAGACTTTTATTCGCATTGAAAGAAAAAGTAAAAAAAAAAACTTTCAAAATTTCACATTTTTTAATGATTTCTTGTCTACTAATTTAGTAAATGCTTTGCAGGTTATTTTGTTAGTTTCAATTGAGTAAAATTTAGCTCAAATATTCTCTACCACGCCTTTCACAATTAAATTAAATAAAATTGCATATTAATTATAGTATTAATTGCAATTGCCTGAAAAAGACGTTAAAATTCAAACTCAAACAAAAATCAAACTTTGCTCTCTGGCAATTCTTCCCTAACTACGTAAGCGCCATCTATCGAATATACAAAGAATATATCATAGATATGGCATCACTTACAACATATGGGAAAACAGTGAACATTAGAATGGGGTAAGTTTCTAAAAATAGAATTGTTGTGTTGTTGGAATTGTACTTCTGAGATTATGTATGCAACAACAAAAACTCCGTGTATTGACTAAAACTAGTTTTAATCACAACAAAACTCGACCTGACGATATCTTAGAGGGCTAAAGCGCTCTGTCTAACATGTATTGCATGTGGCATTAGAAATCAGTTTATCTATACCACGGTCAGTGATTGCACAGAAAATTTCATATAGACGCAATCGAACAAATAAAACATAACAAATATTACATTATTCAAAAAATTCAAAAAACAGGGTCACTGACGAAGGTTCAATACCAGAAACTGCGCAGTCTGATTCAGAAAAAGTTGAAAATTTGCAATGTAGTTGAAATTTTTAAAAAATACACTCATTCTTCTCTACCACGCCTTTCACAATAACTAAATATTATTCAACAGATTTATTTTTGCTATTCTTATACTACTAATATTTAGTAAAAATATCTACTAATTTTAGTAGTTTTTTGTGCAAGCTCATTTTTAACTAATTTTTAGTAGATTTCTTTTGCTATTTTTACAGGGTTTATTTATAGGAGTGTACCGTATATTACTTTTCTTTTTCGTAATTTTTGCATAAATTTTTAAAAGTTATAAAGCGTTATTTAAAAACAGTACAAAAAGCATTGTCGAAACTTATGGTTTATGCACATAAAAAAAAAATTGGATATTTTTATTTAAAATTATTGACTTAGAAGCTAAGAAAATTAGGTTTATTGACCAAGCTATAAATGAATTTCAAAAAACGTCAAAAACCCAAGATTTTTAGGCAAAAATCTGAAAAAAAATCTCAAAAATACTTTACCCCATAAGTGTTCAAATTAAAAATTGGGAAACACTAACTAACGTAACTCTCCGGCAATTTAAAAGAAGGGCTGCTAGTTTTTGCTCAAACAGTTTGTTGATATTAAAAGCGGCGGTTTGGTATTTAAAATGATCAAAATCGATTTAATAAAACTATTACGAGTATTTCTAAATTTTTTTTGTAAATTTTTTTTTTTTTGAAATTTTTTTTTTAGCATTATTTCTTCCGCCTATTTTTCTTTTAGGGAAATTTTTTTCTCATAATTATTATCCTCGAAATAATATTTTCTGTGAAAATGCGAAATCATCTGTGAAAATGCGAATTATATATAAACTTTTTTACTCGGGTATATACAAAATTTGTATAGTATACATATATATTTCGTCCATTCCAGGAGATAACGTTTAAAAACTCAAATTTTTTCTACCTCCAGCCCTTTGATTTTGTTAAAATTTGGCATACGTATACTCTAGGATATATATATATTACTCACTATCGTTTTCAGTTTCTTAAAATTGTATAAACACCTCAGCAAAACCACACATTACCAAATCATGGGTAAAGTAATATATCGCCATAGGATTTCACGCATTACATTACACCTTACTTCACTGATGAATTTTACAGGCGATGAGCCTAAAAGTAATGGGTGGACTCATTACCTTGTAGGGGGTTAAGTAACTGGTTACTTATATGGTTACATGGTGGGAACAAGTAATGTGTCTATAAATAGATTTTCAAAAATATATATTAATAATTACTTTACGTTTGTAATTCATGCATTATGTAATTGATGATCGGTAAGTCATTATTTCATGTTTTGAAGTAATGTAATGAGGTATAATTACAAGGTAATCCATTAATGTTCAATTATCGGTAACTCATTACTTCTTATTGGAAAATAATGATACAGGTAAGGAGTACACATTACAAGGTAATGCATTACTTTAACGCACCCATTACCAAAGTTTTGCTGGGACACGATTTTATTCCCGTTTTTAATTTTATAAAAAATGAAAAAAATGCTAAAAGTAGTAAACTTTGAAGATCCATATTTCAAAAAGTAGATGGACTATTTATTTCAAAGATTTAAAAGGCATATGGGCATTTCCTGGGGTCACGAACGTACGTTCGTACGCTTTTGATGTACAAAGAATATAGAAAACAAAACTTTTCCTAGCATTTTTTTTGCGATTCGATTACATTTTGGTAGCTCTATGTGTAGTGCCAAAGCTGGATTTCATCGAGTTTAAGTTTTCATAATGATAGTTATAAATATGTGGTCACGAACGTACGCAAAATAGAAGTCAACTTTGGCTGACAGCAGTGAAATGTAAAAATCTGCAAAATGGAACGGAATATTCAAAAGCGATTGATTTATTTTAAAAGTGTATTAATGTAGTTCTCCATCCAGTATTTACACAATAAAATATCTCTATTGGTTTTTGTTTAATTGGCTTAAGTACCGGTCGCGAACGTACGGGTCGCGAACGTACGATTTCTCCATATGTTTTTTTTATTATTTTTATTCCTTAACAAAAAACTTAATACTCAGTTTATAGTGTGTAGTAACAACTATAACAATTTTTTTTCAAATCACTTGGTAATGCCCTTTCAGACTTTTTCATTGCTTTTCCCAGAGTTTGTTTACACCAGGAGTGCCCAAAAGTTCCTTATGGAAGAGCAAACACCAATACATTTAAAGAAAAACTAATTTTTATTCAACATTTTTTGTTGTAAAAACCAATACATACAAAGAAAAAAGAAAAAAATATTTCAATGTTTACCAGCAAAGCATACGAAAGTGTTGTTGCTTTGCGCTTGCGTGTATAAAGTGAAGAACGACAAAAAAACTAATAAGACAAAGTTGTTTGTGTATTTCGTATTGCTAGTGCTAGTGCTGAGCGCTCTATATGTGTATTAAAACACACAGCCTATAGCTAAGTGTTTTCACAAAAACAAATGAGTACCAAGCGCATAGGCCGTGGGCACCCCTGGTTTACACGAATACGCTTCATGTTCTTCTGCTTGTTGAGCTTAAGTTTTTTTCTTTTGTCGGTATTCTTTCAATCTTGCGCGTTCTTTTTCTTGCATTTGTTCTAAAACCTTTTTATTTTTTGTTAATGCTAAGCGTCGTTTTCGCATCCTCTCAGCAGCTTTTTGAAGTAAAATTTTTAGTTTTTGTGGATCGCTTTTAATTTTGTTAATATAACACTTTTTTCATTTTGCGATTTATCACATGTTTTACCCATCTACGAAAGTATATTTGCGTTTTAAGAAAATAAATTCATGTTTATAAAAAAAAATTTACTTACGGTCGCGAATGTACGAAATTTTAAAAATAAAAAAAAGTTTATTTAATTGTTATCCACAAGTTTTTTTTTTTATTTACAAATTAGTGACATCGAACTTAATAAAAATGTGTTATGTCTGGCGAACTTTTTTGTTCTCCTTACACTTTTCTCTTCTTAATTGATTGTAATAGAGAGATTTTGAAGAAAGAGTGCAAACATAACATAGTTTTTGCATGTAAAATAATTAAATATAAAAATGTCTTTAGAAGTAGCTTAAAAAGAAAATATAAAATTTTCCAGTTTCCAGCAAAATTTCCTCAAGTAAAACAGCTGAGATATGCTATGAAACCATTCTATTGTAAAAACGTAGCATTTTTTTATAATTCTAAACAATAAAACACGATGATTATCAACATTTTATTTTTCGATCCTGGTTGACCATTCGGAGGAAATGCCCATATAAAATAAATATAGTTGTCACTAACTCACAAAATTTGGGAAATAGTGGAAATTAGATTACATATGATTTTCTAACAATTGTGAATTGTTGTGGTGTTTGTCTTAGCTATCTTCTGCAATTACAATTAAATGTAAAATCGACCCCGTGTAATTGAAACTGGTTTTAAGCCACAGCAAAAATCGACCTGACTTTAGATCAAGCGGTTAAAGCGCCTGTCTAAAGTGTAGTGCGACGTGCATGTGGCAAAGAAAGCAGGTTCAAGCCACGGTCAGGATTGCATTTAATAAATAAAACATTTCATATAGATGCAATCAAACAATAAAAAACATAACAAATAATTACAGTATTGTCAAAAGGATTACTGATGAAGGTTGTGTTACCAGAAACTGCGCAGTCTAATTCAATAAAAATTTACAATGTAGTTATGATTTTTAGAAAAGTATGCTTAATCTTCTCTACTACGCCTATCTCATAAAATTGTCTAATTTGCAACTTGTAATAAAAAAAGTAACCACTTATTTGCGAAAATGCATTCATAGTGCAAATGCAATTGTTGATTGCATTTTGCACTTTATGTATCATAATTTTTAAAAAATTTATAATTTTCTTAATAAATAACAATTTAGACATTTTTGGGACCAGAATGCTGAACTATTTTTAATGATTTTTTTAAAAAATAGCTTCCTACATTTTTTTCATATAAAAACAAAATTATTTAGTACCTAGTTAAAATTCAACATATATATTCATTTATGGACATGTATGGAATCATTCATGTTGACATATGAAGACATTCGAGTTTATAAATGTCCATATACCTTCATATTTGATTCATATATGCTCATAGGTGTTCATGTAGAGAAGTGTATGGACATTTATGATTATATATATAAATATTACCTAAATTTTCGTTAATGAACATATATCATTCCTCATATCAACATATAATAATGGTTTATGATCACATATGTATTATGTATGGATACATGTGGACATGTATGAAGCATGTGTGTTCCAAAAAAACGTAAAATGGGGTAATTTTTTCCCCTACTCATTAACGCCTAAACATGAGATTGGGTAGCTAAAAAAAGGGTCTCTTAATTTTTGATTCTTTATAACATGTCCAAGCTTCATCGGAATCGGCGGGAACCTATGCACTGAATTCCGAATACATAGTTTAACATACCGCTCATTTACTTCAATAACGTCATAACTCAAAAATTTTGATTTTATAGAAAACGAGTTTAAAGTTTTTAATTTACTCTCACCTTGAAGAAAAAAATAATGAAATAATATCTCTCAAGAGGTGAGTATACAAGATATCAATACGAATTTTTTACACAATATGATACGTGATATAACGAATAATTCTGCGTCATTAACGCAAAAATCATGTTTTTTGAGTTGTGACGTTCTTGAAGTAAATGAGCGATATGGTAATATTTATACGTATAATCCTTTTTAAAATTTTATAAAGTTAGATATAATTTGATATAATATTTGAGAAAAACTAGAAACTGGTTGTATAAAATTTTATATTATAATATCAAGTTATATCTAATTCGATATAATTTCATGTAATACACAACAAATTGTATGGGGACAAAATTCGGATGAAATTGTATCTAATATGCATCTAATTCGATACAATTGTATCGAATTCGATGCAATTTGATGTATCAAAATTCATCTCGTAGCATATCTAATTTATATATAATTGAATATAATTTTATGACGTCCCGTATTAATTTTTATTGCTTGGGTTGTGAAAAGCTATGAATTTCTACTGTCAATAAAAGTTTAAAAAGTGAATAATGATGAGGAATAAGATTAAAAAAGGTTTTAATCGCTTTTATTAAATTGGAAATATCGATTTATATCTTTAAAAAAAGACTGCTGAATTTTAAAGATCCAAATTTCAGCCAAATCGTGCAATATTAAGAAGTCGCTATAAATTACCGATTTTTAGGTTTACGCCGAAATTTAACATAAATTCAAATTTTATATGAATATAAAAAAGTTTTGGCACAGACTTATAATAAAACTTTGTTTAACTTTGTTTTAAATTGCCCATATGTGCTGAAAATAAGTGTTTTATAATATGAATTTAATCTATTTCGATGGAACACCAAATTTACAAAATATTTTGTGAATCAATTTTTTGTGTGCATTGCACGATTTAAGCTATGTACAGACGGTTGTCAGATCTTACAATATTGTAAGATCTGGCAATGTGCTGGCAATGTACTGTCAATGAAACATGTTTAGCAAAAGGTAAATTGTCAGTTCAAACGATTGTAAGAAAACCTTTCAATTTCATTGTCAGACAATTGTCAAACAATAAATTTATCTGCCTACGAAAATTGTCAGTTCACTCGGTTGTCAGATTCTTTTTAGGCAAAAATTGCCAGATCTGTTGTTAGACATTGTCAGAACTAATTAATTGATGATTTCATTACAATTTCATTGATATCAATTATAATGAAATTATTTTCATTACGATTTGTTTAATTAATGATAATGAATTTCATTGATTTGATTTCATTGACTAATGGTAATGATTTAAAATTTCATTACCATTAGTAATGAATTAATTGAAGGAAGAAAATTGCGATTGACTGAATGCAAATATTCTAGGTTTGGGAAATATTCCGAAAGATTAATTTTTTATGAAAAAACAATTATTTTTTACCCAAAAAGTACGTGAAAATAAAAACTTAATCACTCAGATAATGGATTGGAACATTGGTCCAAAATGGAACGATATGGAATGAAACGGGGAACGATTGGAATCGGAGCACTGTACACAATTGTGTTGTCGTACTTCAAAATAAAAATTTAATCATTCCGATAACAGAATGGAACATTGGTCCAAAATAGAATGATATGGAATGAAACGGGGAATGATTGGAATCGGAACACTGTACATATTTGTGTTGTCGATATAGATTTTTTTGTTAAGGTTTGGCAAAATGTTGTCCATTTTGCGATATCATGCTTAGTTTTCGAGATACAGCCATTTTACAAAATGGCGATAATTTAAAATGTCCAGTATCTCCAAAACTAAGCGAGATAGACCAAAACGGACAAAATTTTTGCTACACGGGAGTATTAATATACCCTTATAACATAAATAGGATAGGTCCGAGAGAGATCCCGAGTGATCAATTTTTTAAAAAACCGTTTTTCGATGCCCATTTTCCTTTGCAATCGTTTACACTTATCTGGATGGCATCTGCGACCTCTTGCCATAGAAACATTTCTGTGACAATACTGCCATTGTCAGATGCATTAATTTAAACACATCTGCCAATAAAAAATTGTTTACAATGTCTTGCAATTATCTGACAATGTCAACGTAGGGTGTTCACACGAATGTCAGATGTCTGACAATATTATTGTCTTACAATGTACAGACAATGCTTTTTCTGACCATGTTGCAAGACAAAAATTGTAAGTTCACACTGTTGTTAGACATTTTCTGAATATTTTTCTGACAATATTGTAAGATCTGACAACCGTCTGTACATAGCTTTAGAAGCGAGAAAGCGTTAAAATTAAAATTTCGTAATATTTCAAGAAACAAAGATTTTGAAATGAGCACAAATTTTAGAAATCTCGAAAACATATTTATGTTGACTAAAAACCGTTGCTCTAAAAAAGCTCTAATTTTTGTCCGAGGACATACTGGTTTCCAAAAGGATACCTGTAAAGGATATCGCCTTAACTTGAAAACGTATGGATAGCTATTTATGAAATTTGGCAGAAGTAGTTTTAGCAAAGCCTTTAAGTTTAATCAATATATGTTGAAGTTTATGTACGTTTTCGCTCAATTTCGCAAACTTCGAAAAACGAAAATCGCCATGTCTTCTTAAACAAAAGCACGAAAAGGATAACTTTTGGACTGTAATTATATCTTGTTAAAAAGTAATAATTTATGCCTACCCTAATTCACTTTTATGGATTGGTTTTTGAGATTCGCTCTAAACGCATTTTAGCCCATATCGTCTGAAATAGTCAACAACAAATATTTTTGAAGAAGAACATATTTACCTCAAGAGTGACCTTACACAAAAAACACGATTTTGCAGAAAACGAGTTTAAAGTTTTAAATCCATATCTGCCTCGCTCGACAATTTCACTTTTTCCTTGGTCACGTTTTTTATAAACATTGGGTTTTAATGTATTTTTCTCTTAGTGAGAGTTGTGTGCGAATTCGCTAATTATCGAGAGACCCATGAGTAACACAATTTCTCTATGAAGTATGTACTCTTTGCATCCACTTTAAAGAAAAAATAAAATATATAATCCTCTAACTCGAATAGTATACATGATATTAATATGAAATTTTTACACAATATAAATCATGATATAACTCATAAATCTGCATCATTAACTAAAAAATCTCATTTTGACTTATGACAGTCTTTAAGTAAATGAGCGATATTATTTATTTTTCGTGCCGAACATGTGGTATAAATTTCATTGGAAAAATGCGTAGGTCGGTTTGAGGGTTAAATTTGAAGTGGGTCGAGATCAAATTGTTTTATATCGAATGAGTCTTTACACTAATTTCTCTATTTACTTTTTTATTTGATTGTACAATAATGACTTCTAAAGTGGTATATAATTACAAATTAAAACTGCGATTTTGTATAAAAATATGATTTCAAAATAATTTCTTTGTTTTATGGTTATTTGGAATTATTTCATATTATTTTGTTGGTTGTGTTGAAAGCTTTCGTTTGATATGAGTATCTCAAAATTTTTAATATTTGTAATTTTTTTAAGTTGTTTTTATGACAACGATTCATTTTTACTTAAATTTACAAATGTGGAGTGTGAAATTATTGATAAGAATTTTTTTGAGTTAAAGCAATGTATTTTAAAGGTTGTGGGTCGTAATAAAATTGCAATTAATATTCATATAAAATTATGTCGACCTTCTATCGATAATATGAAAGTAAGTATTTTTTTTGGTGTGCTATCGTTACATATACTAATGGGTTTCTTAAAATGTAAAGGGTCCGCCAAATAACTTTTTTTTTTTAAAATGCTATAAAAAAAACTACTGAATATTTTCTCAAATTTCTTTTTTTATTTGAAAGTACAATCCTTCCGGTTAATAATGGAAAATAATTTCATTCAAATGGCTACCTCGGTTGGCCATGCAGTAGCGTACACGATCGGTCCAATTTTTAAGCACATAATCGATTGTGTGAAGCTGTATTTCACCAATGGCTTCACGAATATTGTCCTTTAAAGCGTCAATTGTCTCTGGCTTGTTGTCGTAACACTTATCTTTGACGGCACCCCACAAATAATAGTCCAACGGTGTCAAATCGCAGCTCCGAGGTGGCCAAACGACATCAGCTCTGCGGCTGATAATGCGGTCTTCAAAAACAGGGCGCAAAACATCGAGTGTAGCTGTTGAAACCAAATGTTGCCAATATCCTCTTCTTCAATTTTTGTGAACAAAAATTCGTTCAACATGGCGCGATAACGATCGCCATTGACTGTAACGGCCACTCCATGCTCATTACCATGATTTTCAAAGTAATGTCGCAATATTTCCCAGCGTTGTTCAAGCGTATACACAACCATATTCGATCAGCGGAAGGATAAAACTAATTATCTGTCAAATCAGACATGAGCTAAGTGTTACCATTCACAATATAAGCACTAGTTGAAAAAAAAAAACGTTAGATGGCGAACCCTTTAAATAAATTGTTGTGCTTCGAGTTTTAGTTTGTGATGTTAAAAATATATACCTTACCCTCATGATTACGAAAACTTCTAAGTAATGTGTGTATAAATAGATTTTCCAAAAGATATTTTAATTATTTCTGTGCATGAATATTTCATACATTGTAATTGATGGTTGGTTAGTCATTAGTTTATGTTTTCAAATAATGTAAAAGGTAATGATGTATCATTACAAGTAAACCCATGAGTATTCAATTATTGATAACTCATTACTTTATGTTTAAAAATAATGCTGAAGGTAAGGAGTATACATTACAATGTAATGCATTATGTAACCAACTATTGGTAACTCATTACTATATGTTTCGAAATAATACTGAAAGTAAGTACTAATCATTAGAAAGTAAAGCATTATGTTACCTGTTATCGGTAACACTATTTGTTGGAAAATAATGATACACATAAGGAGTACACATTACAAGACTATGCATTACTTTATCGCAAAGATTTCCTGGGAGACTGTCAGATGATAGGAGACAATTTTATATGATGCTGTTAAAATAGATAGCAAGTCCGTATGATTTAACACCGAACTTTACTTTCTAGCAGAAATCAGTGATATGTCCTCGATTGTTTCCTTTAATATATCGCACTTATTCAAGAAAAGGAGCATTACTCAAATTTTTTGCAAATCTATTTTTTGCAAGACAACGACATGCGGTGATCATCTCTTTCCACTGTAAAAATCTTAGATCAGTCTCTTTACTCTTTAGCAACAAAAAAAAAAAAAACGATGTAAGATTTGTACAGTGTGTAGAGATAATCGCTGTATAACGTTTTCTTACAAAAAATAGATTTTGAGTTATGACCCTTTTGTGAAACAAGTGTGATATTAAAACTTTTCACTTCAGGTCAATGTTCAACTTTTACGCAAAAGTTTTGATTATCGTCCATATCTTTACAATAATACCATAGAAGTCTGTGAATTTCTGGGAAAATCAAATAAATATGTATTTTGGAAAATTATATATAACATTGGTAAACCGTATTTAAATTTTAATCATTCGTGTCCGCTTGACGTAAGTATATTAAATAAATTTTACATCTAAAAAAAAAAAAAATCAAATATATATTTATTTTTGACATTTAAGCATGATCTGATATTTAGAAATTTTGTATTAGACAAAGATATGATTAAACTTATACCGTTTCCTGCTGGTGATTATCAAGTTAAAATAAATGCTTTTATTTCAAATGATTTGAAATTTCGTATAAAAATTAATTTGTTAATAATGGATTAAATGCGTAAAAATGTCAATAAAATAAACAATCCAATTTGAACTTAATTTGGACATGTTTAAATTATTTCTATTTCCAGAACCGTTCCAAAATATAAAATCGGCCAAGAACAACAGTTTTTAACAAATTGTGCCCAAAGTCACTATTTATTAGCTATTTAACTAAAGTGTTTTTTTTATAGAGGTATAGAACTTTTAAATGGAATAATACAAAGATGAATTGGTTAAATTGATATGGAATTTACCTTATTCGAATGATAATCTTCTGGCATTATAATTTAAATATGACTTCTGGAATATGACCACCACGGCTGGCTCGGACGTAGTATGATCTGGAGGTACAATTTGTTATGACTTTTTCTAACATTTGTGTCCGTATATTGGCAATAACGCGGCGAATGTTGTTCTCCAAGTGGTCAATCGGACCACATGTCTGTAGGGACATCACATGTCCCCACAGAAAATTGTCCAGCGGCGTTAAATCGCACGATCTTGGAGGCCAATTTACGGGTCGGAAACGTGAAACTATGTGGTTACGTTTTGTTGAATAAATCAATTGTGGCACGAGCTGTGTGACATGTTGCGCCGTCTTGTTGAAACCTCAACTACTGCACATCATGGTTGTTCAATTGTTGAACGAAAAAGTCAGTAATCGTGGCTCTATAGCGGTCACCATTGATTGTAACGTTCGAACTATCATCGTTTTTAAAGAAGTACGGACCAATGATTCCACCAGCCCATAAAGCACACCAAACAGTCAGTTTTTCTGGATGTAACGATATCTCAACATACATACATTTGAGTATTCTATTCATGTTGAAATGCCAAACCAAACGAAACATAAATCACTTGACAGCTGCCAAAATAGCCGCCAGTTAAAAAATTGCGTTGCCAACTTAAAGTTATATACCTGCATAAAAAACATCCTTTATTAAAATATGAAGAAATCCAAAAAAAAACTTATATCCCGATAAAAAAAAATGTATATATCTCAAATATAAAATCATATCTCATTGTATTGTATATAGATCGATATTTAATCTTAGCCAAGTAACTCTAAAAATTTGGGTATGCAGAAATATCCAATTATATCCCTCAAACAAATTACTATATTAAATTAGATAAAAATTTATCTCAAAATTGGGGGATGCAATAATATATAACTTAAGATCCTGGAATATCCTAAAATATGCCATGGAATCTTCTTCTTCTTTATTTGCATATCCACTTCTGGATTTTAGCGACTACATACATTTAGTTTTTGTTTTTTTTTACATGTTACATATTATTTCGAGCATTACTTAAATATTCTAAAATATTACATAAGTATTCTAAATACATTTTTATAATGTACATTTAATTAATATTATTAATTATAGTTAAAATATCATCTCTATTTCTAGCAGTGTTTATAAGATCATTCATTGTTCGTAACCCAGTCCAATTTCTTATATTTCTCAGTCATGATAACTGCTTGCGACCGATTCCACGCCTTCCTTCAATCTTTCCTTGGATAATGAGCTGTAGCAATTCATATTTTGGTCCTCTTATTATATGACCGAGGTATACTGTTTTTTGACGCTTAATGTTTTTTAAGAGCTCACGGTATTTGTGCAAAGCCTGTAATACTTCCTTGTTTCTTACTCTATCGGTCCATTTTATACTTAAGATTCTTCGATAGCACCACATTTCAAATGCTTCGAGTCTGTTCATGGTACCAATTTTAAGTGTCCATGTTTCTACACCATACAGCAAGACTGACCAAACGTAACATTTTGTAAAACTAAATCTTAGGTCGATGTTGATATCGCGGCTACTTAAAATCTTTCTGAACCTACAGAAAGCACTTCTGGCCATTTCTATGCGACATTTCACTTCCTTATCACATTCCCAGCTGTCATTGAGCCAACATCCAAGGTATTTAAAACTTTATACCCTTTCTATTTGCTTGTTATCTATATTCATAGATGAACTTGCGTTGGGTGTATTATTTCCTCTACTAACGATCATAAATTTAGTCTTTGAAATGTTTATATCGAGACCATATTGTTTACTGTAATGACAGACTTGATCGAGAAGATGTTGTAGATCTTGTAAATTATCAGCAATTAAAGTCGTGTCATCAGTATATCTAATATTGTTTATATATTGGCCACTTACTTTGATGCCCAGTTCTATGTCATCAATAGCTTCGCCAAATATTTGCTCTGAATAAACATTAAATAATAAGGGTGATAAGATACAACCCTGTCTAACGCCTCTATTTATTGGGATATTGCGAGTTACAATATCTCCTATACGGACTTCTGCCGTCTGATTCCAATAAAGGTTTTGGATGCATCTAATTATTTTGTGATCGATGCCCAATGTTTTCAAAATATCAATTAGCTTATTGTGTTGTACTCTATCAAAAGCTTTTTCATAATCTATAAAGCACATGAAAACATCCTTCCTGACATCCTTACAGTTTTGAACAAGAACATGGACACTGAATAAGGCTTCACGAGTACCCATGGCTTGTTTAAATCCGAATTGTGTACGACCCATTGCGTTTTCGCATTGGTTATATATTCTTTGGTGTATCACCTTTAAAAATATTTTAAGCGTGTGGCTCATTAAGCTTATTAATCTAAAATCTTTGCAAATTCTAGCATTGGCTTTCTTTGGGAGTGCCACAAATGTAGATTTTAACCAACTATCTGGATATTCGCCACTATTGTAGATGTGGTTAAAAACGTTTAATAAGACATCAATGCCGTTTTCGTCAATTAGCTTTACAATTTCAGATGGAAGTTCTTCGCAACCAACAGCTTTGTTATTTTTTGACGACTTTAATGCAGTTATGATTTCTGATTTTGTAATTTGAAGCTCACTGTCTTCAGAAAATGTTGTAGCATTAAGGTCTTCGGGAGTAATAGACCTTGTGGAATCATTGAAAAGCTCATTAATGTATTGTTCCCATATTTTTATTTTCTCATTACTTTCGGTTACTATTTGATTTTCTTTATTTAAAAGAATGGTTGAATTAACGTTTTTATGATTGTTGCATAGTTCTTTTAGTTTTTTGTGTAAATTTAGATCATCATGTACTCTCTGCAATTGTTTTATATCTTCGCATTGGGTTCTAATCCATGTAAGTTTCGCATTGCGTACTTTTGAACGTATTTTTTTATTAAGACGATTATATTCTTCTCCATTTATATTTCTATGTCTTCTTCTTTCTTCCATCAAGTCGAGAATTTCTTCCGTTATCCACATTTCTTTTGCACGGCGCCTTTTAACACCCAGGCTTTGCTTTGCCGCATAGTTCATAACCTTTGTTGCCTGGTCCCAAAGACTAATACGATTATCATTAGTATTTATCAGATTAGAAAGTTCTTGATTTATATTTATAGAAAGATTTTGTTTGATTCTATCGTTTTTAAGTTTATCTAGATTTAGACCTTTTGGTTTAGATTGTCGTTTTACTGAAGATAGTTTTAATTTAATACTAGCCACAAGTAAATTGTGGTCTGATGGCCCCAGGATAAGTCGATGCGTTTTTAATAAAAGAGCCAAAACGTTGATTTATTAAAATATAATCAATTTGATTTCTTACTATGGTGTCAGCTGAGTCCTGGGGAGATTTTCACGTATATAAACGCCTTGGGGGAAGGCAAAAATAGGTGTTAGTTACTTTAAATTTTTCTTCTTGACAAAACTGTATTAGGCGCCTGCCTCTATCATTTCTGTCCCCTAGTCCAAACCTTCCAGTTATATCTGGAGTAGCACCATTTCCGACTTTGGCGTTAAAATCTCCCGTAACATGTGGTTTGGTTGCTTTTAAAACCATGGAATCTACGTAGAGCTAATTAGATCCAAAAAGATAAGTAATTTTTGGTATCGAATAAGATATTTTGAGATTTAATTGGATCTATTTAAATCGCGTAAATATATATAATTTTGAATAAAAATTAAAAAAAAAAAAAATTCGTCATTAAGCTCATTAATAATTATGTTTGGGGTTATATATAACAATACATAATTATATCTTATGATCAAGGAAAATATTAATGATATAGGACCATACACTCAGCCAAAAAAGTCAGTGGAAAAATCTGTAAAAGGTTTTCAATTCCACTTAAATATTTTTGTACTAATTTTTAGTACAATATATGTTTTTAGTAAAAATTTTTGCTATTCTCATTTTACAAATTACGGAGTTTTTTACTAATTTTTGTTTCTGATTTCAGCAAAACATTCTGCTAATTTAAAAAAATTATATATTTAAAAAAAAATGTTATTTGTAATAATTGAAACCTACACTTACAAAACAAATTGGCCAAACATACTAAGGTTATTTTTGCATATCCAATCTACACTCATCTTGAAAAAAAAGAAGGTTCTGTTCTTTCTCCTACCCTTTTTCTTATTTTTATTAATGACCTTCTTGGTCAGACCATCAACCCTATCTACTCTTTTGCAGATGACAGCAACATTTGTCATTCATTTTCATTCGATCACAGGCCAAACTCTTTGGAGATAGAGGGCATGCGGCAGAACATGAATGACACACTCAATCAAGACCTTTCTACAATCTCCGAGTGGGGTCGCGCGAATAAGGTCGATTTTAATGCACGCAAGACCCAATGTTGTATGTTAACCCACAGACGGGCTGTGGAATTGACATTGTCATCTGTAACTATGGATGGTATAGGTATTGAGGAATCGGATACTCTTGATGTTCTGGGCATGAGAATACAGTGTGATGTCCGTTGGAATAAGCACGTATTTCAAGTGTCGAAAGAGGCATTCAAGTGTCTCGGTTTTCTAAAACGGTGCAAGACTTACTTCACTCCATCCGATCTCCTTACTATTTATACCAGCTATATCCGGCCAAAAATGGAATACAACTCTCATATATGGGCAGGGGCTCCATTGTCTATTCTGAAGCTTCTGGACCGTGTTCAGGGGAGGGCGGTGAAGCTTATCAATGACAGTAGTGTATCCAACTCTATTGATTCATTGGAGCATCGTCGGAATGTGGGTTGTGTGACACTTTTCTATCGATATTACCATGGGAGATGCTCATCTGAGATAAGTGAACTTATTCCACGAGCCCGAGTTTTTATTCGTAATACTCGCTTATCTCGTAGAGCACATCCGTTTGTAGTTGATTGTCCTGTGTTTCGCACAACGCATTACAGAGAAAATTCGTTTTTTAGTCGAACGATTCGTATGTGGAACAAACTTCCCGCAGAAGTCTTCCCTGTTACTTACAATTTAGAAAAATTTAAATCAAATATCCACAAACACTACTCCCTCTTTCCTCCTTCCCATACCTTATTTTCCTGATCAATACAATGCACTGCATGAGTAGGGGGCATCCCCTGAGTATTGGTTAAATTAAAAAAAAAAAAAAAAAAAAAAAAAAAAAAATACGAGGCAGAGTTTTATAAAAAAAATTGATGATTACAGATCTTTCTCATTCCATAAGCGTTGCCAAATATTTATTTGCAAAAAGCAATTCTGGTCTTTTTCAGACTCATTTTAAAATATTCACAAATATAAAAAAGACTACAATTTTAAATTTATATTTTGATAAAAAAAACAATAGACTTTAGTTCTGTATATATTATCAACATCTGATCGATCGAAATATGTGTTTTCCAATTATATAAAAGCGAAAATACACTGAAATCTATTACATTTTCACGCAAAACATAATTGAACAACTCTTTGAATCATAGACTCAGAGAACCTCTGTTGTCAATATTTGCAGTTGTTTGAGTAGTAATACAGTATCTTTATTTTTAAATGAAAAAGCAGTCATTTGCCAAAGAAATTTCAGTTTTGACTACATTTGTAGTTCAAACAAATCACATCAAATAACTGTAGGTACTATGAATTTCTATTCATTTGATACATTTTCTTTTGTATTTATTAAAAAATTAACCAATAAACGTTAGTCGATTTGTTAAATTTGTGTTTTTAATTTGTACTACATTTGTGGTTAATTTTATTAAGGATCAAAAACAAATGAGAATTTTAGTTGAATTTAATGAAATGTAAGTCGTCCTTTATTCAAGTGTAATTTCATTTGTTTTTAACTCCATTTGCAGCGGTCTTTACATACATAGTATTCTATGTGTAGTCCTTTATATCTGCATGACGATGACGTTAATCTCTCGATTACGAATAACATGTGTAATTCGTATTCTTAACCAAAATATTTTCACATATGCCATTAAAACGCTGGTCATCTTCATAGTCATTATTATAATAATTTTTATATGGCATTCAAAAAAAAAAAAAAAATCAGAATTTAATAGAGTTTTTATATAACAAGTATAATTATTTTCATATTATGATCTTATTTTTAAATTTGGTTTTTATTTTTTTCCACAATTTGATTAAATACGTGGACAGATGTTCCGGGCTGAAATTCATTTCACAGCCTATACACTAGCAATATTTTTCAACTATAGATATGAAATATTCCTGATCAATTTAGAAGTGAGAGCAATTTAATGTTAAAATACTGCATTTTTATGTAAAAATTTTGGAAAAGGAAGTAGCTTACTGCGGACAAGTGGGAAGAAGCTCCTGTATGAAAATCATATGCCCACTAACGTTAGTGATTAATTCAAATCATTTTAGAAAGTCGTAAAAACGGTCTAAAAAAAAATTGTTGGTATATTTTTCGATGAACCTGTTGGTCATTATGAAGAAGTTGACAGAGGAGCCGTCTGAAAGTCATTTCGGTGATTGTGTACTGGAAATACTTTCAGATTATAGGCTTGACATATTCTGGATCAATTTAGAAGTTGGAGCAATATAATATTCAAATAATGAATTTTTCAATAAAGACGAAGGGTACTGCATGTTCCAACATTTAAAAATATACTGTTTAATTTGTATAATTGCAGAGCTGAAAAATATTTTTTTAATTTTCTCATACCCTCCAACCCACTGTGCATAATTATTTATATTAATAAACTAAGTATATATGTTCTGGCAGAAAATAGTGCTTATCCCGAAGCGCTTCCGGAAGGCATTATTTAATTACAAAGCACTTCCAAAAAAAAAATTTTTCTAAATTTTTTTCTCGCAAAATTTTTTTTCTTAACAACATTTTTTCCGCTTTTTTTCCTTTTAGGGAAATTTTGTTTTCTCATAATTATTATCCTCGAAATAATATTTTCTATGAAAATGCGAAATCATATGTGAAAATGCGAATTATATATAAACTTTTTTACTCGGGTATATCCAAAATTTGTATAGTATACATATGGGGCATTTCATCTCAAGTGACCGAACGTTTGAAACCGATGTCTTCCGATCGGGATGAAATTTGCACCAACGTTAGTCCTATTGGATAATATTTTAGACACAATTTTTCAACAACATCGGTCAAGAACTCTCTGAGTTAGAGTGGGTCAAAATTTAACATTTTTGCCAAACAGGTGTTTTTTCTCATCCACGTAACTTATTACCTATTGTTCTTAGCAAAATTTGTCCCAAATAGTTTCGATAGCTATATCTTCTATCTTTCTAAAAAAAATTAAAAAAAAATTAAAAAAAAAAATTTTGACTTTTTTTTTGCAAAGTCAAAAACTTTTTTTACTTTTTTTTCAAAAAGTGGGTTTTTTTTTTTTTTTTTTGCTCAAAAGAAAGCTTAGGTCTTTTCCTTTAAGAGCTTTTTGGTCGCTTAGTGGGATGCGAGTTGTATATCTATCAAAAAAAATTTTTTGTAACCCAAGACAAAGGTTTTAAAATTTTTGCATACAAACTATTTTGAATTTTTTCCTATTTGTGTGTAAGTGTTTCTAAAACCTTAAAAATAAAACTTATACTGAAAAACTAGACAAATTTACCTTTCCGACGGTATGTAACATACCTAACTAAAATTTCATACCCTCGATACTGTAATACCCACAATATGTTAACCTCAGAAATAAAATCACTTTTTTTCTATAGAAATGTTGAACAAATTTTTTTTTATTTATTTTTAATAATAATTAAGTTAATATATAATAATAATAAAAAGATAAATAATTTAATAAAAGTTAATCTTAAACACATTAGATCCATTTATATCATAACTATTTTTATACCTAATTTATTGTAGCTGATACCCAGTCATTCATCCAGCTTATTTATCGCCTTTATTTGCTGCCTTTTTTGGCGTTACTACGTTCATGAGCTATAAGATTTGCGAAGCTACTTTTGTTTTTGAAATGTTGACGAGCTCCGTCCGAAACGTAGTATACCTTATCAACTGTAAATTTAGATTTTAGATAATTTAGTATTATTTTCTGGTATTCATAAACTGCAACGGTATCATGTTTTAAATCGTCGGATATGATTGCCATACTTTTGTGTTCCAGTTTTTCATCTTTCATGTAGTAAATAACTACTGTGAATATAGTTGCTTGGTCGTTATTGAAGTGGAATGCTTGTATGGCATCCTGAATAACATATTTATAGTTTTCTGCGAAATCATATGAAATAACGAATTCACCTGACTTCAAATGTATCTTCAAATCGTTGATGAATGACCATTGCTGTTTGACTAAAAAGTCATGGGTTCTCAAATTTAGCAATCCTGTACACATTTCTTCCACAAAATCATCCACATTTAAAATGATTGTTTTCAATGTGCATCTTTCAGTCTGAAGCCAAGATTCAAATTTGACCTCCTCAATACATTCTCTATCAAAGGAGTTGATTAAATTCTCTTTGATGAATGTGGTTTCCGGGCAATTTGAACATTCACCTAAGTGGCAAGAAGTTGATGGATTAGAACACATGGTCAATTTAAGGCAATCGCGGTAATCGTGCAAATCTTCTGGCGAATCATCTGTTAAGTTCTTTAAGTTGATTTCCTTCAACATCAGTTTAACATTTTCATGGTAAATGCAAACGCATACTGTGTTAGTTCCGCTACTTCCTGCCAAAACACAATGCTTTGGCCTGAGTTGGGTAAATTTTGTGAAGCCAATTTTGACATCCTCGTATTCAGATTGAAATGTTGCGAATAACTCTTTCAGGTTACACAGAACCATTCTCTTCTGCATTTTAACTTTCTCGCCATCTATTCGGACAGACACGCAGTCTTTCACCCCTGGCATCAGGCGACTCATATCATCTCGCTGATAAAACTGAGTTACTAGAGTTTCAGTTTCGCACTCTAAAGTTTTTCCCTTCTTTTTGTTTGGGAGTGCGAGAATCCCATGCTCAGCAACCAATTTTTTAGCAATTCTTGCTTTTCGTTCAGACGTTCCAAACTCAGTCATTATTTTTGCACAACTCCATGTCGTTGGAGCAAGTGTGAGAAGTTGAATTCTTTCAGCTCTACTCTGTGATGTTTTGTATTTCTCTTTTATTTGTTCAAGAACTTCTACTGCATCCTTATGATATTGGTTTTGACACTCATTCTTTGAACTTATACCCTCTACTGAAAAGTTGGAATCACCATCATCATCAACAGTTCTGTCATCATTCTCACAACTACTATTGTCTTCATCTGGAACAACTTCAACGCAAGCCTCATTACTATTCATATCCGGTAATTCTTTCAACTTTCCGAGCTCTTTCCTGCATGATCCACAAATAAGCAATCGTTTTGACAGCGTAGGGAATTTTTTTAATAAGCCGTCGGAAATATTTCGCATATCTGATGATCTGTGACTCTTTTTGTTAAAGGGATTAAAACAAAAAGAACCATGAATTTTATTTTCAATCTTAGCCTTTTTAGGAGCCGTAGACATTGTGAAGATTAATTATGTTAGAAATTATGTAAATAAAACACGTCTAAACTTTAACGCTGTTTGTAAAAAACTGATTTCCGAATGTCTTCACAATGACAATAAATAGTTTTTTAAGATCATGAAGGTAGTGCATTTTAATGAATGTGTCTAAAATCTTTTATTAGGGTCAAGAAGGGATTAGTGTGATTTAACCGCATGTTGCAAAATAATAATGAATTACCTATTTCAACCAAATGTTACTAATAATAATAAACTACCTGTTAACTTCACGCACTTTTTAAAGTCAAGAGTCATAAAATAATAAAGAAACTGGCATTTCGGAGAATGACCATAAATATTTCCACGTTATTCAAAAACTTGTCTCTGGGTCAAGAAGGGATTAGTGTGATTTAACCGCATGTTGCAAAATAATAATGAATTACCTATTTCAACCAAATGTTACTAATAATAATAAACTACCTGTTAACTTCACGCACTTTTTAAAGTCAGAGTCATAAAATAATAAAGAAACTGGCATTTCGGAGAATGACCATAAATATTTCCACGTTATTCAAAAACTTGTCTCTGGGGCACCTGATATTTTGACAATAAAAATTGCATTCAATATTACATCAGCTCAAAACTACCTATAGGATTGACAAAAAAGCCGTAATGAAAGGCAAGACTCAGAAAAAATGTTGGCGTGGAAAAATGTTGGGAGTTTAACATATTGTGGGTATTACAGTATCGAGGGTATGAAATTTTAGTTAGGTATGTTACATACCGTCGGAAAGGTAAATTTGTCTAGTTTTTCAGTATAAGTTTTATTTTTAAGGTTTTAGAAACACTTACACACAAATAGGAAAAAATTCAAAATAGTTTGTATGCAAAAATTTTAAAACCTTTGTCTTGGGTTACAAAAAATTTTTTTTGATAGATATACAACTCGCATCCCACTAAGCGACCAAAAAGCTCTTAAAGGAAAAGACCTAAGCTTTCTTTTGAGCAAAAAAAAAAAAAAAAAAACCCACTTTTTGAAAAAAAAGTAAAAAAAGTTTTTGACTTTGCAAAAAAAAAGTCAAAATTTTTTTTTTAATTTTTTTTTAATTTTTTTTAGAAAGATAGAAGATATAGCTATCGAAACTATTTGGGACAAATTTTGCTAAGAACAATAGGTAATAAGTTACGTGGATGAGAAAAAACACCTGTTTGGCAAAAATGTTAAATTTTGACCCACTCTAACTCAGAGAGTTCTTGACCGATGTTGTTGAAAAATTGTGTCTAAAATACTATCCAATAGGACTAACGTTGGTGCAAATTTCATCCCGATCGGAAGACATCGGTTTCAAACGTTCGGTCACTTGAGATGAAATGCCCCATATATATTTCGTCCATTCCAG
>CM037852.1:22007583-22188883 GCA_021234595.1 Delia radicum | reverse complement strand
TTTTGAAGACAATTTTTTTAATTTTTGTATTAAAAAGTTTTTTTGGACTTTCTATATTTTCATTTATTTGTTAGAATTGTTCTACCTCAATTTCAAAATCTAATATGATATTGTCATATTAGATTGTATTTGTTGCTTTTTAAAAATAGTTTGATAATTTGATGATAAACAATAAAATTGTTTCATAGGCTTCATCCTTATCTTCAGTTGTCCGCAAAAGAAAATGATGATTGGGTTAACATTAATCGAGATATTACATCCAACCGACAAAATCAACTTGATAGAGTTGCTGCTTTTCAAAAAGTTTTGGCTTTATGATTGCACTAAAAAATTATGATTTTTAATTATGATTTTTGCTGGAGGATTCTTGCAGAAAAATTGCTAATATCAGCATCAAATTTACTAATTTTGTTTGCTAATATTAGCAGTTTTTCAGCAAGGAGCCTCGCAGCAAAATGTTGCTGACTTTACTGACCTTTTTAGTGTAGGTTTGCCAGTTTATACACTAAGGAACAAAATTCTATTAAAGTTGATTTTGACGGTTATATATAGCGTTTCGGCTTGAGTTAAGCCAATCATCGTTTTCTTTTGCGGTAAACTGAAGCAACAAATAAAATCTAATATAACAATATCATATCAGATTTTGGACTTGAGATAGAACAATATTTTTAACTTTATAAAATTAATTATTTTGATGTGGTATAAGTCTATACAATACTAAAAAAAAACGACGAATTTCGCAATAAATGTGTATTTTTTAACTATAAACAATTTATTGTCTCCTGATGACATATGTATAAAAACATTGTACAAAAGTTGCCATTTACAGTTTCAAAAACATTAAATGCAATCCCACTATATCTCATTTAGAAACAAAATAAATTGTTCATATTAAAAAATTATTTTTATATAGTGGACTAAAGTAATTCATCTTTAAGTAGAAGCAGAGAAAAGTCTAATTTTTTATTAAATTTGATCAAAATTTGACATAAATACAAATTGTAAAAATGTTCATGATTTAGTGCTTTTTTATGGACTTTTAGTTTAGCAAACCGGTAGTTATAGTTTTTTTTAAATTCTGGGAATCCTGACGAAAATTCCCGGGAATCGGGAAGTAAATAATCGGCAAAATTATCGGAAATTTCGTCCATGAGAGAGATCGTATCTCTGTTGACTAGTTTTTAATAAAATATTATCATATTAACAAACAAATATGTTGTATTACAAACTGTTATAATTTAAAAGCAATATTAGTAAATACGATTAATATTTTCGTTAATATGACAAAATTTTAATTAAATATAAATCAACAATACAAATTACTTTTTTCCGTGTCCGTATAAGAAAAAATGTGAATAGTAATGGCGCATTATTCAAAATTACATTGAGAATTAATGTGATCAACAAATTCTTCTAAAAATATTTAGTATGAGTTTTGAAAAATGCCGCGTAATAAAATTTACTTTAGTGTATATTTATTAAGGGTAGTTTTGTTAAACTGTGTTAAATTATAAAGCCCTATGGTCATTTTTACTTATTGTCTTTCTACTTAAATTTTATATTACACTTAAATCATTTTAACCAAACCAAAAGACAGTAAAGAATTGTTTCTTGCCAAAAAAAAAAAAACTTTTATCGTTTAAATACTCAAGTGTTTCTAATGACAAACAAATTTTAATTGAGTTTTTTTTTATAAACTATTTAAATATTTTTTTAAAACGTGACAAACACAGAAGATTATAGAAATTGTGGTGATGAGGAGGACAAATTTAAAATATAAGAATATAGTTTTTTCTAATTATAAAAAACCTACAGATACAAAAAAAAGCAAATTATCAGAATGCACACTATTTACTAAAATTTACTATTTTACTACAATCCGAAAATTCTAATATACAAGCTTCAAGAAAATGTTCCAATGGTAGTAAAACTCAAAAGTAACAAATGCGCTGAGGTACCACAATTTACTATTTTACTACAGCTAAAACAATTTAACACAAAAGTATACAACATTTTCCGATTTTGAGTAAAAGTAGTCAACATTTTAAGCAATCGCACAGTCGAATCGAATTTTCTATATAATATTTACAATATTTGCTAAAATATACTATTTTTAACTGCAGTTAGAATATTTGAAAAGACAATAAAACTTTCCAATTGTAATACAAATAGCAAAACTTTGGAGTTACTAATATTTACTATTTAGTCTTCACCTGAAAAGGTTTTATTGCCAAAGTTTTTACTATATTTACTCTTTAAAATAACTAATAGGCCACTATAATATAGTACTACAATTTACTATTTTTACTACAGCTAGAAATTTTCTTTACAAAAAGTAAATTGAATTTTCTGCTTATAGTCAAAGGTAAACTGAGTACTATGAAATATTATTTACTAAGTAAACTAAGTTTTATTTATTGCAAGTTTCTTTTTTACTACAGTTAAAAACTTCTAATTACGAAATGTTAAAGAAATTTCTTTACTTGTAGTAAAAATAGTTAAACTTTGGAGTGGACAAACATGCCAAGTTACTATAATAACTGAGTTACTATATTAACTTTTATTTTCCATCTGAAAAATGGTAATGTTATACTATTTTTGCGAAAACTAGATAATTTCAATACAGAAATAAATAAAGTTCTCAAATATATACAAAATAATACATTTTTGAATTATAAACCAATCTGCGTATTATTTACAATTTACTATTTTTGCTACAACTGAAAGTTTCAGTAGAAATATATTTACTTTTTCTATTCGTAGTAAGGTAGGTAGACTGTTGAGCAAACAAACAGGCTTGGAATTATTTACTAAAATTATCTAATTCTACTGTAGCTTGAATATTGAATCAATATGAAAAAATTTTAAACATTTTTTTTATTTGTAGTAAAACTTTTGAGTAATCAAACCAGCTGATTAGTATTTACTATAATTTACTAATTTTACTACACTTAGAAAATTTTAATACAATATATGGAATAAACGAATAGTCTTAGTATTGCATACTACAATTACTATTTTTTGTAATATAAGATAATATATGTAAAAAGTAACTACAACTTTTCACTTATAGCAAAAATAGAAACATTTTTGGCTACGGCTTAAAAATTTCAACACTCCAATATGCAAGATTATTTTTAGGCAATATTTTCCATTATAGTAAATACTTTGTGCAAATAACATGCCTGGACCTATTTACTATTTTACTAAGCTGGACATTTGGAGTATAAACAATTTACCACTTCCTTTTCCCGGCTTTGGACGGGCGTGTCTCGGCATGCTGCTGGACTGTTGAGTCTAGAGATGTGCAAACCGTTCGGATTGCTTTGGAGACATCGTTTACCTCCTCCATTGCAAAGGCAATGGTTGTTTTGTGCGCGTGTTGGTCTATGGAATTCGTTCTTTTTATGGCGAATTGGTGCCTCATCTCGCTGAGGCCTCCATTGCGAGGGGCAATGGTTGTGTATGTGTTGCTGATGTTCCTGTTCGTCTAATTTTGATCATCTTATAAACATCATGCGTTTCGGGTTAAACGTTTACTATAACTTGGCAATTTGTGTATTGATTATACCGCCATTAACATTTAATAACTCAAAAAAAAAAAAAATAAACAATTTACAAGATTTTTATTTTTAGAAAAAGTAGTATAACTTCTAAGCAAACAAAGAGGTTGATTATTAAATACTACTATTTTTTACTATTTTTACTACAACTGAAAAATTTGTATGCAAAAAAGAAATAGTAAAAAAATCCAATTATAATAGAAGCAATAAAATTGTTGACAAAAAAAAAAATAGCTTGAGTATCGTATTCCAGCAAAAAACATGGTAATGACAGGTCATTCATTGCCGTATAGATTACCAAGTATTGATTCAAGTATTGGTCAATAGTCAATAATTAGTAAGTCTTTCTTTTGTATTTTAGAGTATTGTTTATAGGTAATCACCTAGCAATACTTGGTTATCTTATATGTAATTTCAAAATGTAAAATGGTTACACAAGCATCGATTTCATATTTTTTTTATTCTAATATTGTATTTTCAAAATTTGTTTAAATATTTCTTGAAAAAGTAACTTAAAGCCAGGCGCCGATTTCAGAGGGACGGAAATTGGGATATTTTCATCACCCAAAATAAAAATATTCAATACAAAAAAATAAAAAAGAATATCGAATTTATCATAAATACTCAAACTTACCTCCCCAAAATCTTTTAATGGAACCGCGCCTGCTTAAAGGTAACCACTTATTTTGTAACTGCTATTTTGTAACCACTTATTCCATTACTGTGACTGATCACTTATTCCTTAAGGTAACTACTTATCCTTTTACTATGAGTAACCAATCAGGTAAATCATTATTTGCTTTATTTTTGTCAGCGAGAGGGTAATGACCACCCATGAATTTTGGGACATCGCGAACAAAAGTAATTAAGCGAGTAAATAGCCTGGTAACTAGTGAATCCCTCTGTGTGCTACTTGCACTCTTAATTACTTGGTAATGTCAGTTTTTTCTGGGTTACTACAATTTACTATTAAGATAACAAAATTTTTCAATTATAGCAAAATATGTAAAATTTTTATGAAAGAAACAAGCTGAGTATGTTCTATGTTTAGTACAGCTTGACACTTTCAAAATTAAAGATATTCAACATTTTCCCTTTTTAGTAAAAGTAGTAAAACGTTTGATCAGACGAACAGGCTTTGAATTATTTAATAAAATTTGTTTTTTTTCACTTTACCTAGAAAATGTATATAAAAAAAGTAAATCAAATTTTAGAATTATAGTAAAATAGTTACATTTTTGTGTAAATAATGAAGTTGCTTACTATTTACTAAAATTTACTATTTTTACTACAGCTTGAAGTTTTTAACACCAGATATATGTAATATGTTTACTTTGTTGTACAAGTCGTAAAACTTTTAAGCAAACAGGCTGATTATTGTTTACTACAATTTACTATTTTAACTATTGCTTGAAAATTTCAGTACAAAAAATATTAAAAAAATGTTCCATACTTGAAATTATTAACTTCAATTTACTATTTTTAGATGAGTAACCAATCAGGTAAATCATTATTTTCACTATTTTTGTCAGTAAGAGGGTAATGACCACCCATGAATTTTGCGACATCGCGAACAAAAGTAATTCAGCGAGTAAATAGCCTGGTAACTAGTGAATCCCTCTGTGTGCTACTTGCACTCATAATTACTTGGTAATGTCTGTTTTTTCTGGGTTACTACAATTTACTATTAAGATAACAAAATTTTCCAATTATAGCAAAATATGTAAAATTTTTATGAAAGAAACAAGCTGAGTATGTTCTATGTTTAGTACAGCTTGACACTTTCAAAACTAAAGATATTCAACATTTTCGTTTTTAGCAAAAGTAGTAAAACGTTTGATCAGACGAACAGGCTTTGAATTATTTAATAAAATTAGCTTTTTTTCACTTTACCTAGAAAATGTAGATACAAAAAATAAATCAAATTTTAGAATTATAGTAAAATAGTTAAATTTTTGTGTAAATAATAAAGTTGCTTACTATTTACTAAAATTTAACCATTTTTACTACAGCTTGACGTTTTTAACACCAGATATATGTAATATGTTTCCTTTGTTGTACAAGTCGTAAACTTTTAAGCAAACAGGCTGATTATTGTTTACTACAATTTACTATTTTAACTATTGCTTGAAAATTTCCGTACAAAAATATTAAAAAAATTTTCCATACTTGAAATTATTAACTTCAATTTACTATTTTTAGATGAGTAACCAATCAGGTAAAAGTAGTAAACGTTTAACCAGACGAACAGGCTTTGATTTATATAATAAAATTTGCTATTTTTACTTTACCTAGAAAATGTAGATACAAACAATTAATCAAATTTTAGAATTATGGTAAAATTAGTTAAATTTTTGTTGTAAATAATGAAGATGCTTACTATTTACTAAAATTTACTATTTTTACTATAGCTTGAAGTTTTTAACACCAGATATATGTAATATGTCTCCGTCGTAAAATGCTTAAGCAAACAAACCGGCTGATTGTTGTTTACTACAATTTACTATTTTAACTATTGCTTGAAAATTTCAGTACAAAAAGAAATTCTCATTGAGTTGTGATTTAACATAACAAATATCTCTAGAAACTCTAATAACAAAGTCCCCTGAAGATTTCCTTAGGCAGGAATGAAATCCGGATAGGGACACGCCTACATCAGATTGCTTTTCACAATTTGTTAAATAAGTTTTGGGACTTTAGCACATTTAATTACTATAAATGCATTTTCCATACAATTTTTACTATAGATGTAAAATTTCCAGAACTTAATAAATTAATAAATGGTCGCTGCCTTTTGTTCATTACAAAATAAAGTTTTTATTCAAAAACTCTTCATTTTTGTTTGATATACATTCAGTTTTGTTAAATTCCCATATTGAATCTATACAAATAATCATTGCAAAAAGTTCCATACCAGTTCAAATATTGTAAAACTTTTTTTTTTGTCTATTTTATTAAAAACCAAAAAGAGAAAAAAATTTTCATTTTAACAAAACCGGAAAAGTTCACTTCATTTATAGTAACCAAGTACTTATGCATGTCGATTTTTCATTTTAAAAATAATTTAATTTTTTTGTTGTTGCTGCTTAACCTCAGACCACAATAAAATATTAAAATTTATTGACAATCTACATACAAATACACTCATACATGCATAAATATAATAATCATGTATTATCTATTAATGGAAAATTGACCCTCATCAGTGTTTTTTGTGGTTAAAGCTGGGGATAAAGCCCAACAAAAAAAAATAGATATTGTGTATTTGAAGTAAATCCCAAAATACTCATACAAATATTTATATATACCCACACATACACACTCAGCCATCTGTATATAAAATACAGTTTTAGATCCCAAAGCTCTGGTCACATTATAGCTACCCAGTGTAGAAAATCATTATCATATAAGTGGTTATATAAGTACATAGTTGGTAGTGACAAGTACTTACAATTGTTATTACAAATCTCTTTACTTTTATATTTGAATGTGGCGCAAAATAATGCCGTATCATTATTAAAAACCTTACAAAAAATAGAAAAATTTATGGTTATATGCTTACCAGTATGGACAAAAATAATGAGTCTAAAAATAAATTTAAAAAAGCCAAATTTAATAAAAAAAATACTTTTTGATTAAATTTTTTGTTTTAATAAAATGTGTCTTGACGAGATTCGAACCCGGGATCCAGGTTGTCAGGAAACCGCTCTACCATCTGAACTATCTCGACATGTTATACTTTATAGATAAAAACAAGAATGACTTGCTTGCACAAAATGTCATTACCTTCCAGTTTACAAAAAATCAAAATTAAGTTGTTATGTGTATATGAACTTAATAGAAGTAAGAAAATAATGAGTCTAAAAATAGATTTCTAAAAAATTTTTAGGTCATACTTTATATTTTTAAAATCATGGAAGGAACAGTTATAACTTTTATTCAAAAAAATTATTTTTTTGCGCATTCATTGTTATGAAATATTTTTAAAATCTTTTTTATAGGCCCTGTATAATTTATATATTTCAAATCAAACAAAAACATTTCAAATCATGGTTTATATTTTTTCAAAAATAATAAAAATTATTTTGTGATTGTTTAGAACGCCATTAAGAAACGATTATAAATATTAAAGTATTCTGTTATTTCCAGTTAGGGGTTAACTTCCACTGTAATTAATTTCTAAAGAAAGTTACCCAACTTATAGTAGGATACTGTACTCCTACTATAAGTTGGGTAAATTTACTCTATGTGTGTAAATGAAAGAAAATACACAGTTGTTGAACATAAAGTGTGTAAATTTAATACGCAAGTGCGTAAAAATTTAATTAAATATAGAAATTTAATGTAATTATTAAATTTAGAAATAATTTTACAGCAGTGAGTAATTTTACCGAATTTTCGAGTAAAAAAACATGTTTTACTCCTAAAGATACGGATAAAGTGTGTAAAAATACATTTTTATATGCGTAAAAACCCCCCACAAATGCGTATATTTACTTTGCGGTAAGAAAGAGAAACAACCCAAAAAATGTTTTACATAAAAAAAAAATTATTTTTAGAATGAGTTCCATATACAGGGCTTCGATGATTAAATTCTATTTCGATTAAATTCCTTAAAAATCAAATCTGATTTTTTTAAAATTAAATATTCTTTTTTCTTAATCAATCGCAAAGAATCAATTCTTTGGAATTTACTAGTAGAGATTTTTGGATTGGATTTTCTCAATCATTGAATTCAATAATTTTGAATTCAATCGTTGATAATTCAATCAATAGGAATTTAATAATTGCGAATTCAATGATTGGGAAAATCCAATCCAAAAATCTCTACTAGTGAATTCCAAGAATTGATTCTCTGCGATTGTTTAAGAAAAAAGAATATTTAATTTTAAAAAAATCAGATTTGATTTTTAAGGAATTTAATCAAAATCACTTAATCTGATAAAAATAGCTAAATTTTTAAAAAATCGTCAAAATGTAAAAAATCACTAAAATTTAAAAAAAAAAATCGCCAAAATTTTAAAAATTTACAAAAATTAAGAAAAGAAACGCTAAAATTTAAAAATGTCGTTAAAACTAAGAATAATTGTTAAAAGTTTAAAAAATCTTTAAAATTGAAAAAAACGCCCAAAATAGATAAAATCGTTAAAATTTAATAAATCACCATAATTGAATAAAAAATCAACAAATTTTTAAAAATATTCCCAAAAATTAAAAATTATTCCCAAACATAAGAAAATTTGTTTTTTAATTATGGCTCTTTTTTCAATTTTGGCGATTTTTATAATTTTAGCACTTTTTTTTAATTTATGGGGATTTTTTAAATTTTGAGCGATTTTTTGCTATTTTTTTTAAGTTTCAGCGATTTTTTTAATTTTTTGACTTAGTTCTTTAAGTTTTATCAATTTTTTGTTCAATACAAGTTTGATATAATTTTATTGAAAAAAAAATTATGTTTTTTTCGAGCTTTAATTGTGCAATGAAAATGAAAATTATTCAAGTTCGAGGAGTTAAAGATTATAACTATTGATCAAAAATAAATTGAAAACTTGTTTGTTATGTGCAAGGTCCACCTCTGGTGGATATTCAATACACGTTTTTGTTTTTTTATAAACTAAACAGAATATAAAAAGGAGAGAAAAACAAAAAACGTGTATTGAATATCCAAAAGAGGTGGACCTTGCACATAACAACCAAGTTTTCAATTTATTTTTGATCAGTGGTTATAATCTTTAACTTCTAGCTCATATGTATATTAGTTCTCATGTAGTGAGTAAACTAGTTTATATGAATGTTTGATGTTTGGCATGGGATTGTTACCGCTTTCAAAACGTGTTCTGATGATGGGAACCTAGAAAATTCCCGAAATAGATCTATCAACACATTCCTGAAAGGGTCAAATAATAAATTTGAAAACAAAAAACTCTATAGATTGTTTGTTAGAACAATATCCTAATAAAGAAATATAGAGTATGGCCTCGAACTTGAATAATTTTCATTTTCATTTTTGGTCAATTTTAGAGATTTTTCTTTATCGATTTTTTTTTTAAATCTATTGAATTCTCAGCGATTGAATTCAGTGCTTAAATAAATCAAATGATGAGAAATGAAAAAAATCGACCAATTTAGAATTCATTCGATTTCTAAATTTTGATTTGAGAATTCAATCATTTCATAGAATTGAAAAATCGAACGAAGGATATTTTGAAAATATTTTTCCACAATCAGGCTGCAAACACTTGGAAGTTCCGTTTCTATTTATGGATGTATAAATGTTTTTGTTACAGTACCAAGTTTTTTAATTTCCTATCACAAATATTACATTTATACATTTTAATTTGTTTAGTAATTCACAAAAAATTTCAATGGCTCTTCTTACTTTTTTTTAATTTTTTCAATTTAAAAATGCCGAAATATTTTTTACTACGAGCATTATAAGGTAGTATATTTACAAACTTGGTGCGTAAAAATTGTATTTAACAAAATAATACTAATTTTAGACATAATGTGTTTAATTGTAAACACTCAATGGGTAAAAATACTGTGTTTACTATTGTATATAAAAGTGTGTGTACCAAATTTGCTTAATATTACATAAAAATTTACTCATTTTATGGTACTAAATTTACAATAACACGGTGCTACAATGAAAAAAAACTTGGAAAACGACCTAGCGTGGGTTATAGGTCTTGTTGAGTACATTACAAATTGTGTCAAAAAATTTCAGAAACACCCTCAAATTCAGAAGTTATTCTAAAAAAAAAACCGTTTCAAGTGATGTTCGTCAACTTATCGACCTGTTACTCAGTCAGTTTTTGTCCGATTTACATTTTTTTAACGGGTTTGGAAAGAAAACTGATTATGAAAACTGAATGACGTGCATTTCTTATACATTTGTAAGTTATAAGTATTGTTTTTGTTAAGAATATCTACAAAAAAAAACGAAAATTATAAACTTTTTTGATTTTAGTAGCTTTTCATTGCTTATTTTAATATGAAAGCTTATAAAAATTATACCAACGTATAAAGAAAATTTAGTTCTTAACAAAACATGGTTTTAATTTTTCAAATCGGATGAAAATTGTAAACGTTATTCAACTTTTCATTAACCACCTGTTTTTAGCATTTTCTCCCCCAGCGCAAACCATATGAATAAAAAAAAAAAAATTAAACAAGCGTTTTTGTATGTCAAGTGGTTTACCAGAAGAAAAGTCTGCAATCTTAACATTTTACTTTAGAAAAAGTTTAGTAACTTTTGCAAATAGAAACCGATTTTAACAAATAATATCTCGTTTTTTTCTATATAAAATTGTCTTTAAAATACAGTGCAAAAAAGATAGGTTTTCATAAAAAAAAATTAAATAACTATTGTTGAATTTGAAAAATTTGGAAAAAAAAAAATAAAAAAAAGAGAAACTTTTGCTAAACACTTACCTAATGTCTTGGAATATATATTTAATGAATACATTTCATGAAAGCCTAATTCTTTGTCTTTCCAAAACTGTTTAAAATTTTGAAATCGGTCAAAAAATGTGTGAGTTAGAGGTACTAAAGTGCTACGACCTACCCTAAAACAGTTTTTTGAAAATAACTCAAAATTTTGAGGGTGTTTCAAAATTTTTGAAAACGGTTTTTGTATGTCCTCACCTAGGCCTACAACCCCCACTAGGTCGGTTTTCAAGTTCTGACAAAAAGTTTTTTTTTGTAGCAGTGTGTAATTTTTTAGAGTGTTGTAATAAAAATAAGTGCTCATAGGTAACGCATTCTTTTTTGTATTGAAATAATGGGGAATAATAGTTATTAGGAAGTACTTATTATTTGTGTTACAGTAATGCAGAGTGTAAGCTGGTGTCATTACTGGTAGTCAGAAATGTAATGACATGTCAATACCGTTTTACACTGGGTTTCTATACGAAATTGTAAAGTTTAATATATTTATTAAAAACTAAATTTTAAAATCCTTTACTGCAAAATGTACTCAAGGGAAAGTCAATTTTAATAATAAAAGACATTTAATATTCTATATAAACAATATGAAATATATAAAATTTATTATTATAAAGCAGGGTTGGCAGGCATTACTGTTAAAATATCATTATGGCTTCAAAAGCCTTTCAACTATCGTTATCAATAAAATGCCGTTAACGAAATTATGGAAAAAACGTTATTCGTAAAATATCGTTAGCGTAACTAGGTTAGGTATAATCGTTACCAAAATAATTGAAATAGCGATATCCTTAAAATGCCGTTACCAAAATATTCTTACAAGATCTGAAAAGAAAAATCGTTGTAAATAGATATATTTCGCCAAAGTTTAATCATAAACTAGCCAGTCATTGGCACTGGGGCATAATGGCGCTAAACATATCGGTGTGCATTGACATTACCTGAATAACTAAAATAACGTTACCCTTAAAATACCGTTATCGAAATAACTGAAAACCCGTTATTCCTAAAACAATGTTACCGAAATAACTAACCGTTACCGCTAAAATACCGTTACCGAAATAACTAAAATACCGTTAACGCTAAAATACCGTTAACGAAATAACTGAAATATCATTACCCCTGAAATACCGTTACCAAAGCAAAAATAATTAGCGTTACCCTTATCGATAACTGCATCGAATCGGCTACCATAAAGTATAAAAAGAAGGACCTTAACGGGATTTAAGAAAAAAAAGAAATTGTAGCAATCTTAGGCAGTGAAAACAAAAGTTTATTAAATTCTTTAAATTTACAGCTTTAGTAAAAATAGTAAATTTTAGTAATTAATTCCGAGCAAAATTGTTTGCTCAAAGTCTTACTACTTTTACTACAAATAAACAATTTTGTATAATTTTTGTATTCAAATGTTCAGGTAATAGTAAAAATAGTTAATTTTAGTAAATAATGCTCAGCTTTTTTTATGTACTCAAAAATTAAACTACTTTTGCTATAATTCGAAAATTTTGTTTACCTCTTATACACACATTTTCTAGTTATAGTAAAAATAGTGAATTGTAGTAAAAACTACTTAGCCTATTAATTTGCACCAAAGTTTAACTAGAAATTCAGATTTTTTTGAACGCAGTTTTGATGTACTTGAGAAAACCAATGGCTTCACGAATATTGTCCTTTAAAGCGTCAATTGTCTCTGGCTTGTTGGCGTAACACTTATTGGACTTTGTATGGCGTCATACCAAGGTCTTTATGCAAAATTCGTTATAAAAAAATTCGTGACCCTTATTTTTCTTTTCTTTACCAATTAGCCTAATTTCATTAAGACCGGAGTGAACTCCCCTTGTAAGTGAAATGTGTTTGGAAAAACCTGTTGTTAGGTGTGAAAAAAATTTAATTTATGTGCTTTTTATCAATATAATCCGTCATGAAAATTCACTCTGAATATCTAATTCCGATCTTAAGCCATAATTAATAAAATGTTTGCGTTTGAAAATTTTAAAAATGCCTTGTTGACTCGGAGGTGCAGTTTACTAAGAAACACAGTTCAAGCAATACGCTAGCCAATTTAAAAAATAATTGTAAATGTCATATTTGTGATGTTCGTATATTGGTGAGCTGATATCAACTTGTTATCTCTCAAACTGTATGGAATTACACAATTTCTTAAATACTTTTGTATATCTGAAACTGTATGGAATTACACAATTTTTTAAATACTGTTCTCAAAAGTCACTTCCATTATATGGCGCAAAAACCCTTTGAAAAAAACTGCGAAAGTTTAAAAATCGGGAAATGTTGATATCACTTGTAAACCACCATACAACTTTTCACTAAGCAGCGATAAAACTCTTGTAAGTTTCAAGTAATATTTTAACTTTTCGACTTTTAAATGCTCATAATTTCTTTATGTGAAGACTTTTCAACGTGAAACTTTGCATGTCCTAACTTTTATGTATAGTCTACCTAACCTTGTCAGTCGTTTCTTTCAACTTAAAAAACCTTGAGAAATATGAGGCATACAAAGTCAGTTTCCACAATTTTGAAAATAGCTCATATATATTTTCTAAATGGAGTAAAATAGTAAATTGTAGCAAATACTATTAAGCTTTTTTGTATCTTTGGTACCACTAACGGACTGAAGTTTACCTGTTACGAATACTTTAGATTCTGCGAATTGGATATTTGCTTATGCCCGAGGCTTAACGGTAGGAGCGTCCAATTCCTTGGTAAATGGAGTAAAATAGAATGGAGATAAATAGTAAATTGTAGCTTTTTGTATCTTTGATACCACTTACGGACTGAAGTTTGCTTGTTACGGATACTTTAGATTCTGCGAATTGGATAATTGTTTTGCCCAATGCTTAACCGTAGGAGAGTCCAATTCCTTGGCAAATAAACACTATACCCATTGAAAATGTGATTTTCCAATTTTTCCACAAACCTTTTCAAACGTTTTACCCTAATTTTTTGTCACCAAACCTTAATATTTATGAAATAGACTACAGTTCCCGAATGTACTAGCAAAAGGAACGGTTTCCAGTAGATCAAGCTTTGGGATAGGGACCGGTTTTTAAGTTCTTTGTTGGACTTTATATATATAAGGAACCCACTAACGGACTGAAGTTTTCCTGTTACGGATACTTTAGATTCTGCGAATGTACTAGCAAAAAGAACGGTTCCAGTAGATCAAGCTTTGGGATAGGAACCGGGTTTTAAGTTCTTTGTTGGACTTTATATATATAAGGAACCGGTAGCTTAAAAGGTGGGGGATCATTTTACACATTTTATACGCATTGTGACGTTTTTTTGGCGATTGGGCTTGAATAGATTTTTAAATAAATTCAATTGAATTTGAAAAGTCGGCTTTACTTCACAAAGCGTTCTGTTTTCAACGTAAGTGCTCTGCAGTCCTAGCTAATGCTGCTCTTGCATATTGGCTGGCTAACAGCAAAGTTAAATTTTTGACATGTGTGCTTAAATACAAAAAATACAACAAATACTACAAGAAAATAAAGTGAAAAACTGAAAACACTAACATACAAAAGCAAAATAAAGTTTAAGTGCAGGAATATGCCCAAAGTTAACATGTCATGGGATAGCCGTTTTTGTGTCATTTGACTAATTAAAAAATGTTTACACGGGACCAGTTATTTCAATATTAACAAATCTTAGCCCACAGAAATGGAAATTGTTCTAGTTCTGCCACAAGTCCTGCTTTAAGCAGTTACGTGATAGAGCCTTTAGGGGCAATTGATTGCCCTTTGCTGTGGGATTGTTATTCGAAATTGTCTAAAATTTTACGTATTTTTCTACTTACTACTCAAGTTATTTCCTTGAATGTTTCTCATTCTGTAATTCTGTACATCATACCCTACACTGAGAATATTCTCTGCATGATATCAATGAATTTCTCCATTGGATCTATGAAGAGTCACTAGAAGTCGTCCATTGAAACTTTTCATTAAATTAAGGCAGTATTTCTGAAAATGTAATTAAAAATTAAATTTAATTTATTAAAAATGAAAAAGTTACATAAAAAATTGTTTCATTGAATCTATGAAGCTTAAGAAGAAGTTTAAGAAATGTTTCATTCACATTGTGAAGAAAACTTCATCAGTTTTGGGAAACAAATGCATGCAAACTCGTCCAAGAAGTTCTCTCTGTGTATATACTCAATTTAAATGTAAATATAGTGCATAATATACATACATAGCACAGTTTCATGTTATGTACCTCAATTTGTATGTATATAAACTTTAATGTCAATGATTTTAATCATACCAACACTTTTGCTTCCGGTTTTATACGAGCTTTGGACGTTGTACATAAATAACACAGTTGAATAAAGTGGAAATGGTCATGAAAAATCAATAAAATTAAAAGGGATGTATGATGGTTGTAGGGTTTTTAACCCGGGTATTCCTGTGATAAATTTCCCGGGACTGAAACTTTTCTTTACAAATTGAATACGAATAATATTTTATTAAAACCTGCATTAATTAAGAAAAATTTCAATGGACGAGCTCTAGTGCAACGTCATTTCTTCGATGTAAAAAATTCATTAATATCATGCAGAGAATTCTCTCAGCGTAGAACAAAAATCCGCAAAATAGCAAAATAAACTATAAAATCGTGAAACTTTTAACCTTTTTTAACTATTTATATAAAACTTTGCTCAAATCAATACATTTCTGTACTTCTTTATTAAATATTTAAAACGCACAGAGATAAAACTTTTGATTCCACCATAAAAACCTTGTCTTGAAAAAGTTTTGAGAAAAAGAAATTATAGTTGATATTAGTAAAATAAATATTTGAAAATATATCTAAATTAAAATAGGTTGTTAAATTTAAATATATTTTATTATTTTTTTCAGTTTTTTGGAAATCCCGGGAATTCTCTGGAATGTTCGAAAATATTTCCCGATTTTCAGGATTTAAAAAATGTTGGCGAAATTTAAAACCCTAAATGGTTGTCATGCTTTATTTTGTGAAAAAAAAAGCAATTCAATGTTTTTTTTTGGCATATGCCAAGTTTTTCCAATATTAATTCTAGAAATTGTGTTATATAGTTGTAAAGAAAGAGTAAAAAAAAAAAATAATTTTTCAACATAATCTCCCTTCAGCTCATTACACTCAGTCATTTCCAAAAATAGGATTTTTCGAGATCCCTAAAATATGCATTTCTTGGGCGTTGTGGTGTCATGGTTAGCGCCTTAGACTGTTACACAGATGGTCCGATTCCCGGTGACGACAACATCAATTTAGAAAAATAATATGTATGAGTTTTCTATCACTTATATGTATCGCTGCGCCCACCTTCGATGTTCCCATAGCACTTAACCCCACGGAAGTAACATAATGAATCAGGGCTATGAAACAAAATGCTTCCATAAAATCGACAACTCTTCATCAGGCGGCGAGCAACACCTGTTCTAAGACTTATCATCTCTCGCAATTACAGTGTTGCCATGTTTGAAGCTCTTAATCTTTCACCACCTTTCATCTCTCCACTATCCCCTTTCCAAAGAAAGCAACACATTAGTAACTAGGAAGAATTTCCTGAGTGTTGATTCCCTTTAGAAAAAAAAAAAAATATAGGGTCGTTTTTTTTTTTTAAATCCTCATTAAATCGGTCCAATAAGTTGGCATAATATTCGCCGTTTATTGTTTTTCCCTTTTGAAGGTAACCGATGTGGATTATCCCGTGCATCCCAAAAAACTGTTGCCATCACCTTATTGTCCACAATTACGTTTATTATCAAACCTAACTGATTCTTAAACCTAACTGATCATTTAAAATCGAAACACTGCCATATGAAATGCCTATGGCATCAACAATCTCACGCACTTTTACTCTTCGATAGGCCAACACCATATCGTGGATTTTTTCGACATTTTCTTGTGGCCGTGCAGAACGTTTCAGCGTCATCTGTACTTGTGCGATTTTAACGAAAGTCAGTAAACCACTTTTTTAAGATTGAAATCCATGATGCAGAGTCCCCATAGTATTTATCAAGCTTTTCATTGGTTTTATTGACGTTTTTTTTCGCATAAAATAATGTTTAATGAGCACTCGAAATTCACTTTTTTTCCATTTTTACAAAAATCTACGAGGTTGTATGTTTTGAACAGCTGTTAAACGCAAAGTAAATGACGGAACTTGCTCAAAATTTGACAGTAGTCTATTAACAGATGGTACTTGATGGGAGCAGTGTTGCATTTAATATAACTAAGAGGGAAGTTCGAAAAGTAACTTAATTCTTGTTCCGCCCTCGTGTTTAATTGATTTAGTTTTTTATTAAGATCTTAATCATGTCTATTAAAAACTTAATTGAATTTAGTTTTTAATTTAAAACTAATGTTTAGTAGATACTTTTAAAACTTTAATTAAAATTGCAAAAAAAAAAAATAATCACTAAAAAAGAAACGCTACAATTGAAAACAAATCGCTGTAATGGAAAAAAATTTCTTAAATTGTAAAAAATCACCAAAAATTTAAAGAATATCACTAAAATTGGAAATAATGGCCAAAATTAAAATATTGCTAATATATGAAAAAGTTTAAATATCTCTAATATTTGAGAAAATCTCTAAAATTTTAAAACAAAATCGACAAAATTAAAAAAAATTCCAAAAAATAAGAAAAAAATCTCTAAAATATAAAAAAATAGAAAAAAAATTTAAAAATATAAAATTTTTTAAAGTTTGTTCAAATTGAAAAAAGTCGTCAAAATTTCCGAAATTGAAAAAATCGCAATTTAAGCCACCGTTTCAGTTTTACTATAAAGGTATTGGTATCGCTAATATTTGAAAAAAATTAAATATCTCTAATATATGAGAAAATCGCTAAAACTTGAAAACAAAATCTCCAAAATTAAAAAAAAATACCAAAAGTTAAGAAATCGCGGAAATTAAAAAAAAAATCGATAAAAAATTTTAAAATATAAACATTTTTCAAAATTCGACCCAATTTAAAAAAAAATCTTCAAAATTTACGAAACTGAAAAAAATCGCAAGGTTAGCCACCGTTTCAGTTTTACTATAAAAGTATTGGTTTATCATGCCAAACCAAACCCGATATGAAAGTTTTAAAACTAGGATACCTTTAAATTTTAAAAGTTTTAGTCTGCTAATTTTGCGAATCGAATTCGAAATGTATGCCCAAGCCCGTTATGAATTCTTGTTTCGGTATAAAAATGGTTTATACCGATGTTGGGGATATAATTCGAATTCGAATCGGAAAAATAGTAGACCAAAAATCTTAAAAATTTAATGTGGTTAACCTTTAGGGTACTTTGTTTTAAAAACGTTCATATCGGGTTTGGTTTCGGCATAATAAACCTATAGCTTTATTATAAAACTGAAACGTTGGTCAACCTTGAATCGTCCTCATTTGAAAAAAAACTCAAAGATTTAAAATTAAATAATTGTCAAAATTCGGAAAAAAGTTGTTAAAATTTAAACAAAATTACCAAAATTTAAAGAAAATTGCCAACATTTTAAAAAATCGTATAAATTACTGTAATTGAATAGAATCGCTGAAAATATAAAGAAAAAACGCCAAAATTTTAAAATCGCTAAATTTTCAAAAAGCGTCAAAATTGAAAAACGCTAAAAGTGAAAAAATCAACTAAATCAAATTTAAAACGTCCTTATCTCGACGATATATTAAATTTTTGACATTCTTTAGTTTTGTGTTTTTTTTTTATAACATAAGCGATTTTTTAAATTTTAGTGGTGTTTCAAATTTTATATTTGTTTTGTTTTGGTGATTTTTTCAAATTTTGGTGATTTTTTGTAATTTCTGTTAGTTTTCAACAATTTTAACGATTTACTTTAAACTTTAGTAACAATTTTGACTTTGACGATTTTTTTTACCTTTCAGAGATTTTTTTATATTTCAGAGATTTTTTTTTAATTTCAGAGATTTTTTAAATTTTGGCGATTTTTTGAAAATGATTTTTAAAACTTTGGCGTTTTTTTCAATTTAATAGATTTTTTTTTAAATATTAACGATTTTTGTTTCGATTTTGGTGAACTGTTTAAATTTTGGCATTGTCTCTATTTGTTGTCCTAAAAACGGGAAATTTTGTGTTCACCAAATTTATTTTCAATTAAACATTTAGTATATGTTATTAAACTTTTAATTGAAAGTGAGTTTAAAATCAAACAAAAGTTTAATTGACTATATTTTTATTTGTGTAAGTTAACATTTTGTTTTCGGACTATTTTAGTACCAAATGAATTTAACCGATTTTTGTCTTAAATGATATGCCTTTAAACTTATATCAGATAATGTAATAATATTTTTCTCAAAAAACTATCACAGTTTGTTAAATTGTTGCAGCAAAGGGGACAGTTTATAGGTTTATCGTTTTTTTTTCGTTCAATTATTTTGCTATCCTTTACATTTTGTCGCTCATGATTGTTTTTATACTGTTTCTACATTCCCAACTCTACCACTAATCTGCCATTTGTAGCAAAATTTACGTTAGCTTGATGATGACATACATACCAATGACGATTTACTAAAGTTTGCCAAATGTATTTAAAAATTTAATAAACCTAACGAGTCCTTTGAGACAGGATGTAGAAAAAAACTAAAACAAAATAATGCAACTACACTCAAATAAAAAAATCTGTAAGAGTGAGAGAAAAATGTGCAATTTTACAGAAAAATTAACTACTTTAGGCCAGCAAATTATTAACCTAGTTTTAGTAAAGTGAAATTAGTACGAAAAATTAGTAAAATTTTAGCAATCTCTTAATGAAAATCGATTTACTAAAATCGGACAATTTTTTTTGGTATTTTAAATTTATTTTCTTATCCTTTGACACTTAATTTATTTTTTAGATGATAAAAATTTTTAACTTGAAAAACACATAATACTATTTTTTGTAGCTAATTTTAGCAATTCGGGTTTAAAACATTATTAAAATATTTTTTGAAAATTAGCTCCGAAAATGAGAACAAAAAAATTATAATTTGCAAAAAGAGAATAAGGAAAACTTTTATTTAGATTATGTACTAAAAATTAGTACAAAAACTGTAAGAATTTTTATACAAACTTTTTAGTTGAGTGTTCAGAACAAGGACAACAAAAAAATATAGCGAAAATTTGTCAAACATACATAAATGCTGAATGACATTTTGTGTATTTTAAAAATTTCATAGTAGTGATGAAAACAGTCAATCAAGAAAGAATGCAAAAACTATTTCAAGAGAAAAGAAACAAAAAAAAAATGGTATTAATTTTTGGACTAAATTGTAAACCATTCAATACAGCACAATTGCAATCTTTAGTTTTTTCTGAGAAATTTTCATGAATAGTACTTTTTTGTAGTCACTAATTTAAATGCATTTGGATTATTAAATATGCAGGGTGATGCAGAGAAAATATTTTTGTCAAAAAAAAAACGTAAAATTTTTAAAATAGATAACAGAATATTTCTAAATATTCAAAACACAATCTCAAATTTCAAATCGCATCACTTTGCATTACAAGTGGAAATAATAAACAAAATTTGGTAATAGGTACTCTATTATAATTTTGACCATACATTTTGTATAGTCCAGCTCTGGCTTAGATTTCAATTAAGTTTTTAAGAAAACACCCTGTTTCTTCACATTGTACATTCATTTGCACCAAATAAACTTGGAACTGAATTTGCCATAAACAATGTTGCTGGCAAAAATTGTGCTGCTGACTTTAACGCAGGGAATGTTTCCTAAGCTACGGACTTTATAATCTAAAATTCAAATGAATTAATTTTTGTGGATTTAAATTGGATTTAAATTAACTTATTCGTAGTTTTATACGAACTTATTCCATTTAGTTCAATTTTAATTAAAATATTCCTACACAATAATCCTGAATTTAAGTGCACGTATTTAAGAGTAATAGCTGTATGAACTATCAAATAAACTAATATTATATTAGTTCAAACAAACCCATGAATATTTTCTTTATATTTGATCAAATCTTATAGTACAAATAAAATTTTGATAATTCTGGTTAAATAATTTCATATATATATAAATGTTAGTTCACATGAACTAATTTTTGTTAATTAAACGTGTTTTTTTATGAACAATCTTTTTTTAATAATTGTGGATTTCTCTGAGCTAGTTTTTGTTTAATAATCGTGGTTTTATGTGAACTAATTTCGGTTAGTTTAATGTGATTTTATAAGAACAAATTTTTGTTTAACAATTCTATGAACTAATTTATGTTCGATAACCTTGTTTTAATATGAACTAATTTTTGTATGATTTTTATTTAATTCTTTTTTTTTTATAAACTAATTTTTGTATAAACTAATTTTTATATGAACTAAATTTTATACGAATTTATTTATACATGACATATTTTTTAAACGAACTAATTTCTATATGAGCTATTTTTGAAATGATCAAATTTTTATACGAACTAATTTTTATATCAGCAAATTTGTATAATTTGGAAATATCTTTCATATGAACTTATTTTTATATGATCTAGCTTTTATATGGCCCATTTTTTGTATGATCTAAATTTTATATGAGCTAATTTTTTATAAACTAGTTGTTACTTGAACAAAGTTGCTATCTAAACTAATTTTGTTTAATTGAACGCGTCAATTAATTTTTGAAATTTAACTTGATTTTACATGAACTATTTTTTTGGAAAATAATCGCTGTTTTATTTGAACTAATTTGTAAACTAATTAGAGGAAAATAATAGTGGTTTTATTTGAAGTAATGTTGTTAATTTAACGTGAGTTTACATGAACTAACCAATCAATTAGAAGCATAGTTATTTTATTATATTTCACACATTTAAAAATGAATAAGACCATTTTATTATAAATACTTCTCAAAATTTTATTTAATTTAATATATTTTAAAAGCTCCAATTTGTTTAATTACCAACGTTATGCCAACGGTGGCAAGTTTAGTGAAGCCAACTGTTGGCCGCTGTTATCTATCGGGTAACAGGACAATGCTTTCAAGATTGTTAATGCCACGTTCTGCCAACGCATAACTGTCTGTCGCTGACTCTTTGCCAACGCTGTGTCGATTGTATTTTTCTGCCTGGGTAATTTATAGATTAATTTAATGAAAATAATTGGGGTTTTATTTGAACTAATATGGGAACTAATTTAATCAGTGTTTTATTTGAACTAATATTTGTATTAAATTTATCGTGGATTTATTTGAATGAATATGAACTAATTTAATCATGGTTTTATTTGAACTAATTTAATTGTTGTTTTAATTGAACTAGTATATGAACTAATGTAATGGTGATTTCATTTGAACTAATATGTGAACAAATTTGATCGAATTTTTATTTGATATTTGTATATGTAGACTAGTTTAATCGTGGTTTCATTTGAACTAGTATATGAACTAATTTAATTGTGGTTTTATTTGAACTAATACTAGAACTAGTTTAATCTTGGTTTTATTTGAACTAATATGTGAAGTAATTTCAATCTAGGTTTTATTTGAACTAATATATGAACTAATTTAACCGTGGTTTTATTTGAACTAATGTGTAAACTAATTTAATATTGAGGTTATTTGAGCTAATATGTGAACTAATTAACGATACCAATTGTGGTTTTATTTCAAATAATTTTGGCTTGATTTGAACTAAAAAAATTAACATATCTAAAGATATAGTTGTGGGTTTATTTGAACAAATTTTAATCTTGGCTATATTTGAACTAGGTTAGGTTAGGTTGAGCTGGCCGGTCAAAGACCCCGCATAGACCATTAGGTCCCTAGCGTTAAGAAACGATAACCCCCACGTTAGGTCAATCGTCAGTGATGGTAGCCAGAGTTCTCCACACCCTCTTAGCAAATGACAGAAGTCTCAAGATTCCGATTTCTGAGATTTCTCCCAGATCTCGGAATAGGTGGTCCCCTAAACATTTCGCCCTGGAGCGTGCAAGAGCCGGACAGTGGCACATTAGGTGCTCTACCGTCTCTCTGTCCCCCGGTACCCCACAGAATCTACATTCGTCACTCTGCAGTGACTGATGACTAATAACTGAACTAATTTAATTTAAACTAATTTAAAGACAAAAATTGTGGTTTCATTTGAGCTCATATATTAACTAATTTCGTTATGGTAATTTCTGGTAACCTTCCCTCTTAACAAAAATTTTGCTTAAAATTTTTTGAATGACAACTGACAACACCTGTTATGTTGAGAAGAATTATGAGACTTGAAAAATATATAAAATTATAAAATGACTCTAGAGTTCTTTAAAATCATTTGTAGTATTTTGTAAAGTAAATTAGGAGGTACTTGTGTATTACATATTCGGTAAATTTGATGAACTATAAAAAAGTTTTAAAGTAAAAAATTGTTCAAACTTTTTGTCCAAACAATTTCTGTTAAAATTTTTAAAACTTATGCCAATATACCTTATCTCACCTAGAAGTATGTTCAAAGTTACAAAAAAAAAAAATCAATATATATTTCCTGGAAACAAATAAAAAATCTTGATCAAATATTCAGCCAAGCAATAAATGCAAATTAGTACAAACAAAATCACATAAAAACCACACACAATCACTGGATTTAGTACTTTTTATAACTCCACCAACTCTATAAACAATTTTTTGCTAGACAAAAAAAAAAGCAACTCCTCAAAAGAACCTTATCACATTGCCCAATAAAGCCACAGAACAGACTCTTACTCAAATAACACAACACCAACATGACACATGGAAGATCTAAATTTTCTGTTCCAACCTTAACCACAAAAAACAAACCCCCATTTGAAATATTTCAAGCACCACAAGAAAAAAGGGTAGAAATTTTCAGAGCAAAGAAAAATCAAACCAAATATATTCCAAACAAAATTTGTATTGAACTCTTAAGGGATCTTTTTTATGCAACAATAGTGCTTAAAGAAGCAATTTTAAACAAAAAATAAGTAAAAAAAAAAAACTTTAAAACCGGAAATAAAATGTAACAGAAAGAGGAAGTTGGGGAAATAACAATAAATCAATTGTTTTAAGGATTTTTTTGCACTTTTTATTGTTAACAACATTAAAACAATGAAAAAGGTATAGACAGGAGTTTTAAAAGGTTTCTTTTTGTTTTTATATAAAAAAAAGAAATGATATTGTTATAAAAATAAAACTTTGAAACATTGGTTGTTAATACTTAGAAATGCCTTAAAGTAAGTTTTATTATTTAAAAGAAATTTAATCAGGCTTGAAAGTGTAAATTTTCAAGGAAAATTTTAATTTATGCTGTCAGACAACAAATATATATGAACTTTTTTTTGTTAAATAAACGTGGTTTTAGATGAACTAATTTTTTTAAACTATTCGTTTTTTAAATGAACTAAGTTCTGCTAATTAATTATGATTTAGTTTTGGTTTAAAAATCGTGATTTAAAATGAACTCTGGTTTAAATTTTGTGGTTTTTTAATAAACTAATTTCTGTGAAATAATCGGCGTTTTATATGAACTAATTTTTGTTAATTAATAGTGGCTTTAAAAGCATACATTTTTATTTAATAATTGTGGTTTTATATGAACAAGTTTTTATTTAGAAATCGTGATTTTATATGAACTAATATTGGTTCAATAATTGTGGTTTTATATGAACAAGTTTTTATTTAAAAATCGTGATTTTATATGAACTAATATTTGTTCAATAATTGTGGTTTTATATGAACTAATTTTTGTTCAATAATAGTGGTTTTATTTGAACTAATTATTGTTCAATAGTCGTGGTTTTATATGGTTTTATCTGTTAATAGTCGAGGTTTTATATGGACCAATTTTTGGTTAATAATCTTGGTTTAATTAAAATGAAAATTATTCAAGTTCGAGGCCATACTCTATATTTCTTTATTAGGAAATTGTCCTAACAAATAATCTTTCTTTCAGGAATGTGTTGATAGATCTATTTCGATAATCTTTTAGGTTCCTATCATCAGAACACGTTTTGAAAGAAGTGACAATCACATGCAAAACATCAAACATTCATATAAACTAGTTTTCTCACTAAATGAGAACTAATATATTAGCTCGAAGTTAAAGATTATCACTATTGATCAAAAAATAAATTGAAAACTTTTGTTTTTATTTGATAATATTTTTGTTGAATCATCGTTGTTTAATATGGACTAATTTCTGCTAATAATCGGGGTTTAATAATCGTTTTTCTATATGAACTTATTTTTTATCAATAATCGTGATTTTATATGAACTAATTTTTGTTTAATAATCGTAGTTTTAAAAGAACCAATTGTAGTTTAATAATCGTGGTTTTATGCGAACTAATTTCTATTAATAGTCGGTGTTTTATATAAACCAAACTTAGGTCAATAGTTATGGTTTTATTTGTTAAAATTTTTTTTAAAAGTCGAGGTTTTATATGAATTAATTTTTATATAAACTAATTTTTATATGAACTAATATTAATATAAACTAATTTTTATATGAACTAGTTTTCATATGAACTTATTTGTATAAGAACTATTTTTTATATGAAATAATTTTTATCATTTATAAGCTAACTAGTTTTTGTTTAATAATCGTAGTTTTATACGTGCCAATTTTTGATTACTAGTCGTGGTTTTATGTGAACTGTTAATAGTTGGGGTTTTATATGAACCAATTTTTGGTTAAAAATTTTAGTTATATTTCATAATAATTTTGTGTAATAATTGTGCTTTTATATGAACTCATTTTTATAAAAACTAACTATTTTAATATGAACTAATTTTATATGAACTAATTTTAATATGAACTAATTTTTATAAGAACTAGTTTTTATAAGAAATCGTTTTTAAGTGAGCTAATTTTTATAAAAACAAATTTTTATAAAGGGTCCGCCAAATAACTTTTTTTTTTGAAAATAAAAAAAAACTACTGAATATTTTCTCAAATTTCTTTTTTATTTGAAAGTACAATCCTTCCGGTTAATAATGGAAAATAATTTTTTCAAATGGCTGCCTCGGCTGGCCATGCAGTATGAGCTTCATCTGAAAAGATGATTTTTTTTGGCAAGATCGGCATAGGAAAAAAAACGTTAGATGGAGGACCCTTTATAAAATAGTTTTTAATGCACTAATTGTTTTTAAATTTATTTTTTTAACTTATTCTTATGTGAAGTAGTTTTTTTATATACACTAATTTTTATATGGACTAATTTTTATTTAAAATATTTTTGATATAAACCATCTTAATATGAACTTATTTTTGTATGAACAAACTTTTATTAAAACGAATTTAAAAAAATTTAATTTTTATATGTAATAATTTTTAAGTGAACTAAGTTTTAAATCTGCTTTTAACTTATAATTTTCAGCACCTCTTTGATATATATAATTTAATTTACTTTAAGTTCTTCAATATTTCCTCTTAAAATTCCTACTCCTTTATATTGTTCGTTACATTCCAATTTGTGTTTTGTTGTAGTGAAATATTTATACAAAATGTTACATTTCATTTGATTTTGATGTTGTTGTTGTGGTTTCATATCATAACTGACATTTTTCTAATTTTCTACATGAATGATCAATGAATTAATGTATTTTTTTTTTTGTTTGTGTGGTTTTCTGAAATATATTAAAAATCACAAGAATCTCTGACAAAACCATAAAAGGTATATACGGTTAGTATATATAACTGCGAAAATGATGATGAACAAATTTTTTACGGTTTTCTCTATAAAGTGTGTAGGTTTATGATTAAGAATTTAAATCGCAAAATTCAAAAGTATGCTTTAAATTTACAATTATATTAACACCTAAAAATAGGCTTCAATTTAATTCATTAATTAAATGTTATGTATAAATATTTTTTAATCGAGCTTTCTTAGATTTTTATTAGAAGTTTTCCTAATCAGGCTTTCAAGGTCATGGTTTTCAAATTCAAATAAAAGATTAGTTCATTTTTCAATCCGACGTTTCGTTGGGATTATTCCAACATCTTCAGGGATTTGATTTTATTCAATATATAATCTTTTTTGTCAAGTTAACATTAAAATTTCTTTAATAAAATTGGTAAAATACGAACAAACAGTACGACATTAAACACAATATTATAATAAAAAATAAATCTAAAAATAAATAAAATAAAATATCACAGATTGGAGTTTTTCTTAATGCATCACAGTTGAAACTAAACTAAATTAAACTATTGATATGGTGTAATTATGCGTAAAGGCATAATAAGTTTTAAGAATATATAGCAATGATTTATTGTTTTGAGAAATAATTAAAAAATAAATAAAAAAAAAAATAATTTTAAGATTTTAATATAACAATTCAACAAAACATTCTATAAAAAATATTTTTATTTAAAATTAAACAAAATACTTAATATTTAAGCTATAAAAATTTCATATTTTTTCATATTTTCGAATGAAAAAATGCTATTTATTTAAAAATTTTAGACAATTTTTATTCATTTTGGTTTTAATTTCAACTTAAAATATATTTTTTCAATGTTTTGTCGAATTGTTATATTAACAATTTCAATTTTATTAATTTTTATTGTTTCTTAAAACAATAATTCATTGTTATATTTTCTTACCATTTCTTATGCCTTTCAGCATTTTTTTTTTAAAGAGATCAATTTGAAAATAAAATAAAAAAATTAAAAAAATTGAATTTTTCTATTTTTATTTGTTTTCTATCATACTCGTTTGCCATTTATAGTAGTTTTGTTTACTAAAAACATCATACAAATTTTCGATAGGGGTTGCCGCTCGTTAGGAAAATTCTTTATGTACTAGAATCTTTATTGGGAAATGGACTAATATGAACTAATGTTTACATAAACTAATTTTATATGAACTAAAATGTATATGAACTAATTTTTATATGAACCAATATTTATATGAACTATTTTTTATATGAACTAATATTTCTGTTAACTTATTTCTAAATAAACAAATTTTAATTTAAACAAAAATGTATATGAACTAAATTGTATTTAAACAAAAATGTATATGAACTAAATTTTCTACGGAATAATGTTTATATGAATTAGTTCATATGAAACCACCACAATTAAGCAGAAATTATGTCATATAAAATCACGATAGTTTAACAAAAAATGGTTCATATAAAATTAAGATTATTAAGCAAAAATAAGTTATTATAAAGCCGCGATTACTTAGCAAACATTTGTTCTTAGAAAACCAAGATAATTAAAGCAAAATCATCACACTCTCCAACATTAGTTCATATAAGCTCCAACATTAGTTCATATAAAGTCCCAACTATTACACTAACATAAGTTCATATAATCCATAATTATTAAACAAAAATTAGTTCATATATAAAAACAGCAGTTAAACAAAAATTACTATATACAAAACTGCAATTATTAACAAAAATGTGTTCATCTAAACCACGATTAATAAACAAGAATTAGTTCATATAAAGCTGCGATTAATTAACAAAAAATACTTCATATAAAATTAAGTTCGTCTTAAACCTTGGTTGTTAAACACAAATTATTTCATATAAAACCAAGATTATTAAACAAAAAATAACACACAAAGTCCCGATTCACACACGTCAATTTTACTTACGGAAGTCTGGAATTTATAGAAGAGGGAGGAAAAGAGAATGGAAGGGGGTACAGACTTGCCCGTCCTCCAATTCCGTTTTGTTTTGTCATCCGCAATTTTCAACACGAAGTTTGAAAACGAAAATTGCTGAAACAAACTTTTCCTGTGTGAACACAGAAGCAAGTTCAAAGGAGAAATGAAGTAAACTTGTGCAAGTAAAATTGCCGTGTGTGAACTGCGACAAACATTAGTTCATATAAAAGCATTATTATTACCAAAATATAAGTTCATGTAAAACCACAATTATTAAACAAAGATTAGTTCATACATAGCAACAACTGTTAAACAAAAGTTATTTCATACAAAGCCACTATTTTTAAACTAAAATTAGTTCATATTTAACTACGATTAGTGAACAAAAATTTGTTCATACTAAAATAAGTTCGTATAAAACAGCGTTTATTTAACAAAAATTTGTTCATACGAAACCACGATTCTTAAACTAAAATTAGTTCATCTAAATCCAAGTCTATTTAACAAAAATTAGTTCATATAAAACTGCGAATAATTCACAAATTTTAGTTCATATAAAAATAAGTTCATCTTAAACCTATATTATTAAATAAAAATTTCTTTCATATAAATTTATTACCAAAAATTAGGTCATATAAAAATAAGTTCATCTAAAACCACGATTACTAAACAAAAAATAATTCTTTTAAAACAACGATTAATTAATAAAAACTAGTTCATATAAAAATAAGTTCATAGATTACACAGGTCAACAGCAAAAAAAAACTTGACTAACCACTATATAGATTTGATGCATCATGGCTGCCTAAGTACAAAAATGGTAAAATTTTTCAATTCTATGGATAATTTTTTTTTAAAAAAATTTTTTTTTTAAAATTGACAATATTTTGAGCCATTTCTCCACTTATGTTGTCATAACTCAAAAACAACTCGTCCGATTTTGTCAAATTAAATTTACAAAAATTAAGGTTTACAATATCTTTAAAGAACTGTACAAATTTTTTTAATGCGATCAATAGTTTCAAAGTTATGAAACAAATTGTTAGCAAAAAAAAAAAAAAAATGCTAAAAAAAAAAAAAAATTTGAAAAACAAAAATCTGGAAAAAATCGAAAACTGCAAAAAATATTACTTTTTATTTTTTTTGTAGTAAAGCTACATATCATGCGAATTAAACTAGATATGGATCATAAAAATCGATGCATGCTTTACATTTTTATTTACAATTAATTGAAGGTATCGCATATTTACAAGCACTGTAGAAAATTGTACCTACATAATGAAAATGCAGAACATAAAAACTCAGGTGCATTTTACGACACGCATTTTGGCAAAACCCCTTTGGGAAAAACCTCTATGACATTTTTATGATTCTAATAATTAAAAAAAATAAGTAATAAACAAAAGATTGTTTAATTTTTACGATTGCGGTAGGATAGTAATAAAACGCTCATAAATGTGCGTGTACGCTGAAGTGCTCTTATTTTCCGTTAGCTACCTGTAACGGATAATTTTTTTTTTTTCATAAAAGTCCTTAATGTTTTTTAGGATTCTTGGGAATAATAAAAAATTTGTAGCACACACAAACTGTATCCACACAAAGGGTTATCCCAAATTATAGTATCAGTATTTATAAGATCTCCTTGACCCTTTTTATTTCATTCAAGAAGTGTTTGCGATAACGCAAACATCATTTAATACCTACACAAAAATTAGAGTCATACAGCTTAGAAGTTAAAAACAATTTTCAAATATTAATAAAAATGAGCCAGAACATTTTTATGTAAAAACGATCCAGATTTATTTTGTTATGTGTGCGGCCAATATATCACCGGGAAAAAACGGAAGTGGTTCTTAACTTCATTGCAAAAGTCATATCAAGATTGCTATAATATCTATCCGCACAATTTGAACCAGCATTGGACACCGAGTACTATATGCATTCCATGTCGATTGAATTTATCTATGAAGTCTTCTAACGTAAAGTAAGTATAAATTAATAGATTTGGAATATTTTATAATTACAATATTTCTTAATTAAAATTTGAATTCTTCATATTCCTGATTTCAATTTTTTTTTTCATTTTACAGACGACACTTGGAAATTTTGAAGCCTATGCTATGGAGAGAAACAGCGAACCACGCATCCGAGTGTTATTTTTGTTTAAGTACAAAAAGCATATTTGATGGCCCACAAATTCGCAAATTGGTGAACGATACTGAATTTGGCAGTTCAATGTCAGAAATTGAGAAGAATGCATGGGATTCGTTTGTATGGGTTATTCAAAATTTCTTAGGAAATAACAAGGGTGATGATTACGTTGCGCACGTTGAAGAGATGTTAACTCACTTCCAGAATCTTGGATGCAACATGAGCATCAAATTACACTACCTGCACAGTCACTTAGATCGTTTTCCTGAAAATCTAGGAGACTTGAGTGAAGAACAGGGCGAACGATTCCACCAAGATATCCGGACAATGGAGGAACGATACCAGGGTCGCTGGGATGCACACATGATGGCTGATTTTTGCTGGAGTATTCAGAGTAACACTTCGTTATTCAACAATAGTAGAAAATCGACTAAAAGAAAATTTCAGAGTTTGTAGTTTATAATACATATTTATTTATTTATTTTCTTGTTTTATTTATTATAATAAATGTGAATAATAAAATATAAATTTTCTACTATTTAATTTATTTATTTATTTACATTTAAGCTCATCCAACACAAATGTCTTTCCGAAGAATAGAATCAGTATATTCTAGGTAGGGTTTTGCCAAAAAATACACGAATGTTACTATGTAATGCATTTTTGATGTGAAAATTTGTACATAGCATGGGGAAAATGTTTTCAAAATTTAATCAATCGAAAGAAGAACATTAACTACTCAATTTTATGTATATCAGACAAAAAACTAAAATTTGGTGAAAATGAGCGAATTCACTTAATTGTGAATAAATTCGAAAAAAATCAATCGATTTTTATGATCGATATCTCATTTTGTTCCTATTACATGTGGCTTTGCGATAAAGCAATAAATCTGAACGATTTTTGCCGTTTTCGATTTTTTATGATTTTTTTTAACCAAAAAAATTTGCTATTTTCACGTAAAAAAAATATTTTTTCCCTCAATTTTTTATTATAACTCCAAAACTACTGAGCCGATTGAAACGCAATATATTAACGGATTAAAGGCTATGTAAATTTCAGTTTTTCTAAATTTATTTGAATAATATCGGACTAATTTTTTTTTAGTTATCATTAATTATGTGGAGACACGTCTAAAAAAATTTATAATTTTAATTAAAAATTTTTTAAAAAAAAACCTCTCCATAGAATTTCAAAATTGAACCATATTTGTACTACTGGGACCACAATACATCAAAATTGTATAGTGGTTTTCAAAGCCCCTAAAATTTTTTCAAAATTGTTGCCTTGTGTTATTAAAGAAAAATTAAATCAACTTAAACCACAATTACACACTGCTACAAAAAAACACTTTTTGTCAGAACTTGAAAACCGACCTAGTGGGGGTTGTAGGCCTAGGTGAGGACATACAAAAACCGTTTTCAAAAATTTTGAAACACCCTCAAAATTTTGAGTTATTTTCAAAAAACTGTTTTAGGGTAGGTCGTAGCACTTTAGTACCTCTAACTTACGCACTTTTTGACCGATTTCAAAGTTTTAAACTGTTTTAGAAAGGCAAAATTAAGCTTTCATAAAATATATATTCCAAGAAATTAGGTAAGTGTTTATCAAAAGTTTCTAATTTTTTTTATTTTTTTCCTAATTTTTCAAATTCAACAAGAGTTGTTTTAATTTTTTTCTATGAAACCGCATCTTTTTTTGCACTGTATTTCAAAGAAAATTTTATATAGAAAAAAACGAGATATTATTTGTTAAAATCGGTTTATATTTGCAAAAGTTACTAAACTTTTTCTAAAGTAAAAATTTTGCGATTGCAAACCACTTCAAACGTAAATTAAAACCTGTACAAATAGCTTAACCTAAGTTAACATGTATAGTTAAAAATGATTACTAGCCCCCATATGTTTGTTCAACAAACCATCTGTTTCTCGTTTGAGAGACCAGCAATAATTTGCCATCATTCTTATGTGGCTCTTTCCATCGAAACGCTTTTCCATTTGTAAGATTTCTTGGTGAAATCGTTCTCCCTGCTCGTCACTGAATTGACCAAGGTTTTCGGGAAAACAAATCTAAACGTCCATGCAGAAAATGAGTTTTTATGGACATTCGATATCCCATTTCAGCATAAGACTCCAGAAATTCATTTACCACTTCAACGTAGTTAGGATTTTTTTTGTTTTCCAAAAAATTTTGACATAAGGAAATAAAACTATTCCATGCCCTGTTTTCTATCTCATTAAGCTTCTTAGAAAAAATTTCATCAAGCATAATTTTTCGAATTTGCGGTCCAATAAAAATACCTAAAAAACAACAATAACACCAAGTTAATATAACAGTATCTAAGAAAAAAGTGTTAAGTACCTTATCTAAGAAAAAAGTGTTAAGTACCTTCTTTTATTTTGGCTTCACTTATTTGTGGGAAAACAGATTTTAAATACAAAAAAGCATCGCCTTCTACATCCAGCCGCTTTACAAACTGTTTCATATAGCCCAACTTAAGGTGCAGTGGCGGTAAAATGATTTTATCTGATCACACAAGGGGAATATCCTTAACGTTTTTCTGGCCTATTTTAAAAGATGTCCTTGCAGGCCAGTTTTTACGCCTGTATTGGTCATCGCTACGACTGTCCCACTCGCAGAGATAGCAAAAAAAAGAGAAAGTACTAAAAACAGGTGTTAATGAAAAGTTGAATAACTTTTTCAATTTTCATCCGATTTGAAAAATGAAAACCATGTTTTGTTAAGAACTAAATTTTCTTTATACGTTGGTATAAATTTTTATAAGCTTTCATAATAAAATAAGCAATGAAAAGCTACTAAAATCAAAAAAGTTTATAATTTTCGTTTTTTTGTAGATATTCTTAACAAAAACAATACTTATAACTTACAAATGTATCAAAAATTTACGTTTTAAAGCGTAATCAGTTTTCTTTCCAAACCCGTCAAAAAATTTAAATCGGACAAAAACTGACTGAGTTACAGGCCGATAAGTTGACGAACATCACTTCTGAATTTGAGGATGTTTCTGAAATTTTTTGACACAATTTGTAATGTACTCAACAAGACCTATAACCCACGATAGGTCGTTTGCCAAGTTTTTTTTACTATTAAACAAAAATTTGTTCATATAAAACTAAGATGAATAAAAAAAAAACTAATTCATCTAAAACCAAGATTATTAGACAAAAATTAGTTAATAGTAAACTAATTAAAAAATTATTTTACACAAAACCTTAATTGTTAATCAAAAATTTTTTCATCTAAAACTTCGATTAATTAAAAAAAATTGGTCATATAAAAAAAAAGTTCTTCTAAAGCCACGATTATTAAACAAATAATAATTTCTATAAAACCACGATTAATAAAAAAAAAAACTAGTCCAAATAAAAATAATTTTATCTAAACCAAGATTATTAAACAAAAATAAGTTCATGTTAAACTACGATTAATTAACAAAAATTAGTAGATAAAAATATAAGTTCGTCAAAATCCAAGATTATTAAATAAAAATTAGTTTATATAAAACTACGATTAATAACCAAAAATAGTTCAATAAAAATCAGTTTATCTTAAACCACTCAAAACAGCAAATAAAAAGTTAGGATTTTATAACAAATTTTAGGTCATACTAAAATTGGCTTCCAAGGATTCAGGGACCGGTCTTTTTTTGACTTTTAATATGAATGGACCATCCTCCTTAACGCTGTCTTAAATAAGGTATCAATTGATATATTTTATACAACTTGTAATGTGTCCAAAAATGAGTTTCCAAAAAAAGTAGGTCTCGATTGCAAAATGTTCTTGCTGGCTAACAGCAAAGTTATATTTTTTGCATGTTTGTTTAAATATAAAAAATATTAAAAAATAATCCCTTCAAGAAAAAAAGGAACAGCAGGATAAAAGAAAAACTTTTAACACTATAAAACAAATAAAGGTGAAGTGCTATGATATGTCAGCAGTTAACTGGTCACTGGATAGGCCCTTTGAGGTTAATTAGCTTAAAATAAACTAGGTAACTAAATATTACGCAACAGAAAGTAAATTGAAATTTTAAATTAAGTATACACAATTTAAAAAAATCTACTAAAAATTTAAAAAAATAAAAATTACAATAGAAATTGAATTGAATTGAACGCAAATTGAACTTAAAAATTAAAATGAAAAATTAAATTTAATTTAATTTCTATTGTTAAAAATAAAAAAAATATATTATTAAAAAATGTCGGAAATTTTAAACTGAAAAAAAGAAATAAAAATCTAAAATCTAAAATGCCAAAACATTCTAAAATTTTAAGAGAAAAATATTCATAAATCAGGTTTTTTTGTTTAAAAAAGTTGAAAAAGAAACATTTTTCAAAATATTTTATTAGCCGGTTAACTGGTTTTGCAAGTGCGGCAGTCAAAAAAGTTAATGGCTGAATTTACACAAGATTTATATTTCAGTAAAATATAAAAGTACTTTAATATTTGATGCTTTTAAAAGTATAAAATCTTGTCTTTCATTTAAGCCATTACAGTTTAATTTTGGACTGTTTGTTCAAAAGTTATGGTAAACTTTTTAAAAGTTGAGGATGAAGCTGAGAGCTAAGCTAAACAATCCAAAAAAAATAAATAAAAATTAAATTAAAGTATTTAATGTTGCAAATATAAAATAAAGCTGTGCGAGCTCGTTAAGTGGTATGTCCCCTTTTCACACTTCATGGGACCAGTTCTTTCAATATAATTGACACGGCTTAACCCCTAGCAATGGCAAATTGTACAAATTCTGTGATAAGTCCTTCTTTAAAGAACCACGGGATAGATTCTTGGAGGACAATTGACTCCTCATTCCGCGTAGGGCTTTTAAAATCTCCAAATCATTTTGTTTTTTTTTTCAGTCTTTAATTTTGTCAAAGTTATAAAAATAAAAAAGTTTGCAAACCCTAATAGTAGACCACAAAAAATCATTATTTTCTCATGCAGATTTTTTCAATTGTTATTCTTCTAGAAATTGAATGAAATGTTAGAACATGATATTGTGAATACTAAGGCAATGAAAAACGATAAAAAAAATTAAATTTAAATTACATTTTAAATACTTTTATGTGCTTATTTTATAATTTAGAAATTAATTGAATAAATCAAATTGTAAATTAGAATTAAGACAGAAGTTTTTATGCTTCAAAATTATGGGGTTAAAAAATTTGAACAAAAACAAATTTGTTCAAAATTATTTTGGTTTTTATTAAAAATTGTTTAAAATTACTTCACTTCTATCTTCTATATTGTTTTTTGTTTTAAACAGGCACACTTTATAATTTTAACCCCTTTCTGTATGCTTTTGTTATATTTTAATATATAACCCCTAGCATATGCTTTATTTTTATTTACATATCCGCTGCTCAAAGTATACCTCTTTTTCTGCTATTCTTATCTTGTCGTTTTGTAAGCTTTTTTAAAACAAATTTATATTTAACTGCTACCACAAAATAACATTTCTTTTCTTATATCTCTAACAACTGTTTAAATTGGAACGCATTGGAACATAGATATTTAAACTTTTAAACATTTCTCTTGTATAAAATATAAATTAAGCCACAAATTGCAATTTAATTTTAACTTGACACATTGAATTGTTTGTTGGCGTTGTTAAAGGCAATATTGAGAAAATACCAGAAATAGTTACGGGAGCGCTAAAAGGAGCAAAGGAAATGACAGGCGCTTTTACGTTTTATATAGATATCCCTATCTTAAAATGTTTTAAACAAATAAAAGTATTGTAAATTTTGCTTCAACAGGCAGCCAAGCGGGCATATTTGCCATTGTAATTTCATGTTCATACCCCTTTTCATTTCTGTTGGTTTGGTTTTGTTAGCAGAAGTGTAAATGTTAAAATTAAAAAAAAAAAAAAAATATAGAAGAAATTATTTCGCCTTAAACATGGTAGGTGAGAAAATTTATAGCTTTTCAGACAATGGGGTATGAGTTGTAATTAAATTTCAGTTTTTTCTCGCTACATGTTCGTGGTATAAAGAAATTGTTAAGTAATTGTGAAAGGTTTAAATTGAAAAGAAGAAATCTTCAAAAAGCCTTAAAGTATGCTATGAAAATGTAATTGCTTTATTTGTTAACAATTTATAAGTATGCTTTTAGGGGTTAGTTGTTACACATATACAATTAGCCCTACAAAATTGATCGTAAAGGTTAATTTAGATCTAAAGGGCCTAGATATTAATTAAACTACGTTTGTACAGAAAATAATAACATTTTGTCTGTAAAAATGCACTTAACTTATAATTTGCTATCTTGTTTTGTTAAAATAAAGCCAAATTAACTCATATTTAATTATTTTAATCACTTTTTTTCAAAACCAAAAAAGGTACTACCTTTTAATATATAGTTTTTAAGCTTAAATATAAGGTAAAATATATGGGTTTCTTTGATGTGTTAAAGATAAAATCGATAAAACATTAAAATGGGCACAAAACCCAACTTAGAAGGGAGGTATCCCGACCAGGACCGGCCGATCTTAATGAACTTCGGATATGTTGTAAAGAATAAACATTTAAGGTACCCGTGTTTTTTAGCTGTCCAATGTGATGGGAGGAAAACTGACCCAATTTTAAGTTTTTTTGATTTATTTCGTTCTATTTAAAGTAACTATGGCCAAATTTGGTATCAAATGAAAGGTTTTTAAGACATATTCAGTGGTGTACAAATTTTCCCAAAGATTTTCAAATATTGTTGTTATTAAAAAAATGTGTTTTGAGTAATTTTAAATCCCGCGTTATATAAAGAAATTTTGGTTTTATTAAGCTAAAAATATTTAATTTAATCGAGAGGGTGTCTTAAAAATTGTGTAGATATTACATACAATTTGTAAATACAATAACATTGATAGTATCTTTAGAAATATCACAAAAATTGTAGCATAACTCTAGGCGCTTAAACCACATTTGCTTTTATTCCTTCTTAAAATCTTCTTTAAAAAACAATCACCAAATTACCTGTTTAATTTAAATTAAAGATTTTTTAAAGGCTACAACATTTTATAAAAGAAAATTCCCTCTCCCATCAAAAAAAAAAGAAGTGTAAAAAGATTATAATAACCTAGATGAAAAAATGCTTTCACTACTCGAGCATTATTCCTGGCATTGTTTTTAACACTATTCCATTACTTGTATTTACTTTAAACCAAGTGAAATCTTCCATAACAAAATCTGGTTGCAAGCACAAAAATAACATTAACAAAAAAAAAATAGCATTCCCAGGATTCACTGAGTTGGAAATGGAAAAAAAGGACAAAAAAGATATATATAAATATTAGATTTATATGACAATTGCTGGCAGACGACAATTTTTTTTGTATTTGTTCAGAAATTAAAACTACAAACATGAAAATATTAACAAAAATCTTTTTTTTAAATCGACAGACATTTTTTTTGTAGAGTGACAAGAGAACATTTTTAAAAATTTGTACAAATAATTCTATTTTCCACAACAACGATTTTTTACGTTTCAAAAGCATACTTTTAGGATATATTTCATTAAACAAAAAGTGAATTAAAAGTTATAAAATTTAAAGTCTTTAGCAAAATTCGACATAGATAAATTCTAAAACATTATATTAATTTTGTCAACATTTAATACAAATTTTACATTTATAAAAATCGATGGCATACATTTAGGGAATTTTATAAAATTATGCAAATTATACTTAATACATTAAATTTACTGTGCAACACTCCTACGGGCAAAAGGGCTGGCTCACAAGGTGGGGCGTCTGGTAAATGGTAGGAACTTTTATATGAAATGGAGTGTTCAGATTAACATGGCGTTGTCATTGTAGATGGTCAATTAACACTTTTTAGACATATTGTGACGTATTAGAAACAAGAATTTACAAAAAGTTAGTGCTACCTATTCACTATGGCTGGCTACCAGCAAAGTTATATTTTTTGCGTGTATTTTTTTTTTTTTTTTTTAAAAAGAGAAGCAACACTCAGGAAATTCTTCCTATTAATTAATATGTTGCTTTCTTTGGAAAGGGGATAGTGGAGAGATGAAAGGTGGTGAAAGATGAAGGGCTTCAAACATGGCAACACTGTAATTGCGCGAGATGATAAGTCTTAGAACAGTTGTTGTCGCCACCTGATGTAGAGTTGGGGAATTTATGGAAGCTTTTTGTTTCATAGCCCTGATTCATTATTTTACTTCGGTGGGGTTAAGTGCTATGGGAACACCGAAGGTGGACGCAGCTATACATATAAGTGATAGAAAACTCATACATATTATTTTTCTAAATTGATGTTGTCGTCACCGGGAATCGAACCCGGGACCATCTGTGTAACAGTACAACGCGCTAACCATTACACCACAACGCCGAAGTAAATAACACAAAAGTAAATAAATAAAACAAACACAACACAAAGAGAGAGAAAATATAAAAAATTACTTCTCTCTCAAAACTACTTCATCAATTGTATATCATTTTTGAAAATCTAACCAATCGTACTAAACAATTTTTAAAACTATGCCAAAATTTATTCCATTTTTACTCAAACATAAATAATCGCTACACTGAGATCTGAGACTAGGGTTGCCATATTTGAAAAGTGAAAAAAAAGTACAATGATGAAAAAAAAAACAGTACTTTTCAAAAAAAACCAGTACATTTTTGTATTTATTGTTAACATAACTTTTACTTCAATACATCACATATTTACTTAAAATAAGTTAATACACCGAACCAAATAGCGTAGGTAAAATCAACAAAAAAAATTTTGTAGATCTTTAACGAAATTTTGTCAATTTTTTTTAAGATTTAACAAATTTTATTCAAATCAACAAAATTTCGTCAAGTTTACATCCTCTAAAGAAGTAAAATTGACTAAATCTCATCAAATTGACTAAATTTCGTCAAATTGGCTAAAATTATTAGTTTGGACGCCATTACTTTTTGCATTGGGCAGTGTCATGAAAAAAAATTGTGTTTACAAACATCCATTGCTTGAAAAGTAAACAAAATAAACTTATATATGTACAAAGAAACGAAGTGTAATTAATACAGGGAGATTCAAAAAATTTATATAAAAAACTATTGTACACACAAAAAAAACATGGTTAAAAAAATATATATTCTTTGTACACGCAAAAAAACTTGTTTATATAAAAATATGTAAAATATACAAAAAAAGCAGTACAAAAACAGTACAAATCCAAAAAAACAGTACTTTTGCGTGCTGATTTAGGTGTTGTGAATAAAACAGTACATTTTTCAAAAAACAGTACATGTACTGTTTAAAACAGTACGAATGGCAACCCTATCTGAGACTGAGATTATCTGCATGATATTAATGAATTTTTGCATTAGATGCACTTGTAACTGGACCTCGTCGATTGAAACTTTTCATTGATTTGCAGTTTTTCATAAAATTTTATGAAAAATTTCATTTTAAGAAAAATTTCATTTTATGAAATATTTGATTATAAAAAAATTTATTTATTAAAAACTTCATACGCCCGATGAAAAATTTCCATTAACAAACGTTTCATAAAAATAATTAAGCTTTTTGATAAAGTCTAAAAAATGTTTCTTTCATTTTGTGAAGAAACTTTATTAGTTTTGTGAAAAAATCATTAAAACTGATCCAAAAATTGTCTCTAATCAGTTTTCATTAAAAGACTCCAAAATTTTTCTAAAAAATGCTCTTAAACCACGATATTTAAAAAAAATCTCTTAACTTAAAAAAAACATATTTTTTGTGAATCAGCATTTATCCACAAAATTATACAAAATCAACAATTGAAAAAATATTTTCAAAAGTTTAGGATTCGTATATTCTGAAAGTATAAATTTGGTTGCGTATATTTCCACTAGAGGACGGTTTAAGGAAACAAATTTCTATATATTAAAATATTTTGGTTGAAAATTATTTAGCAGATCTAGGAAATTATTTTAAAATATACAAAAAATATCAAGATTATTTTTTAGAAAATCATTTTTTTTTTAAATAAATAAAGTTTTCTTCCTCATAACGAGTGTTTGGTTAAAAAGATGCAACTCTGCTTCTTTATTAGCGAATTATTTTGTATTTTAACTGAACAAATGGACAAAAAAATGTTCATGAAAATTTTCAAGATACTTTTTTAGGAAAGCAAATTTGAAGGGTGAATATAGTTCGAACAAAACAAAACAAGAAAAGAAAAAAATTTAATATAAAGGATACTTTGGACTATTAACTGACAATTATTATTTTTTCGTCAATTGTCCAAGTACAAAATCTATTATGATATTGTCATGTTCGATTTAATTTGTTGCTTTTCAAATAGTTTTATAATATTCATGATAGACAATACCATTTTTCATAGGCATCACCTTAATCTTCAGTTCTCCGCAATAGAAAACGACGATTGCCTAAATTCCAACCAAGACATTACACACAACCGACAAAATCAACTTTATGAGAACTTTGGTGATGTCAAAAAGTTTTGATCTTATGATTAGGTTTACCAAAATCAGCACTTATGCACTTAAGCACACAAAATTCTCATTAAGTTGATTTTGTCGTTTGTTTGTAATGTCTCGGTTTGAGTTAAGCCAATCATCGTTTACTTTTGCGGACAACTGACGATTAGGGTGATGCCTATGGAACAATTGTATTGTCTATCATGATAATTATCAAACTTTTTGAAAAGCAACAAATAAAATCTAATATGACAATATCGTATTAGATGTTGGACTTGCGGTAAAACAATATTTTAACTAAATATGTAAAAACACAGAAAGAAAAAAAAATTTTTGTATTTCTAATATAAAAATTAAAACATTTAACAAAAATCGCAAAAAATATCCTCCTACACAGATGGGTAGATGGTATAAAAAAGAGCTAAACTAAAAAAAAATCTAAAAAAATAAAGAAATTTAATTAAAAATGTTTTTAAAAAGTTCATCTAAAATAAGATAAAGCAGTCAGCGTTCGTTACGTATTATGGCATTCTTTCACCACTCCACAATATAATTTTTTCACCACACCACAATATAATTGATACTGCTTTACAAGTCACGAGATTGCTACTTTACATTATATCATTTTGAAGTTAATGACATTCTTAAACTTGGTGCGAAATTTTGTGAAGCTAAATGTCACGATTTTATTATATATATTTAGCCTCTAAAGTACTTGTAGCCTACTTTTAGGTATATTTCAATTATTGAAATTGCGGCATACTTTAAGACTTAATTAAAATTTAACACATCAATTTAAATATATGTTCTAATGAACATCTCTTATATAATTTTACTTGTTTTACATAGTGCCTTTTAACAAGTTTTTAAAACTCTTAACTTTCTGTTAAATGAAGTTTTTCCTTAAGGAAAATCTGCTATAGTCTAACAAATAACATATTTTGTTTTCCACTCTCTCTCTCCTGTCTTCAATTTAAGACACCTTTTCTATTATTAAATGTACAACATAATCGTATTAGTGTGTTGTACAACAATCCTACTAGAATTTATATACTAAAAATACATATAAACAATTTTTACTGTATATGTATACTAGAGTGTCCCTTAAAGTTAAATGTTACAACTGTTGAGACGCTACCCTCTAATTTTTTTGTATTTGTCTTGAAATTAACTCATGTGAAATTTTACGCCCCTACGACCACGCCTTCCCTACCCGATAGGGCCTTAAAGATCAAAACATGCGTTTATATCTGAAAAAGGGATATTTTTTTTTAGTTTTTGCTGTTTTTTTTGCAATATTACAATAGTTTTTACTCTAGATGATAAATTAATCGAGATTAAGATAAAATTATGTATTCAAAAAGGTATAAAAATCCAAATTCGGTTAAGAATTACCCCAGTAATAAATAATGCCCCAGACCACTAATGTGCCAAATACCACTTCAGCCAGAAATTCGAGCTCAAGTTTTAAACGTTTTTAAAATTGATTACTGAAACATAATTTTTTTATTTAATACACTCATAATTGTGAGCCATGAAAGAAGTTTTTTGTTTTGGATGGCGTTAACCTGTCCTACGGTGATGTCAAAAACGATCCATTTTTCCCATATAAATGCATGTTTTGAACTTTAAGGCCCTATCGGCTAGGGAAGGCGTGGTCGTAGGGGCGGAAAATTTCACATGAGTTATTTTCAAGACAAATACAAAAAAATTAGAGGGTAGCGTCTCAACATTTCTCAACATTTAAACTTGTATAACACCTTAAGTGACACTCTAATGTATACACTCAGAGAAAACAATTTCATCATATTGACGATATTGCATCATAAATCGCTTGTCATCGATTATTTATCATATTTATTGAGTTTTTATAAATATGATAACAAGCTTTATATAAATGTAAAATATTTCATAAATTTGATTTGAAATTTAGAAAATATTATCTGTGAAACGTTTCATAATATTCATGAAGCATTTCATAGAAATTTATGTAATATTTCGTAAACATTTATAAAACTTTCATAAATATTTATGAAACTGTTTCATACCATTTATAAAAATTTTAAATAACATTTTTGAAGCATTTCACAAAAGTTTTGAAACTACTTCAACATATTTATGAAACATTTCATAAATATAAAAGAGCCTGTCCTCAATTAGCCCATTTATGAAACAAAATCAATAAAGTTTTTCATCATATTTCTGAAGTTTTTCATAAATTTGATGAAACTCTTTCCCTGAGTGTATGAGGAGTATTTGTGAATGGCTGTGTATATATTTTCAACCAATTTAGACATAAATTTTGTGTAAAAGTTTTCTTAAGTGGGGATTTTCGACTTGTAACAAGTACAACTTTCATGTTGTAACATGAACTAATGCTAAATGACAAGTCTGTGTAATTGTATTAGTACACTTGATGATACAAAACATGGACGATATTTTAATGGTTTCCATGTATATTTTGTAATGGTATTATATAAGTTTGTGGATGTATTAGTAAGTAAAAATGTAGTAGTATTAGTTTTAGTTGTAGTAACTTATGAAAGTACAAAAAAACATTGAATAATGTTTTATATAAAATTGAAATGTTAATGGTTTTTAAGTACTTAAAGATGTTACAACAGTAAGTATAAAGTTAATTGATCAAAAATTTGTAAAATCATAGTCTTTATATAGTTTTTTTATTTAAAAAATTAAACCTGAAACAATGCTTTGTTTTATATTTTTATAATACAGCCTAAAAGTAGGCCATTTTTTGTATTAAACAAATTAAGCCTAAATGTATCCTGCATTTTATATTTTATAATACATCCTAAAAGTAGACTACGATATATATTTTTATGTTTGTTTTTAAGAAACTAAACAAATGTTCATACATCCTCATGTATGAACATGTATTGTGGGCGTTGTGGTGTAATGGTTAGCGCGTTGGACTGTTACACAGATGGTCCCGGGTTCGATTCCCGGTGACGAAAACATCAATTTAGAAAAATAATATGTATGAGTTTTCTATCACTTATATGTATAGCTGCGGCCACCTTCGGTATTCCCATAGCACTTAACCCCACCGAAGTAAAATAATGAATCAGGGCTATGAAACAAAAAGCTTCAATAAATTCGTCAACTCTACATCAGGTGGCGAGCAACAACTGTTCTAAGAATTATCTACTCGCGCAATTACAGTGTTGCCATGTTTGAAGCCCTTCATCTTTCACCACCTTTCATCTCTCCACTATCCCCTCTTCAAAGAAAGCAACACATTAATTAAGAGGGAGAATTTCCTGAGTGTTGCTTCTCTTAAAAAAAAAAAAAAACCCAATCGAATATATTATACTCTATTTTTTCCGGAGAAGAAATAGAGACCCTAATATTGGAAAGACTCCTCCTACTTTCTGAAATATCTCTATCCCGAGATTTTTACATTTTGCTAAAAAAAACACGGCTAAAAAGGCCCTCTTTTAACTTAAATTTTAACCCCTAGAATGATGATTTATGCATTAATCTGCTAGCGCGTCTCCCGGAGAAGAAGTATCTTCCATAATCTTGGAGAGATTCCTCCTACTTTTTGAAATATCAAAGTGGGCTTTTTCAAAATTTGACCCTACGGGTCAAAAGTCGGGACATCAGAATTCGTTTTAGAGGTATGGTTCCTTCGGCAAAGTTTCTTATTTTGATCCCTAGAATACGATTTTCCTTGAACATTGAGCGATTTTTAAATCGACCCGCCCTAATCCTCATACATGAATACTTATGTAGATAATACCTCAAATTTCGTTAATGCTCAGGCGCGAAGATATGTGGAAGCATGTATGGATATTTATGTATCCATGTAGGGACATGCTTGCATGTTTATAAGCAGGCACAATTGTTCGTTAAACCTTTATGGATCCATATATGTAAATTTTTAAACCAGGATACCAAAATTATATAAAAAATATTCAAAAGTACAATGCAAAATATCTATTAAAATGTTTGTATAATGGCTTTGTAAATTTGTTTCAGCATATTTGCCTTTTCCATTTCTCAACCGTATTTTTTATACTATAGTCAAAAGTTTTAATGAAAACATAAACTTTCACCTTTTCATTTTAGATTTTTTAATACAATATTTCGTAATTTGTTCTTTACCATAAAAATATATGAGTTTTTTTTTTTTTTTGTGTTGTAATAATCTCCCTTGTAAATTTGTTTCTTATATCAAAATGAAATGAAAAATTAAAAACCGTAAATAACGATGACACTCAACAATGTTATTTTTTTATGCAAAAAAAAAATATACAGAAAATTATAATCGAACAAAAAAATTGTAGTGGATAAAATTATAACACTTTTTTCCCTATTCATGTTATATTACCCTAAGCTCACCCTTTACTTACTAGTTGACTCCCTAAAGTATGCTATAAAAATCTTTTAAAAGCTACTATGTTTGTATATGTGTGTGTTATATTTGTAACATCCCAGGCAAAAAAATACAATCGGCACAGTGGTAGTTTTTAACACGGTGGGTTTTGCAATAAAAGCAGTAGTTTGCCAGCACTATTTTTGTTGGTACGGTTGGTAATTTCTACCTGTGATTGTATATGTCTACAATTCACGACAGCTAACAATGGCTTGGCATTTTGTTTCACATTTTACTTTGGTGACAATTTTCACGGCTTTCACACTAACTCACACAAATAGAACATATAGAAAAAAATATGAAAACTTTAAACTCCTTAAGGTATATCAAAAAGCATGAAGGCAACCATTGTTTTGTTTGTTATAACCCCTAAAAAAAATTGTAAAAAGTTTAGACATTAAGTTTAACAAATAACAGAATAATACTACTACATACATTTTTGTAAAATAGCATAAAAAGCGGAAATACCTTTGGTGGGAAAATATGAAAAGAACAGAAACACATAGCCAGAGGCGTAGCATTAACTACAAAGAGATTTTTTGGCTCCATAAAATAATCCCTTAATGAAATAACTCCCAAATACCAAATGAAATAAAAGCTAATGAAATAATACCAAAAGTAAAATGGAACAACTCCCAAAGATAAAAGAATGAATTATATTCACACAAAATTAAATAAAAAATTTGGAAATTAGTCATTCTACCCTAAACTCAAGTAAAAAAGTTAGTAGTGCAAAATTAGTAACAAGTTTTATGTCCCAATTTCCAATTTTTTTGTATCGGGTGTTTTTTATAAGAGTGACACAAGTTTAAATCATAATATCCGTGCGCCCCGGTAGGCTAGTTGGTAGCGTGCTTGCTTATCAGTGCGGGGGTTGTGGGATCGATTCCCACCAGAGGCACTGGTCTGTTTTCGCTACAACGCACCGGAGTCCATATTAGCGAGTGCTCGGTTAAGGTAATAGTATATAATTTGTAATTATATGATTATTAATTAATAAAAAAAAAAAAATCATAATAAAACAAGGAAATATATTTTTAATATCAATGAAACGGGCTTTATTGGAAAGAAAATTTTATGAAATTAATGTTTAAATCTGATTTCTGCCATGTGGCCGCCATGGCTGGCGCGTAGAAGGCGCAATCTGGAACACCAATTTTCAACAATTTTTCGCAGCATTTTCGACCGTATTACGCCGATAACTCTTCAAATGTTGATTTCCCGGTGTTCTCCAGTGAGCACTTGTCGGCGTCTCACGGGATGCACATTATCAGTAACAGTATATGTGGTCCGAAAACGATCTATTGTTATTCGAATTATCCGCTCTGAAGGACGAAGTGCACAAAGTGCCATAAAATGGAAGAAGCGCACGATGAGTTTGACGAATAGAACAATTATTTTGATTAAAAATTTCAACAATTTGCACGCGTTGCTCGCGTTAGTGTAACTCGATTCATAATGAAATTTCAAAGCAAACTAAACAAAAAGCAACTATCAGCTGTTAAATGGGTTTTCAAATAAAGCAGTGATGCCGACTCAAAGTTGTGACACTCTAAAAAAAACACGCTTTACTAATTTTTAGTATAGAACAATTTTTTAGTAAAATTTGTTCCTATTTCATTTACAAAATTTTTTACTAATTTGCGTTGCTGATTTTAACAATATATTTTCCTATTTTCTTACAAAGAGCTGCTGAATTATCAAAAAAAATTTCGCAATTGACAGTAAAGTTTTTATTTTAAGTTAAACCTTTTTAGAATCAGAAATGTCAATGGATAATAAAAATAAATTTCATTTAAACAAAAAACTGGCTAATTCTTAGTAAAGAAAATTGGCTGATTTAAGAAAACCGATTTCCATTCCATTGACAAGGCTATAAAAATCCTTACTTATGTTTAAAAAGAAAATTAACTCTTATTGGCTTGGGGATAAAAAAAGTCCCATAAAACTTAATTTAAAATATGGCTACAAGATTGTAAAGCTTTAAAATTGATCACACAAAAAAATCCACTTGATAAAAATAATTATTTTATGTAATTTGTTCCATATAGGGTTAATGTTTACACTTTTGACCAAAAAAGACCCAATAGGAAAAGTACAGAATAACTTCTTTCGGATATTGATTAAATTTGTTATTGTTTATCAAAGTATTTTCTATATTTGACAGGAGACAATTTAGACGACTTTACTTTTTCTCGAGCCTATTTGTACCACTTCAGTGATTCATCCTGGTTCTGTCCTGTTTTTACAGTTTACTAGAAAGTTCACAGGGTAGGAACTTTCATAACGGTGTTGTTTTTCAAACGTCCTGTTTACACCAAAAAAAATAACCACTAACTGTACTTGCATTTACCCTCCCCATCTCCCTGACATACCATGTCTCCAACTCAATCATCTACAATTTTTATATAATACTAGCTATTGTGTTCACCTTTATGTCATTTTGTTTGACAATAACAACCATAAAAAAAGAAATACTACAGCATTCGCATAAGAATATCTATATTTACAAAAGAATAACATTACTGACTGTCTGACTCAACATCGCAAAGCCTATACCGCTGAAGCTAGGAACTTGCATGGAGGTCCGTAACCCAGTGTAGACGTCCGCTAAGGAGGTATTTTTGGAAATTCCTATGGGGAGAGACAAAAGGGAGAAAAATCTTTCCCTTGTCGGCCTGCCCTAACCCCTTTGGCTAGAGAGTTAAAATTTTCAATATGTATCAATTCAGATATGTCCTAACTCCATATTATGGTACCTTTTGGAATGTTGCCCAAAAACGTGTTAAAAAAGGATCTAAATGGTGAAAAAGTCTCGCCCTTGGCGGCCTATCCAAACCGCTGAAACTAGGAACTTGAAATTTGGTATGTGGCTTCCTAATCATTAGTATTGAAGTAATTTTCGGAATCCCCACGGGGAAAATATCCTCCCCTTTGCGGCCTAGCCAAACCGCTGAAGCTAGGAACTTGATATTTGGTATGTGGGTTCCTAATCAGACGTATTAAAGGGATTTTTGGAAATTCAAACGGGAAAATATATTCCCCTTGGCGGTTTGGTCAAACCGTCGAAGCTACATACTTGATATTTGGTATGCGAGTTCCTAATCAGGAAGAAACATTTGTATACAATGGATTTTTGTAAAATACTACGGGGACGGGCGGTATATTGAAAAGCCTCCCCCTGGCAGCCTGGCCAAACCACTAAAATAATGAACTTTAAATTTGATATATGGGTTCCTAAGCAAAGGTAGACACCAGAACGTAGTGGATTTTGGAAAATTCCTCCTGGGAGGGGCAAAAAACGGTAAAGTCTTACCGTTGGTTGCCTGGTCAAACCACTACAGCGAGAAACTTGTTAAGTGGGTACATTTTCACGAGTACCAATATATTGACGGGATTATCGGATATTCCCATGGGGAGGGGCAAACAAATTAAAAGTCTTCCCTTTTTGTCTAATTATTAGTAGACATCTGTGCAGAGCCGATTTTTGAAAATTTTAACGCGGTGGGCACAAAGGAGAAAAGTCTTCCCTTCATACCCCGTGAGGACATCCTGATTTTTGGATATTCCCACTGGGAGGGGAAAAGAGGGGTATATTCTGCCCCTTGACAACCATGGCAAACCGATCAAGCGTATTACTTGAAATTTGGTTGTGGGTCTTTATTTTCGTATAGACATTCACTTAGATGGTGTTTTTTGAAATTCCTACGGGTAAAATTGTGAAAAATCCCATCACACTATTTTACCTAGAAAACTCAAATTTAATACATCGGCCGTTCCACTGAAGACCAGCAAAAAAAATAAATTGTTTGACTTTCGGTCACCCGATTTCAATTAAATTTTGCATTTAAAAACTGTATGGAGTCATTTGAAGATAGGCGGCTTTAGTTTTTCAAATTTCGGAAAACCTACAGTTTTCTGCGCTATTTAGTTTTTTTCAAAAATACAAAAAGTGTGTAAATTTAAATGTTCGTGTTTTATTTTTATTTAAAATTAAGAGTGGCTAAATTTTAAAAGAGTGCATTTAAAAAAGAAACTGCATAACAAATGCATTTATTTTTAACGCTGAAAAAAACTTCATTCCGCAGTAAAAAAAAAGTAAGGGAGTATGCCATTCGAGTGCAATTTAAATTGTGATAATTCGATCATTGTTAAAGCAAATAGGAATACACAGACTTACACACTTTTTGCATATTTCTCATTTTTAAAAAAACAATCAAGAATAAAACCGTGGATTTTTCGAAAATTTAAAATCTAAAAACGTCAATCTAGCCATAACGTTTTTGAATGCAACATCTGATTGACAACGGAAAGCCCATGTTCAGATTTTAGTCGATTAATGACTTTTTGCAATATTGATCAGGAACATGGTAACAATAGATTTTAAAGTACACTCAAAAAAAAGTTAGTAAAGTCAGCAAACAAATTTTGCTGAGTCAGCAAAATTTTTTGCTGACTTTAAGTCTGAAATTTAAAATATGCTTTTTTGAGGTATGAGTTAATTTGAAAACAACACTTGTCTTTTTATAAAATCTTAGCGCAAATGATGTTTAAAAGAATGACCCAACTATGCAATTCCTTTAAGGTACAAATCTAGAACGCGAAATCACAAAACATTCACTTATTTAGGATAAACAAATTTATTTAATGAAGAAATTTCTTAAAAATGAATTAGTTTTTCATCCTAATATATTCCGATATATAAAACTACCTGCAACGAAGTATCGGGTTTTTAAGCTCGTACCGTATAAATTTAAACACCTTTATACCCCTCAACAACAACGAAAAAATTTTTGTATTTATACAAAAAAAAAAAACATTCAGGGTAACAAAAGGAAACTTTTACGTTTGTAATTTCACGCGCGACTTATCCTTTGGGAAAAATACTTTACATACATGTAATAATTTATATGAGGATGTGGTAGAGTGTGAGAGAGAGAGAGACCAACAAACACAAATACAATACAATTCAAATTTTGTATGAGCTTGACATGTTTCTGTTTAAATAAGTATGTGTGGGTTTTTGCTGCATGTGTATTTATGCAGTGTTTATTCTTCTTTTTTTCTGTTTGTCCTTATCCTGTCGATTTGTTTTTGTTAAATTTTTTGCTAAAGCTTTGTTTTTTATTATGATTATTCAGTGTTTTACAACTTCCGGTGTTTTTACACACAATTACATGAGACAATGTTGAAGTAAGTTCAAAGTATTATTTCTATATCATCTTCAAATTCAATTGAATAGCAGCCTAAAAGTAGACTTTACTTTTTTATATTTTTATTAAATTTTATATAGAATTATTTTCTTTGTTAAATTCAATATAAAATTTGTTTATTTTTAACATTTTTGAAATTTTTTTTATGAAATATTTTTAATAAACTGTGTTTAACTTTGCGCGAAATTACATGCCAGCCATTATATCGTTACAAAAAAAACTCTAACGACCCGATTAAAAAAAAAAAAAATTCTAGAACATATAAACTTCCTAGAGATGATTCTTAACACTGTTTAGGTAGCGCGCAAAAGTGAAACTTCGGGTTCTGATGAGATCTTTAGCCAGATCGAAATACTAGTATCAACCTAGCTAATATGTTTGATTTGCTTTATTTTTGTAAATATACGGAGGTTGAAAGCTCGTTATAAATTGAAAATAACATAAAAATAATCTCGATGTATATAAAAACAAAAAACTAATATAACTGTGAAAAATTTTTTAATTTCATTTTTTTTTTTCCTTTTTTCTCCTGTTCAGGTGCATAGGTAGCAAACCCAATTCCCAGGAAGTTTATATGTTCTAGAAATTTGTTTATTGAGATCTTAGGTAAATTTTTGTAAATGATTGTTTCCTTGAATTTTGAACGGTTTGCTACCTATGGACCTGAACACGGGAAAAAAGGTAAAAAAAAATCGAATTTTTTTAAGTTTTTTGCGATTTTGATCTGGAAGGTGAAGTTTTTTTGATTTTATATGTTCGCAATTTTTGTTCTTTATGACAAGAGCTACAACTTTGCCATAGAGAGTAAATCGAAATTCTGAACGGTTTGCAAGATATGAGCCCCAGAAAATGATCACTTTTTTGCGAAAATGATACTGAGGCCCCAAATCTTTGGCGGCCCATAAACAAAAAAGCAGATGACTTTGGGAAAAATTGGGAGACAAGGGTATTTTTTTTTAGTCTTTTATCACGTAGTGGTGTCCGTATATGGTTATTTTGCCATGACTTAAAAAATTACACACAGTGTAATAAAATTAAAGCAAACAATTGCAATTAATATAAAGAAAAATTAACTTTAAGCAAATAAAAGTTTATTTTTTTACTACCATAAATGTTATTATTTGAAAAAGGGGCATTTTTAATAATTGTCGGAAATTCATTAGTAATTCCCTACAAAATTTATATATTTCTAAAGCATTTTTTTTTTATTGTTGAAAAATGTTGAAATTTAAAATATTTTCTTGAAATAATAAAAAATAATTCCAAATTGTTTGAATCTGGTGTTCTTTTCTTTTCTTAAAACATAAAGTACATACTAATTACTTTCACACCCTAGCACTTTGGCGAATTCCATTCCCTTTGAAGTACACTCAAAAAAAAAAGTTGGTAAAGTGAGCAAAAAATGCTGCTGAGCCAGCAAAATTTTAGTCAGTAGGCTAATGCCAGCAAAATCTTTTGCAGTAAATCAGCGAGCTGATGTTTAGCAAACAAAATTAGTGGATTCAGCAAAAGTTTTGCTAATTTGCTAAAAGTTAATAACATTTTGGCTGAATATTATTAGACTGAAAAAAAAAATGTAAAAAAATTGTAGAAAATTTATATTTATATTAATTTTTTTTGCTGGAAATCTTTAAAAAATTGTTTGTAATTCTTTTAAAAATAATTTGCAATACCTTACAAAATCTAAAAATGTTCATACTCCCACATTGACGACATGAATTAATTTAATATCTGAAAATATATAGAAATACATATATATAACATAAACAAAATTATCTTTTAACTACTTACATCAGTAGTTGTCTAAACAAAAAATTGTCTACGATGTGTATCCTTGTCTTTTGCTTTAGTCTGTCTATCTGAACGTATATTTGTTTGCAATTTGACCTCACTACATTAATAATCGCTATATAGATTTATTTTACAAACACGCATTTAATGATTAATTAATTTAAATATTTTATTTTATCACAACAAAAATTAAAGTTTTTTTATACACATATGTATTAACATTGTAACCGTCATATAGTATGAAAAACAGATGCAAAAATCTTCCATGGATGATTTTTTATATGTCTTAAAAGAGTTATATTTTCTAGTATCATTTGCCTCGTCTCTGCTACATCTTGACAGGCGGGGGTCATCTTCTTGATTCTGCGTATATCTTTATATCTTATATCTTTCATCCTGGTTATCGTCCACACTATGAATGTGCTTATCAGCACATTTTTTTAGCAAAATAAATTAGTAAAACATTAGTAAATTATTAGTAAAACATTAGTTCAAATAAGTATAACTAAAATTATAGCAGAAAACACAATTTGAACAAAAACTTTACTAAGACATAGTATAGTTGATTTAGAAGATGTTTTACTAACTTTTCTGGAAACTTATTTTTTTGAATGTAGTTTTCTTTTTTGCTGAATGGGCTTCCAGAACAGACACACGATTATGGTCCGATTATTAAGAGCCCAATTTAAATTTAGCGTACAGTTATATTTAAGTTTTATATGCTTAACAATCAAACATTTTTATGTCAAACTAAACATTTTCGAGTTTGATATTTTCAATTGTGATGCTCTTTAAGATAATTTTAATTGATATTTTCAATAAAAATTTTGGAGTTGATATTAAAATTTTGAGTAGATTAGATTAGACTAGAGTGGCACTATGCACCGCGACCAGAAGTTGGTATTTTGTGCTGAATTTTTTTTTTTTTTTTCTAGTAGGATGCTATGGATTTCAAAACAAAAACCTCCATTTTTCACAAATTTAAATAGTTTTATTTTTTTTTTACATAGGACGATACGTTGTTTTCTTTAGTCCCATATACACTGCGTTGCAAAACTAAAATTACATATTAATTTTACTAAATTTCGTAAGCCTAAAAAAAGTAGACGAGTTCTCAAGATTCATAAATGTAAAACCAATGGAAAATTAATAAAATTTAACAAAAAAACATTTCATTTATTTTTTGTTTTACTTTTTAAAAAGGAATACCAAAATCAATTAGTGTTTAAAATCTAGACTCAGAGAAAAATTTAGCTATTTCCCAACTGAAATTCGGTTACAACGACTCCAATTAGATTATTAAGGATTTCAAGAAAGTTCGGTTAATTCAGCTGAATTTTAGTTGCAACACCAAAAATATTCAGAAAACGGTTGGCACCATCTGGACCATCAAGACTGAACTTTTTCTCATCAGAAAAAATCACGATTACAATCCTACCAACAGCAGCGATTGATTTCAGTTGGAAGTATCCGCCTCCGAATGTTTTTTTTTTTTTTTTTGAGAAATATCGTGGTTCCTTACGTACGTCTCCCCAATAGCTGTTAAAACCATCTGGACCAACAAGACTGAACTTTTTCTGATCGGAAAAAATCACCTTTAATAGAAATTTCTTTTTAAACAACCCTACCAACAACAGAGATTATTGACTTTCCTTACTCCAGTTGGATTGTAAATTCCTTTTAGCGAATTCAAGTTTTGTGGCGGAGTAATAAACTTGCCACTGACATCAGTTTAGATACATTTACCTTTTAGATACATTTACCTTACATTTATCTATTCTCTGATTGAGGCTCTTTATTGGGACAGTTGATTATTTCACGCCAGTCCCGATCAGAAAGCTGTTTTTTTATGGGTCGCCTGTTTTATTTTTACATACGCACTTGGATTATTTTGCAGAATTTGTTATAACCACCTGTGAACGGTTTATTTTTCTAGCAATTTCCCGAAAACTTAAGCTACTTTTTAAATAGGCTGAAATTTTCCCTTTTTCAAATTTACTTATTGTTGCATTTTATTGAAAATTGATTAAAATTGCATAAAACACGAAAATTATTCTTGAATTTTTCTTTATTTGCTATTCTTCTTTGTTTACCGTTATATGTAATTATAAAAGTTTGTTTTTCTCTTAAACCAATTAAGTAATCTCTTAAATTTTACACAATAAGAGATCAGTTATTACACTCTTGAAAGCAGTTATAAGTTTTAACTTTTATTTTGTTTTATTAGAAAAAAAATAACAAAAATCATTTGTAATTATAGTTATGCAACGCAGTGTATTAATTTAATGCTGCCAATGCAATTATATATAGCCCGTCTAATAGCGTATGGTATAACATATTGTAAGTTACAATAAAATATGCCATTTTACGAAAAATGACGGTGGCAAGTAAAACTGTTAACTATACATGATGTCATACTTCACTTAAATTGTGCAAAACTGAATCACATTACACAAAATTACATAATATTATTTTTACTCGGGGAAAGTATAAAATCAAACAACACACATACATAAGATTAACTCATGTGTAAATTAAAAAAAAAAATTAGTAAAAATTACCTTAAATATTTGAATATTTAAATGTAAATACCCAAAAGAGAGAGAGACACGAAACATATGGTAAGTATAGGTAGAAGTAGCGTTGGGCGTCATTTTGGAGTACGTTGCAATTCAAAGTACCTTGTCGTTATATGAACAATAAAGTGTTCTTTAAAGAAGAAGCAATATTAAATTGGGAACATAACCTATGCCAACTAAGTAAATGGACAAAATTCAAATATAAATTACCGCTAAGTAGGAATGTTTTTTTTAAAGTCATGTCTATAAAATCTTATATTATAAGCCGTATTGTAAATATTCAGAAGAGAAAAACTTCAAAATGAAAGTGGTTGAACAAAACAGTTTAAGAAATAATGTCAATGACAAACTTGGACGGTATCCTTAAAACGAAGTGTTACATGATTTCCTTAAAGAACAAGTACCACGAACACACAGAGAAATAAAGTGCCAACCGGATTGAAAAGTGTATTTTGATGGTAACAACATATAAATTTAGTTAGTACAATTTTATTTACATTAGATTTCTGAATATTTTGGGAGTTGCAACATAAATTCTGTTGAATTAACCGAGATTTGTTGTGAAAAATAATGTTAAGTTGTGGCAACGGACTGAAAATCGTAATAATTGAATTCGAGTCGTAGTAACCGAATTTCTGTTGGCAAATAGCTAAATTTTTCTCTGTGTGTATATTCCATATTTAAACGGTTTGAAAATGGAGTAGCATCAACCGGGATAAAAGAAGAAAGGAAGCACATGTGAAAATTTTCATATACATATTGTAATATATGACCACATATATGAGTTCATATATGAATCCATATATGTTCGGAACCGAAATTTGAGGGTATATGGACATATATGGGCATATATGAATGGTAAAAATCGCGATTTTGGTGGCAAAACGCGGATTTTTTAAAATTTATTGTCTTAAAATAAGTATTTAACTAAATTCGCAATATTTTCTTCTGAATCCTTCAAATATTACTTCAAAATTTATATTTTCTTTTAATTATAAAAAAAAAACACTTTTGGCACCACAACTGAATACATTTTAGACTTTGTTTCGAATTTCGAAATCCTATCACTGGCTCGAAAACTTTATTTTGATCAAAAAGCTGCAAAATTTATAATATGTTGAACGTTTTGAAATCATTTTACTTTTTGTAAAAAAAAATATAGTCATATCTGATAAAAAATTAAAATATATTACCCATATATGGAATAATATATGGAATATTATATGAATTTATATATGGAAATATATGGTATATATGAAGCAATATATGAACCAATATATGCAATATATTATCATATATGGTGTCAAAAATTTCCATATATGAACTTTTCCTTTGAATGTTTTTAACCATATATGATTCCATATATTACATATTCCCATACATGGAACCATATATAATCATACATGAAACCATATATGACAATATATGATCATTTATAAACTTTTTCACCTGACGTCCAAAAAAATTGACCGCAGCTGAGCTTGATAAATTGAAGAAAGCGGCGGTTAAACAAATTGGGGCATCAAATCGTAAGTTGACCGTTTTTAAGGAAACAATTCGCAAAAACTTACCCCAAATGAACGTGAAACACTACCAGATGAAGGACGGTACCCAAATAAAGTAAAAAACAATTGCCAGAAATACCAACAAAATACAGACAACTGAGAAAAAACTTGAAACATGAATAAAATGTTCAAAAAATTTTGTATGATGAAAACTACTTTTCTTTTGCTCGCAACAACGGAAGTATTCATTCTTGATTTTTTTTGATGACTTGAAAAAAACTCGTACGGTATTGGGTCAAAAGAAAGTTTGAACCAAAAGTATTAGTGTGGGCAGAAATTTCATCAAAAGTTATATCACAACATATCCATGAGTCAAAAGCTATTTCTGTAATCGCGGATGTTTACAGTAATATATTTTTATATAAAACTGGAAAAAATTATCTGAGATAGGCACTCTAAAGACGACATATTAGTTTGGCCAAATTTTTCAAGCTGTCATTATGCCAAAAAGACTTTAGAATGGCTTAATGCAAAAAAACATACCTTTTGTATCGAAATACGTAAAATCCACCAAATTTTTTAGGTCTTTTATACCAAAAAGTGTATGCAAAAATTAACTACTAAATTGACACAGGTTAGTCTTTAATTTTTCCAAATTTCAAGTTGGACGAATTAAAAATCGATCGTTTATTTATTAAATATTTTCTTTTTTTTTTAAGATTTAAATATATTTCATAGCTATCCTTCAAGTTTAATTTAGAACTTAGTTCTAGCATTAAATGTCAAGTTTCTTAGAGTCACTTAGATTTAAATTAAAAATGTGTATATTAACTTGAAGCAAAATTCTTATAAAGAAATTAGACATGAAAGTTAATGCAACAAATCTTTTAAAACAAAATTATTAACACTTATTTAATTTTTTTTTCCCCCAACAAAAAAACTCGAATAATTTGCTTGTGGTCATTACAGTTTCTTCCACTTTACTTATGCCCAAAAATTATGTTTTATGTAAATCTAATACAAAATATTTAAAAAAAAGTATATTTTAATTGGCTTTGCATCTCGTTATATTTGTTAGGTATTGTCTTTGAAATCCCTTTGATATTATAATGTGAATATCCAGCCAGACACGACTGTATAATATTATAATATTTTATGGAAAGCCAAAAAAAAAAACTTAACCCTCAAACCGGCCTAAGCTTAGTGGTAATGATATTCACACCACTTGTTCGGCACGAAAAATAAACAATATTTCGTTCTATCAACATTGTTTTCGTTTCCTATTTTAGGCGATGTGGGCCAAAATATGTTAAGAGCGAATCTCAGAAACTGATCCAAAAATAAAAATAACTTTAGGCATACATTATTTCTCTTACCAAGATATAACTGCAGCCCACAAATTACCCTTTGTGTGCTTTTTGTACACTAATAAAAGAGTCTGCAAAGTTAGCAACCTTTTTGCTGTGAGGATCCTTGCAGAAAAGTGTCTAATATCAGCAACAAATTTGATAATTCAGCAACATTATTGCTGAATTTACTGAATTTGCTAAATTCATCAAAGTTTTTGCTGAATTTGCTAATTTGTTTGCTGATATTAGCCATTTTTCTGCAAGGATCCTCCCAGCAAATAGGTTGCTGACTTTACTGATTTTTTTTTTTTGAGTGTAAATAAGAAATGCCGGTTTTCGTTTTGCTTAAACTTAAAGACTTTGCGAATTATACTTAATATAATCTTTCTGCCAAATTTCATAAACATCCGTCCATACGTTTTCAAGTTAAGACGATGTCCTTTACAGGTATCCTTTTGGTATCCTGTATGCCCTTAGAACAAAATTAGAGCTTTTTTTAAAGTTCAAGCTTCAATCTTACTTTGTGTTTAGTATCAACGGTTTCCAGTTAACAAAAAATATTTAATAAATATTTATTTGTTGGAATTTTACGAAATTTTAACTTTAACCCTTTTTCGCTTCCAAACCGTGCCATGCACACAAACAATTACTTCACAAAATATTTTGCTAATTTGGTTTTCTATTGAAATAGCTTAAATTTCCTATTATAAATCACCCATTTGGCGCACTTATGGCCAATTTAAAATACCACGCCTGAAGGCTGGCTTGGCGGTTAGAGGGTTAAAGCCACAAAGTTAATAATTGTAACTTAAGGTAAATGATAATTTGTTTTGTATCTTTGGCGGTTTCGGTTGATAAACATTGTTTAAAGGCAGCAAATAAAGGCTATAAAAATATCAACGCTAACGTTAATATTGTTATAGAAAAGATGAAAATTATAAACTTGAAAGAGATATGAACCAGGAGTTAGGGGAGGTGTTAATGAAACGTGTCGAAAAGGGACTGGATAAAGATCAAACGAGAAAGGGGCCTTATCTCGTTTGATCAGGGTCAGAGTATAAGACTCTTTAAGTAAATATATAAGTATAAGACTCTCTAAGTAAAAATATAAAACCGTTGTAATTTTAATATAAGTCTGGGATCGTTGTATAAGACAATGCTCTTAGTATAAGACAATGTTCTTTGTATAAGACTATTAACGTTTTAGTATAAAACTATTAAAGTCTTAGAATAAGACTGTTATAAACACAGAAAATTTTAGTTTACTAAAAATAGTGTAAATTTCCATTAAACTAATAACACATATCTTTACAAACTTAAAGAAAAAAAATTCTTCAAATTAATGAAAAGCTGCATAATTTTTATGAAACTAAGTTTTTAATGAATCTTTTTCATTGAGTGAATGAAAGTTTTAATAAATAAATGATATTTAATTCTTCTTAGCTTAAGATCATTTATTTATTAATTATTTATTTCCAATATTTCGTCTCCACATTGGGTGACTTCTTCAGGGAACAATTATTAGAATTTAAAAAAAAAAAAAAAAAAAAAAACAAGGTTTTCAAATTGTAATAATTGGTCCCTAAAGAAGTCACCCAATGTGGAGACGAAATATTGGAAATAAATGATCTTAAGCTCGTTTAAACTAAGAAGAATTAAATAAAAGAAGTTCAAAAAAAACTTAACATTTTTTAAAATGATATTTTTCAATGAAAATTTTCAATGCAGTGCCAGTGCATTTTCATTTCTTCTATGCAAAAATTCATTAATATCATGCAGGAAATTCTCTCAGTGTAGTCTTAGCAGAAGTGTTCAGGAAAGGAAACTACTTCGTGGTGAATATTCAGATTGTAATGAGAATTATATATGTTGTTTAGGAATTAAAAAATAGTAGACACATTTTTTTTAAGTGCGCAATCGCACGTTTAGGACTTTAAAATCGGGGTCAAAACTTACAATATGTTTGTTTGAAAACATGCCTAAAATTTTAGTAATTCAGATCTTTTTGTATGCAGTATCGAGTAAACAAAAATTTTCATACCAATATTGCCTATGCTGTGGTCCCAGGGTTGCCAATAATTTGAAATATTCCCAATTCTTCTTGAAAAGTCGTGTTAAAGCCAAACGATTACGAAAATTTAAAAAAGCCCAGGCACCAACTTTTATTTTTTAGTGTTAAAAAAAGTTTTCATATGATTGCCTAGTTCAGTGTTTTGTTGTTGAGAGGCGTGGGAAGTGTAGTTTCTCTCCATTTGTATATACTCTTTGCTCAAACCAACAGCAACTTTTCATACAAGTGTGGTATTCGAAAAAAATGTTTTTTAATACCAAAAATGTTTCGACATGCACAGATATGTTGTGTAAACAAATCGGTGCGTCTTTAAAATCCCTTTCATTTGATACCCAATTTGCTTAAAGTTTAATAACTTTCACAAAAAATGTATTAAAATAACGTCAAATTATATAATTTTTGATCCCACTTTGTATCACTTAAACTTGTGATTGCACACCTTTGAGCATAAATTAACATATAATAATGATTATTTAAATTAGTCGAGGCAGTTTCTGGGCTTTTCGCAATTTTCGTAATTGTTCGGCTTTAACATAACTTTTCCCGAAGAAAGTTATTTTAATTATTTCAAATAAGTGGCAACCCTGGGTTTACATCATAGGCATATTTTTGTTTTCTCGAGTACTTTAATACAAAAAAAATATGAATTTCTTAAATTTTAAACATGTTTTCGTGAGTTTTTACTTTTTCGCTATAGTTAAAATAGGTTCCACACCAAATGCGATGAGGTTTGGAACTAGGATTTTTTGATGTCACTATTTAAAATAATTTTTCTGATTTTAGTTACTCTTTGTTTCAATACCGGGAAATAGAATTCATAACCTGAATGAAATTTTGACTTTATTAAATATAAAAAAAAATCTTCGAGGGTTTTAGAATTCGCATTCGGTGCGGAAGGTTATTGTTTCAAACTGACCTAAGATAACGTTTTTTATTATCGTTTTTTATTATTAGCGTAGTGCCTGTTAAATTTTTAGTCAAAAAAGTTATATGCCTAATGTGTAGTTTCCTTGAAAGTGATGCCGATTTGGCGCTTTATTCACTATATATGGTGCTTTTCAATGTCGCAAAACACCAAAATTTTACTTATGGAGCCAAACATAAGTAAAATTGATGATTAATAGGTTTTTTGTTAAAGTTCTGCCTATTCTGGATTCTCTAGCTTTTCTAAAACTTCGCGTTCTGATAAGATATTTAGCCAGATTTAAAGCTCGTTATAAAGTAAAAATAACAAACATATAATGTTGATGTACCTTTTTCTAATTTATCGTTAGTGATTTTTAATTAATTTAGTTTTTAAAGACCAGTATTTTGTTGAAATAGCCCTAAAATAGCAGTAAACACTATTAACTATTATTTTTTACAGTCTTAAGGAAATTACAATCAAATATCACTGTTTCGCTTCATTTTAAAAGTTCTTGTCTTGTAAATGGATACCAAAAACTTTTTTTTTTTATTTAGGGCGTTGTGGTGTAATGGTTAACGAGTTGGACTATTACACAGATGGTCCCGGGTTCGATTCCCGGTGACGACAACATCAATTTAGAAAAATAGTATATATGAGTTTTTTTTTTTTTTTATTTTTATTTTTTTCTCCAAATTGTAATACAAAAAAGCCACCTAGCTAGTTTTCTATCCCTTCTATGTATCACAGCGCCCGTCTTCGGTGTTCCCATAGCACTTAACCCCAACGAAGTAAAATAATGAATCAGGGCTTTGACACAAAAAAGCTTCAATAAATTCGCCAACACTACATCAGGTGGCGAGCAACAACTGTTCTAAGACTTATCTCGCGCAATTACAGTGTTGCCATGTTTGAAGCCCTCCATCCTTTACCACCTTTCATCTCTCCACTATTCCCTTTTCAAAGAAAGCAAAACGTTAATAAATAGAAACAGTTTCCTGAGTGTTGCTTCTCTTTAAAAAAAAAAAAAAAAGTTTTAAGGTCAACTTTAGGTCGTTTCTTTAACATTGTCAACAAATTATGAAAAATTTGTCTGTTGCGTTTTATGCATTTTTTAACCAATAAATAACGCTTTTTAAAAATTATGTTGTGCTTTCTGCTCTCAAAAAGCTTTCAACACTGTTTAAGTTTTAGTCTAATACTGTAGTCTCATGTTGGAATATTATACTGTCGTCTTATTCACTAGCTTTGCACTACAGTCTTAAACTGTAGTCTTATACTGTAGTTTTATACTGTAGTCTTTTTCTATTGTCTCTAACTATAGTCGAATAAAAAAATACTTTATTTATCTGTATATATAAATGAAAAACGTTATTCATTCACTCATTGATTGAATCCACATCACCTATGTATATACCGCTGAAGCTAGGAACTTGAAATGTGGCATAGACATCCATCCTCCAAAGTCTAATTCTGTAGTCTTATACTAAAGTTGTATACTGTAGTCTTATACTAAAGTTTCATAATAAAGTTGTACTCTGTAGTCATATATTTACTTCAGTCTTATACTAAATTATTATATTGCAGTCTAATACTTACTGAACTTTCTATATGAAGCAATTTTCTAAAAACTTGTCTTTGACATTTTAAGGCCCTTTTTCCTACAAAATTTCATTCCAAATATTTGTTTTGTTTCCTGTCTTTGTTAATGTTCCATAAAAGATTTATGTAGTGTAATTATAAATTAGCGTAAATAAAATTAAACCAAACAACACAACTTTTTGACCTCAGGGGTAGCTTATTTTCTTATTCCCAAAAAAACACAAAACAAAGATATCAAAAGGTGTTACGTATAATCATAACTTCGTTATGAACTTTTATGGAAATTAAAATTTCATAAAACCCACAAATAAAAACGTGTAAGAAAATTTATTTTAAATTTTAAATTCTGTTAGAACGACAATCTTTTGAAGTTGTTTTTGTTTTTTAAATATGCCATGATTATTAACAGTAAAACAAATAAACAAAAATTGTAAGGGAATGTACCCTTATGTTGCCCCACACAAGGTATTTGGGACATATAAAAAAAATCTAACTGGAATCTTCCAAATTCAAAAAACATCAGCTTATAGGCCAATTCCTTGGACATTTTTCTACCATAGATCATTTTCTTGTGGCGACTAATTTAAAAAAAAGTTATATAACAATTGTCAGCAGCTGCACATTTCACTGATAATAATCCATGCGTAAAAATACAAAAAAATGTCAAAATAACCAAAAATTTTCTAAAAAAAACGAAAATTTATTCATTTTACAAAAGATTTCGTTGTTTTGACATTTTTTTCGTATTTTTAGCATGGATTATTATGAGTGTAGGGAACATGTACCCTAAAGGGGACCTAAATTGAAAAAGTCTCTAAAAGCATATATATTAGGGCGGGTCGATTTAAAAATCGCTCAACGTTCAAGGAAAATTGTATTCTAGGGATCAAAATAAGAAACTTTGCCGAAGGAACCATACCTCTAAAACGAATTTTGAAGTCCCGACTTTTGACCCGTAGTGTCAAATTTTGAAAAATCCCACTTTGATATTTCAGAAAGTAGGAGAAATCTCTCCAAGATTATGGGAGCTACTTCTTCTCCGAGAGACGCGCTAGCAGGTGCCCGTCAAGGTGTTAAAATTGAAGTTGAAAGAGGGCCTTTTTGGCCGTGTTTTTATAGCAAAATGGACAAATCTCGGGATTGAGATATTTCAGAAAGTAGAAGGAGTCTTTCCAAGATTAGGGTCTCTATTTCTTCTCCAGAAGACGCTCTAGCAGATGAATGCCTAAATTATATTCGATTGGGTTGGACTCGATTATGGCACTCTAAATGGCTCAGAGTGGGATTTTTGAAAATTTGACCCTACGGGTCAAAAGTCGGGACATCAGAATTTGTTTTAGAGGTATGGTTCCTTCGGCAAAGTTTCTTATTTTGATAACTAGAATAAGATTTTCCTTGAACGTAGAGCGAATTTTTTGTCTCCATACAAATCGACCCGGCCTAATATATATATATATATGTTAAAAAATAAAGTAAGATCGACAAAAATTTGTATTTTAATAAAAATTTATTTTAATTTTGTTTATTAAAATTTTTGATGCATCGTTCCACGGTGCTTGAGGCGATAACATATGTAATTCTAACTTTTTTAATTGCGATAAACAAACGATAATTTTTTTTTTGTTGAGAAACATGTTGAAAGATTGTTCAAAAGAAAAAAAAATAGAGATAAAACATTCAAATTTTTGTTCTGTTTATTATATTTGGTTATGGAATCAATTACTTTAAATAAAATTGTGAATAAAATTCTCACAAAAATGCGACTTTGGAAATTCTTTAAAACTTGTTTGTTATTTGAAATGACACAATAAAACCAAGAAAACCGAATGCATTCAAATTATAACTTTTTTAAAATAGTGATAGCGATTGTTAAACTCGATGACAGTTTTGACATATTCATGCAACAACAAGAGAGACAAAAACGAAAGGGAACAGGCCACAGTAGGAAACATTCCCTTTTAATAATTTTAGAGTTCAACTAAATTTTTTAACGATAAATATTCATATAAAACTTTTGTTTTTTACTATAGAATACTACGTGTCACACTTTTCCTCCCTTCTCTAATGTAAAAGTATGAATTTTCCACGTGTTGCGAATTTTAATACACAAGTTCGTTTCTATTTGTTTTCATATATTTTTCGGATAAAAATGAAAGTTGTTTATCATGGAAAATGGAAGGTGAAAGTAAATTTTATGTATGTTATATTTGTAGAATTTTTAAAACTAATAAACATGATACGTATACGAATACCAAAAAAGTTTAATATTGCCAACATAATTGTGATGGTGGTGGAGTGATGTGTAAAGGTGACCAGATTAAATGTGAAATATTTGTGGAAAAAATTGCGAAAATCTGAAAAATCGTCAAAATTAAAAAAATCGCCAACATCTGAAAAATCAACAAAAAGAAAAAAATCAATAAAATTGAAAAAAGTCGTAAAAGTTACAATATTTTATCCCTGTGCAATAAATTTTATTGTTGAAAACAAAATAAGAAACACATGATGTTCCAAATAACTGCATTTTTCAATCTGCGATGCTTAGATTTCCAGAGAAACTCTATATGAATATCTAGCCAATCAAGGCAAACATGGAACGAACATTCCAAACTCCATTAGTTTTCGAGATAAAGGTGATGTTTCAAATATATGCAATTTTTGTGCTGCTTAGTATTCGAGAATAATAAGATCTAGGAATCAAGCCAATCAAGTCAACATTTGTTCACCAATGGTTCAAACATCTTTTCTCTACACTCAGGGAACTTCTGCTTTAAAAATCTGTAGTTGTTTGGGTTGTAATACAGTTTCTTTATTTTGAATGTAAACCTCAGTCATTTGTTGAACAAATTAAATTTGTTCCTAACCTTGTAGTTCATTTAAAAAAACAAACCACATCAAATGACTGTTTTATGAATTTACATTAATTTTTTACAGTAGTTTCTTTGTTATTTTAAAAAATAAATAAAATAAATGTTTGTTTATTTTTTACTAACTTGTGGTTTATTTTTACTACAATTGTTAGTAATTTTTTGAATATTAAAAAACAAATGACAATGTTAGTTGAATTTAATGAAATGTTAGTCGTCCTTTCTTTAAGTGAAATTTCATTTGTTTTTGACTACAATTGCTGTCGTCTTTACTTACATAATATCCTAAGTGTAGCTATTTAAGTTTTCAGACTATGGATTTTTAAATTTTAATTTTTTTTTAATTTTTAAATTGTATTCTATTTTGGCGGTTATTTTAAATTTTGACGATTTTTTTTTAATACTGGCAAGTTTTTTTTCATAATCACTTTTTTTTTCTTTTTTAATTTTGGTGTTTTTTGGCTATTTTTTTTTCTAATTTTGGCGATATTTTTTCCAATTTTAGTCTTTTTAAATTTTTTTTGACATCCATTTTACTTTATGTAATTTCAGTAATTTAAGTAATTTTTTAAATTTTGTTTTTAATTTAATTTTAGAAATTTTTACCTTATTTTCAATTTTGTCAATATTTTTTTTGGCGATTTTTTACTATTTTAATTAACCCGATGAAAAAAGTTCCGATATACCTATATCAGAATCATATATCTGCTTCTTATTCTTCATTTCCGCTTAACTCTCTGTGGAGCATAGGGCCTATATAGTCATATATATAATTCATTATCACATCATGTCATAGCTGATCCGAAAAATTACATACATATCCTTATCTCATGAGATCCCATGGGATATCATCTGATATAATTTGATCCGAAGTTATATATAGTTTGATAAAATCTGATATAAATTCAAAAAATTCTTTGAAAATACGCACTACTATTTGGTTTCACATTCCAACTAGCCATGCAAAATTTAAGTATAAATCAATGGGTTTGCAAATTAGACGGAATTTTAATTTGACTAATATGTGATGCCATATACAATTATATGTAAAAGTGGTAGAATTCTTTTCTTGTTTCTACCATATTTTTTTATATGTAATTATCAAACAAGACATATTAGCTTTTTTGTTTTTATATACATCGAGATTATTTTTTATGTTATTTTTAATTTTTAACGAGCTTCCAATTAGATTTTTTACTTTTTGAAGTTTTAATTGCTTTATTTGGATTTTCCGATATTGAGCATTAAAATTGTTTTTCTTAAGATTTTTGGTCTTTTCATTGTTTTTTTTTAAGATTTTCTGATTGAAAGTTCTTTTTATACTCATGAAATATTATTTATTTTATTAACTTTGAACTTTTGCTTCTAATTGCGGCTTTTCTAAGTTTTTACTATTACTTTTTGTACACTATTTTTTTTTTTTTTTTTGCTTTAAATACATGGAATTTTGCTCTTTTTTTGTCTTTTCTGATAATTATTTATAAAAGTGATAAAGTTTGTTGTTTATTTTTACCATATATGTTTATATATAATTAAATATTAATGTGATAGAATTTTTCTTTTTAATATAGAATTATATAGAATTATATGTTATGCCATATTTTATTATATATACAAATGAAAGAATTTGTTTGGTTTTATTGTATCATATATTTTTATATATATTCGTACATGGATGTATATATGATCTCATAGTTAGCTATATCAATTATATATAAAGAGATAAAAAAATATCAACTTATATATAACATGAGATATAACGATATATGAGGATATATAGCGCTATATTAAAAGTTTTCGTCAACATAAATATGAGATGTAAATATATATCGTTACATGTGGCTACATACGTAATTATATATAATTATATGAGGACATATATGACTATATATATAAACATTTTTCGTCGGGAAAGTTTAAATAGTATCTACTAAAAATTTGATTGAAATTAAAAGCAACATTCAATTAAATTTTGAATAGATATGATTAAAATTTTAATTGAAAATAAATCAATTAAATAGTTAATTTTTTTTTTTTTATTTTTATTAATTAATAATCATATAATAACAAATGATATAATATTACCCTAACCGAGCACTAGCTACTATGGTCTTCGGCGCGTTGTAGCGAAAACAGACCAGTGCTTTTGGTCGGAATCGAACCCACGACCCCCGCACTAATAAGCCAGCACGCTACCAACTAGCCTACCGGGGCGCACAAGTTAAAATTATTTTAATTGATACTACAATTTCCTTAATAGGACCGAATTCAATTGAATTCTTTATTGATAAAAAAAACGCTTAAATATTTTTCATAGTTTTATTAGTTTATAATGAAAACATGTGCAGAAATGTTTCATATTTATTTCTTAATTATTTTTCTAATACCACGTGTTCACTTTACTTGTCTATTTTATATGGACAAAATATGATTTATTTGCCAAAATAGCAGAATATCTAACTACAGTCTCAATTTAAACTAAAACTAAGTTAAAAACGTGCAAAGTTTTATTACTTACGGTTTCACTAATTTGTCTAGTAATTTTTTCTATGAGTTTAGATTACAATGTCACTGAAGCAAGATTTTTAGCTGGTCATCCTATAACTATGCAACATGTTATTCATTTTTATAACTTATACATAAAAAAACCCTCACACATCCATATGAAATAACACTAACACATCCATATGATAAAAGTCTATAAAACTGAAAGCACAGTTTTGAATGATGTTCAAAAACATATTAAACCCAAGTAAAAAAAATATTTTCTTAGTTTTTGTTTTATATATAATTATATCCGAAAAGTGAGAATATATAATGCTATCATATTAGATTTAATCTAATACCATTAGACATTATTTGGTACAATTAGATCTAATTTGATGAAATTAGATATAGTTTGATACAATTGTATGCGAACTTTGTCCTCATCCAAATGTATTAAATTTTATACAATGGGATACAATTATATCCAATTACATAAAATTGTATATAAATATATGAAATGACATGTGACATGTGTAATCATATATAGATCGATATGTTATTATATATTTTTATGTATTGCACTATATGAAGTGTGACATGCAAACATATATTGGAGATATTATTTTATATAATTTTATATAAATATATATTTTGTAATATATTATTATAAATAACTGTATAAAGTAAAAACTTTTTAACTTGGGAACATAAAATTGTTTCACTTTGTCTATGAATTTGTAAGTCTCTGGTACAATACATGGGGAATAAGTACAACATGCATAAATGTATGTTCTGTATTCTATACTAATGTATATTTATTAAAAAATTATAATACGTGTTTTTATTTTATTTTTTTTTTGTTAAAATATTCTTTCAATGTACCCCTGTAATGTAATTTACAGGTTCCTTTTAGTTTTTTTTATCTCCACCAATACAAACATTTTTTTATACTTGGATCTGCTTGTTTGATATTGAGGGTGTTTGCTTGTTGGTGGTGGTGTTGATAATGTTAAATTGTGACTGTCGGTGTGCTAATGTTACAGTGCGAGTGTGCTTTTTTGTTTTAAGTTTATAAATATTTTATTAATGCGGCGAGTGTGTGTGCATTTGTGTTAAATTCACTTCCGTTTCCACATTGTTTTATTTCATTTTCTCATTTTGTAATACTAATTTACCATAAAAGCCACAAATGTTATATAAATGCAGTGTAAAATGTAATGTATGAAGAAGTAAGGAGATGTTAATATAAAATGGACCACAGGGTGTAGTTAATGGTGTAAGGGGAGTCATTTAATAGAAGTTAATGTAAGAGTTAATATATGTTGCATGGAAGATGGTACTAAAAATGGTATAAAATTCGTAGTTGTTATGAAAAAAAAAATCTGAAAAGAGGGAGTGAAATCATAAAAAAGTATGTTAGTTTTGAAAAAGATACATTGAATTAGATTTTATGATTATTATTTTGGTTTCTTTTTGCAGCAAAAAAAAAAGTATAATATTTTGCAACACCTAAAAGTATGCAGTAATTTTGTGTTTAAAGAGGAAAAAGGTTCTCTCAGCTCCCTAAAAAGGTCATATACAAAACTAAAGAGTGTGCACAAATAGAGAAACTACCGTACGAGATGCTAAACATTTTTTTACACTCAAAAATAATTGCAACGTGTTGATACAAAATTGTTGCTTAAAACACTTACTTTTATTATGCTTACATTTTGTTATTTTCTATTAAAATTTAATATATTTTCATTTTATCTAGCTTATTTTATCGTTACAATTTGAAATAAATACAAATGTTATTAAATTATTATTCAAAACCATGATAAAAATTAATTTAATCCACGACCCTAATAATATTTCCTTTTCTGCTTATAATTATCCGAATGATTAAGGCTTCACTTTTCGAAACGTTGACATAGTTGATGTGTATAATGCAATGATGACTATTAAAACAAATGCTGTTGGCCCAGATGGTATACCTTTACAGTTTTTAAAACTTGTTTTTCAAGGTATTTCCACACCATTGCTTTTTATACTTTACAATATTATAACCTCTTCCTACTTTCCAAACAATTGGAAGATTGGAAAAGTTACTCCAATACCAAAAATAAAGTCTCCTCGTCTTATTTCTGATTATCGGCCAATCTTATCGTCTTAAATACGAGTTCTAAGATTCTCGAAGTTTTACTTAGAGATAAATGCAGGAACATCTAATTTGAAGAAATTATTTAAACCCATACCAATCAGGATTTAGAAAGAATTACAATACTACTGGGTTAGTATTAGATGTAGTTGAACAACTAAGGGGTAATTTAGATATGAAGTTAAATTCAGTGCTTATATTTTTGGGTTATAGCAAAGCTTTCGACTCTCTGAGTCATGACTTACTTTGTAGGAAATTATTTAACTAATTTGACTTCGGTTCTTCGGCTTGTCGTTTAATGTTTTCTTTCCTTAATGATAGATATCCAAATGTTCAAAGTAACGAGAGAATTTCTGCATCATTAAAAACTTTCAGAGGGGTGCCCTAAGAGTCAATTTGGGGGCCCCTTCTTTTTATGGTTTATATAAACGATTTGTACCATCACATTAAATTTTGTAGATGTTATACATATGCAGATGATATTCAGTTGCTAGCTGATGATAAGGGATTTGGTCTTTCGTATTTGGAAACCAATGTTAATAATGATTTGCTTCATGTTATGGAATGGTCAGAATCCAATTTTCTAAGTTTAAACCCTTCTAAAACGCGATGTATGTGGTTTTCACAAAGTATGATAACTCCAAACATAGTTTTAGGCAGGGAGTCGATACAGTTTTGTACTTATTCAGCCCAACTCTCAATAACAATTCCGTGAGAATTTTTTACCTATTCTTTGTTCCCCTATTCTTAATAAAAATCTGCCCGGGGATTTTTTCACTTTTCCCTTATTCTAAACGAATTTCGAAAATGGGAAACTCTTCCCCCGGAAAAAGGAGGTATTATGAATGTCAATAATAGGGAGAATTGTGATAGCATTTGTGTGAATTGTTCAATTATTCAATTAATATTATTCAATTCTCTCTCCCGTATTATTCTTTTCCCCGCCTGTTTAGAATAGGAGGAGGGACTATTCATAATCGGGCTGATTATAAAACTTTGGAAGTGTATATTGACAATCTGAAGTTTGAATATCAAGTTAACAGAGTTATAGCAAATGGAAAGTTGCTGCAGCTGGCTTAGAAATATATTCGGGTATGTCAGAAGACAATATTTCGAAAATGAAACTATGTTTTAATAGGGTAGTACGTTATGTTTTTAGGCTTCGATATCGGGAATGGAGGCATATGACTCCCTATGTTATTGACTTTCTTGGCTGTGATTTTAAAAATGTTATTGATTTAAGAATAATGGTTCAATTTTATAAAATCATTAAAAATGGAAATCCTCCATATCTTCTTGAAAGATTCAATTTTGGTAACTCTACGGGAACACATTCAATTAGTTTTCCACGATTTTCATCTCTTATTATAAATAAATCACTTGTTGTAAGAGTAACTAGAATATGGAACTCAGTAATACCTTATGAGGATCGCAATTTTACTGGATCTTTTTCTAATTTTAAAAGGTTTTATTAAAAAAATTGTAGAAAGCTGCTACATTAACTGCCACTTTCGAGATTATATTGTAGCGTTATTTTCAGTATTTGTGCAAGGGGGGTGTTTATACTTTTGTAATTTTTTTCATAAATATATTATTAAACGAAAATAGTTTGTTTAAATTTATTTTCATCGGGATAAACATTAATTGCATTTATAGTAATTAAATGTGCTAACGTCCCAAAACTTATTTAACAAATTGTGAAAAACAATCTGATGTAGGCGTGTCCCTATCCGGATTTCATTCCTGCCCAAAGAAATCTTCAGGGGACTTGTTATTAGAATTTCTAGAGATATTTGTTATGTTAAATCACAAACTCAATGAGAATTTCTTGTCCTCGTCTAGGAGCGAGATTCAAAATTTAAAATATCAAAGAAAAAACAAAAACAACAACAACAACAAAATATTGTCACAATTGGCTTTGTCATCTTCCAAATACTACTCTGTTTTTTTGACAGACCTAGCAATGTAGTGACGTTTATTCAAGTAAATCAACAATAGAAAATCATATGTTTTCTATTAGTGTCAGTTACATTTAAATTTGCACAAGCACCTGTATATTTGTTATTTAAATTTATTTTCATCGGGAATAAACATTAATTGCATTTATAGTAATTAAATGTGCTAACGTCCCAAAACTTATTTAACAAATTGTGAAAAACAATCTGATGTAGGCGTGTCCCTATCCGGATTTCATTCCTGCCCAAAGAAATCTTCAGGGGACTTGTTATTAGAATTTCTAGAGATATTTGTTATGTTAAATCACAAACTCAATGAGAATTTCTTGTCCTCGTCTAGGAGCGAGATTCAAAATTTAAAATATCAAAGAAAAAACAAAAACAACAACAAAATATTGTCACAATTGGCTTTGTCATCTTCCAAATCTACTCTGTTTTTTTGACAGACCTAGCAATGTAGTGACGTTTATTCAAGTAAATCAACAATAGAAAATCATATGTTTTCTATTAGTGTCAGTTACATTTAAATTTGCACAAGCACCTGCATATTTGTTATTTAAATTTATTTTCATCGCTCCTAGACGAGGACAAGAAATTCTCATTGAGTTTGTGATTTAACATAACAAATATCTCTAGAAATTCTAATAACAAGTCTCCTGAAGATTTCTTTGGGCAGGAATGAAATCCGGATAGGGACACGCCTACATCAGATTGTTTTTCACAATTTGTTAAATAAGTTTTGGGACGTTAGCACATTTAATTACTATAAAAGAAAATAGTTTGTATTTTTTATTATGATTTTATTTATACTAAGATCAGCAAATGAATATACAAAATGAATTTTATAGTTTTTAAGTCAAATTAATTTTTTTGTAACTGCCATACTTATTAATCTGGATTAATTAGGCCCCAAGGGCTTGAAATCCATAAATAAAAATAAATAAAGTAAAAAAATAAAATAAACAATCTTTAAAATTTTTGCAACATGTTTTTATTTGCTCGGTGCGAGTTTCCGAAAAAATAAAAAGAGGGCAGATTGACAGAGATTGAGGTAGATAGACCCCCACCGACACAATATATATAAAATACTAAGGGGCAAAAAATAGTTTAAAATTGCAGACAATATTATTTAAAATATTTTTCCCTAAGATTCTCTTCTTTTCAAATATTGTTAAATATTGCCTACTTTGGGGATTAGAAAACAAAATTCTACTTAAAGCTTAATTTTCACAAATTTCTTTCCTTTTTTTAATATTGTTACAAATTTTTATATTTCTTAAAAAAAATGTATGTTAAATTACTTTAGAATTTCTATTCCCCAAATACCCCAACAAAATTGCAAAAAAATATACAAAAAAGGCTGTTCAAAATGTTAGCAATTTATGTTCTAAATCTACCCTTATTATGGAAAGAAAAAGTGAAAGAATTATTATGCTAGACACGTTGTAGACAAATGACAATATTTTTCTTGACTTTTCTTCAAAATTTGTATCTTCTCTTTCTTTTTGTAACATTATTTAAGATGTTGTATATTTTCTATCACATTTTTTTCTAACTGTCTATTTAAAATAAATTGGAAGTGTACAATTTGAGTAAATTTTTTTTTATTTCGAAGCAAATAGTAGTTTTTATTTCAACATATTTTACAAAAGATAGGAATAGCAACAAAATTAAAATAAAATTTGATTTAAATATATACATAATGTTAACAGAACCAATAAATGTTGTGTTCAACTATAAAAGCATATTGTTAAGCAACAATTTTTGCATAAAACTGTTGCATACTTTGGGGATGTCACATAATGTAAGTTAAAAATGGAAGAGTAAATTCAAATAAAGTTAAAAATATAGAAATTAGAAAAATTGAATTAAATACAAATTTAATGACATATTTTCCTACACTCTAAATATAATATCTGTAAAATCAATAGTTTATACATTACCCAACATATCACAAGTTGTCTAAAATATGTCAATTAATCCCATTGACGCCATGTTGAAATGACCGGTCTTATTCATATAAAAAGTTCGACCTAGCATCTGTCCATGTCATCTTGGTACCCGTCCTTCGTGACACCTAGGGCTGGTCCCTTTTCCTTGTACACGGAGAGAATTTTCTTGGTAAAGTTTTAATGAAATTTTTCACTAAACTAATAAAGTTTTCTTCACAAACTGCATGAAAAATTTCTTAAACTTCATGAAAAAGCTTCATAATTTGTATGAAACTATTTTTAATGAAATTTTTTTATTTGGCGTATGAAATTTTTATTAAATAAAATAAAAATTTTCGTAACATTTTATGAAAAACTACATTAATTTAATGAAAAGTCTTAATGATTGAATTCGAATGACATTTCATAGATTTATGGTAAAAATTCAGTTTATAGTAAGAACTGTCTAGCTCCTTAAAATATCCATCAACTCCAGAAATGGAAAACCACCCGAGGGAGCTAAATCTGGCGAAAAAGATGCGTGATGAAGCAACTCGAACTTTAATTCATTGAGTTTGGCCATCGCAATAGTGGATGTGTGAACTGGTGCATTGTCTTGATGAAACAAACCTTTCCTTTTCGCCAAATGCGTTATTCTCCCTTAATTCCATCACTTAAGCGCTACAATAAGTTAGCATAATGCGCGCCGTTAATTTTTTTTCCTTTTTGAGGATTATCAATAAAAATTATACCACTCGTATACCAAAAAACAGACGTCATGACCTAGCCTGCTGATGAAACTGTCTTCGCCTTCTATGGACACGATTATCCCATTCCAGTCCACTGTTTTGACTGTTCCTTTAAATCAGGTGTGAAGTGGGGGCCCCATGTCTCATCCATGGTTACGAATCGACGTAAAAACTCATCTTTATTGCGGTGAAACATCTCCAAACACTCTTTTGAAACATCTCTACGCTGTTTTGTTCCATTATGAGCACCCATCTTGAGCACAGCTTTCTCATCTCCAAATTTTCGGTCAATATTCTATGTATGGCCCATTTTGAAATGCCTATCATTTGAGCCAGCTCACGCACCTTCAGCCGACGATCATTTAATACCATTTTGTGGTGTCCACTCCGTTTCTGGCGTGGACAAATCAATTGATCGATAAGTACGGTGTTTGCCTTGGCAGCTCGTGTGGTCCCTGCCACCCAATTGTTATAGTTGTAATCGAATTAGCAGACTCCCCCAGAGTAGAATCTAGCTTGACTTTAATATTGGTTGGACTAAGATCTTTTAAGTGAAAGTGTTGAATTATATAACGGTCACCAATTTTTTCCATGTTTACAAATTCACTGCTCCAAAAAAAACTAAGCAACGTGTCGCCTTGAAACGTAAAACATATGTTTTATAAGACTGCCACTATTCACAAAGTATTTTTTTTCAAACTACTACCGCCATCTATACATAAGGTCGGCTAATTTTGGGACCGTCCTCGTAATTCCCTCAGGGTAGGGAAATTATATATCTATTAACTGAAATGTAAAATCTAGTTGCAAATTTATTTTAAAATAAAAAATCGATTTATTCTATCAAAATTTTACATGGTATTAGTATGTGTAAGTAAAAGTATATTTTGGAAATTGATCCTTTTTCGTTAAACATTTATAATCTCTAGTTTGCACCCATTTTGTGCAAACTCTCTTGAAGCAACGTTGTTCTGGAGTAGGCGAAGGAGGTGCAGGAGTTGTGGTTGCAGTGGTTCTTGTAGGCTTGGCAGTAGGTCTGGCAGTAGTTGGTTTCGGAGTAGTCGGTATAGGTATACAGATGCGTTGGGTTGGAACTTTTACGGGAAGAGAGTTACCAGATTGATTTATTTGACTCAATAAATTTAAGGCTAAATTTATATTTGAATTGACATTTACAGCCTCAAAGACGCGATTATTATTGCCAATAATAGAAGAGCCAGATTCTGGAAGAAGAATATTTGGAATTTAATACATTGAAATCAATTTTATTATATCACTGAAACAATTATCTGCATGATATTAATGACTGTTTACATTAGATCTATGAAGTGTCACAATTAATGCAGTTTTCATAACATTTTATTAAAAATTTCAGTTTATTTTTTAAAAATTTATTTTTAATTATTAAACATTTGATGAGCCCTATAAAAAAGTTTTATTAAAAAATAGTTTCATAAAAATTATGAAACTTTTTCATAAAGTTTAAGAAATTTTTCAATCACTTTGCGAAGAAAACTTCAATAGTTTAGTGAAAAATTTCTTTACAACTAGTCCAAGAAAATTCGCTCTGTATATTACTTACGATCTATGGGTATATCAAAACAAATTTCATTGGGATTAGTTTTGGGTGTCACAGCTGTGGTGGTTGCTATGGTTGGTGGAGTCAGGGAAGTTGGATGTTGTATACAAATTCTTTGTGTTGCTATATTAGAGGGAATTGAACCTCCAGTCTGTGTTAATTTACTTAAAAGATTTAGATCTAAATTTATTTTAGGTTGGACATTAGCAAAGTTTGAAATGCGATTATTATTGCCTTTAATAGAGGTAGCAGATTCTAAAAATATATGAAATTAATGATTTAATGGTTATGGGGAATTTTTAAAAACGACTTACGTTCGACTGGTATATCGAAACAAATTTCATTGGGATTATTCTAAAAATGTTTTTATCGACCTTTTTCTATTTTAAATTCTTGATTGTTTTTTAGATTTGTCTAAAAACGGGCTTTTAAGGTCCAGTTTATTATATAAAATAAAAGATTATTTCATTTAATGGTCCATCCGACGTTTCGTTGGTGTTTTTTCCAACATCTTCTGGGATGAATATTTTATTGATATATAATCTTCTCTTTCAATTTTACATTATTTTCAATTATTAAACAACACAAAACAAGTATATGTATAAATAAATAAAAATAATTGTAAAAAATAAATAAATAAAATATCACAGTAAATTTTTTTTTTTCCTATTTTGCTAATGTTAAGATCACAGTTGAGTTAAGACTGACTGGGATTAGTTGTGGGTGTTACAGCTGTTGTAGTTGGTATCGTTAGAGGAGCCTGAGTAGTTGGTCTTGGTATACAAATTTTTTGTGTTGGTATATTTTTGGGAATTGAACCTCCAGTCTGTGTTAATTGACTTAACATATTTAAATCTAAATTGATTTTAGGTTTAACATTAACTAGCCCCGAAACACGATTATTATTGCCCACAATAGAAGTACCAGAATCTAAAAAATTTTGATTTTGCATTAATCACTGAAGAGAGTTGTTAAATATATGGTTTATAACTTACGATCTATGGGTATATCGAAACAAATTTCATCAGGATTTTCAAATCCATTAGCACCATTAATTCCATTAGTAACGTGTTCACTCTTAGTTTGTCCTGGGTTCAATAATTGTGTTATTTGTGAGAGGAGATTTAATTTTACATCAGCATCTGGTGCCACATTCAGTAAAGTAGAAACGTGATTATTATTGCCCTGAATGAGAGTACCATCGTTAACTTAAAGTGAAAGAGAGAGAAAAGAGTATTTAAAATTATAAGAGCTCTGATTTAATATATTATAGATAAAACAAGTGAATGCATTAAATTTGGCTGTGCTGAATTTGGAATACCCTCCATTGAGATGAAAAAACATTTTATTTAAAATAAATATCGCAAAAACAATATGCGCAATAATCAAATTTATGGAAAATAAAATTTGCAAAAATTTACCTGTATTTCAATTGGTAAATTAAAATTTTTGCAAAAAAAAAATTGGCGGAAAAAAATTTGGGAAAAAAAAGTTGTATTAAAAATAACAAGCTTTTTTCAACCGATATATTTTAAAGTGTATTTTCAAATTTGGGAAAAAGAATTTTACGAAAAATAAATTATAGGTTTTTTTAATATATTATATAAATGGCTTATTGTCATTACTTATACAATTAAATTTGTATTAAATAAAATTTTGAAAAATTTAAAAAGAAAAAAAAATCGCGAAACAAAATTTTAGGAAAAAAAATTTCAAGAGAAAAAGTAGTTACCATTTTTACAATAGATATATTTTAAACGTTTTTGCGAAAAAAAAATCGCGGAAAAAATTTTTGTGAAAAATAACGCGTTTTTTTCAAAAAAAAAATTTAAAAAAAAAAATTTAAAAAAAAAATTGCGCGAATAAAAAATGTAATTAAAGATAATAAAATGTTTAATTAATATGATAAAAAGTTTTAATAATGCGAACAAACTTTTTATTTGCTTTGCGAAAGCTTTTAATAATATTAAAGCTTTTACTATCAATGTAATTCTTTTATAACTTGAAATTCGAATTTTTTATTACCTTTTACGGGTTGTGATGAACTTCCTACCGATATTGGATTTGTAGCGGAATTTGGTTGAGTTTGTTGAGTAATCTCTTGTTTTAAAGAACTCAAAACATTGATAAACGCTTTAAGTTTTATGGGGGCATTAATTAAAGAAGTAACTTGATTATTATTGCCTCTGATAGTAAAGTCAGAATTTGCTAAAAGTATAAAAAAAAATTTTCTTAATGGAAATCATATTTAACAGGACAAGTAAAAAGTATCGTATATGAATTTATGTGATGAGAAATGGTATTTTATATGATCACATATGTTAATATATAATTTAATAAATGACCATATATGGTTTCATATATTTTCATATATGTTCATATAAGAGCAGATTGAACCCATTACTTCTAGTAGCGGATCCGAACATAAATAGTACTATATGAAACCATATAGTGTCATATATTGAACTATATTTATACATATAAGACCAGCTTTTGATTCCAAATATCTATATACGATCCCATTTTTACTTGGGAGTTTAAAAATCTACTTACTAATAGGACTGTTGATATTTTGTTGAAATGGATGTTTTTGAACAGTCGTATGTGATAAACCATTTAAAAGTCCCCCTAGTAAAGCTGTTAGTAATTCCAATAAATGTTCGACAATACTACCAACGGCTTCCAATAAATTTTCCAACAAGGGAGCCAATAAACCACCAGTTTGGTCACTACCGAAAATACCACCCAATAAATTTCCGAATTCAGCATCATTTGCCAGCAATACAGCCAATAAATCTTCCAAAGTATCGCCCAATTCTTCTCCCAATAAACCTCCAACTAAACCATCATTGTTAACACCACCTAATAGACCTCCTAGTAGGTCTTCATTTCCTTCTTCTTGGACACCTCCTAATAAACCACCCAATAAAACATTCAAAGGTCCCTGTTGGTTTGTGTTTCTTTCTGTAGGCCCACCGGTTTTTTGATTCACTTTACTTAAAATATTCAATACGCCTTTAACATCTAATGGCAAATCCACTAAATTTGTGACTCGGTTATTATTTCCGGATATAGAAAAACCATCAGTAGCTAGAATAAAAAATTGAGTAAATATAATCATTTCTTTAAAAAAATTTCCTGCGAATATTGACGTTGTTCCTGCAAGAAAAGTCTATGTGTTTTGAAGGAGTACTAAAAAGGGAAACCCGAGTAAAAACAATTGTATGAAATCATATAAAATTGCATTCGATAAATGAGCCCATATCGCACTTGTTCAACAAAAGGGTAATAACTCAAAATCCAGTTTTAGCAAGAAATCGACATACAATGTTCATCTGTACCCACTGTAAAAATCTTAGATCGGGGGGTTTTTTTTTTTGTTGTTAAAGAGTGCAGAGACCTACGTAAGATTTTTACAGAGGGTAGAGATGACCCTTATATGTCGTTTTCTTGCAACAAATGGATTTTGAGTTATGACCCTTTTATTGAATACAATTTTGAGTTGTGAACCTTTTCTTAAACAAGTGCAATATAATTTTATATTGGCTTAAGTCCAATTGCACTAGTTTAGATAAAATTGTATTTATATCATATATATCTGAATTATCGCTGATTTTGTGAAATTGTGTATAAATTTATTTAATTGTATCATTTCAGAACTTGACTCATACAATTATATATTAATCAGATATAATTGTATACAATTTTGGAACTGGTACAATTATACCTGATAAAAGCAAGGCTTATTGTAAAATTTTGATAAGCCACTTTGACTATTTTCTAGTTTTCTGTGTTTTCTAGACAACCATTACCAATTTTGTGGAAGAAGTATCTCTTAAACACTTACCACACGTCCCTAGAGTATAAAAGTCCTGCAATATTCATATTTCTATATGTTTTTCAACTTTAAAGGCAAATATAAACCAAAAATAAAATGTGGCTTATCAAGTTTTTACAATAAGCCCTTCAATTGTATCAGGTCAAAACTTGGATATAGTTCTATATTACTTAAATATAATTTTATCAGTTCGGATCTATTCTATCGCGTCAGTTCTTGGATCCAATTACATCTAATATATATACAATTTTATCAGATAATATCTAATTAAATGCAATTAGATTGAAACTGATAGATTTTTATGGGTCCATTTCTCGGATGAAACTGTATATAGCTCATACTAAATAAAGCATGATTATATAAAGCTCCATATTATTTTTTTTAATCGGGAATACTTTAATTTTTTTTAACAGAAATTTTAATAAAATATTTCTATTTGCAAAAAAAAAAAAACACGTTAAAAATCATTGCAAAAATCTTAATGTTTTTTTATATATTGCTCAGAAACACATGGCTTCCCTAAGGAAAAGGAACCGGTAACTTTAACATAGCGTTGTTAGAGGAGGAGTCAGTTGACACCTTGTGACAAGTTAGATTATTAATTCTCAGATGATTTAAAAATACTACGAGTTTAAACAAATCGGATTGACATACGAAGGGCTCGATAACAAATCATTCTGCTTACAATGCAAATGCTATACCGTCTGAGCTAGTCCCAGATGATGCTCAGCTCCCAAATTAAAGGAGAGGGTCAATTAACACATGTTAGACACCTTGTGATGTGTTAGGTGGTGTGTTTTGAAAATAAATTTTCAATTAAATTTAAAAAAGTAAACTAAGAATTTACAAGCTAAGTGCTATTTGCTTACAAAGTAAATGCTATACACTGTGAGAATTCTTTGCATGATATCAATAAATTTTTGCTTAAGATGTATGAGGTGACACTGGAATTCGTCCATTGAAATTTTTCATTAAGTTAATGCAGTTTTTCATAAATTTTATGAAAAATTTCACTTTAGTTATTAAAAATTTCATATGCCTTATAAAGAAGTTTCATTAAAAATAGTTTCATAAAAATTATAAAGCTTTTTTAGAAAATTTAAGAAACTTTTCATTCTCTTTGTGATGAAAACCTCATTAGTTTAGAGAAAAATTTCATTAAAACTCGTCTCTTGTCTGAGTTTATCCTTACGGGGGAATGGGACTGGTCCTAGGTGACACACCGGCTAGGTCTCATGGTATTTGGTACCGGTCATTGCCAGACTTTTTATATGAATGGACTGGTCACTTAAAACTGACGGTGTCATACACTTAAATAGAGATATCTACATTATATCAATGAAATTTTGCATTGGATCTATGAAATCTAAGTTTTTCATAAAATTGAATGAAAAATTTCATATTAATTAGTAAAAAATCCCTATGACTAATGAAAAATTTTTATTCAAAATTGTATTTTTTAAACCTATGAAGCTTTCCCAGTAAGTTTTAGAAACTTTTCATTCCCATTGTAAAGAAAACTTAATTAGCTAAGTAACAAAATATCATTAAAACTCGTCCAAAGAATTCTCTCTGAGTAGGCGTAAGAACCATTTTTAAAAAACCACCGTATATTTTTACAAAATTGACTAAATGTATGGTTTAAATTGCTCCAAACTTAGTTCAATTGTACTAAATTTAATTATATTCTTAATTATTGATAATTTCCGGGCTTTGTACTAATTTTGTTTTGGCTAAATTTAAGAACCATTTCGTAAAAAGTCTCCGTATGTCTCTGGAATGTTAACTTATTTTAATGTTTAAATTGTTCCAATCTTTGCTCAATTGTTCTGAATTTAGTTTAATTATTAATTATTGAAAAATTTTGAGGATTTTGCGGATTTTGCACTAGTTATGTTTAACAATTAAAATATATAATTAACTAAACTATCTTACCTGTTGGACTTCCTTTTGTACCCACAGCTTCTTGATTTATTTCACTTAAAACATTGGCCAAAACCTTTAGTTTTAGGGGTAAATTTACTAAACTCAAAAACCGATTATTATTTCCTTGTATATTAATGTCAGCTGGTCGAGATTCTGCAAGAGATTGAACAGCTGGTAAATCTTAATGAATTTGTAGGGGTTGTTTAACTTACGTATTTGTCGTTTCAATTTATTGGAAATTATCTGCGAAATATTAAATTCTTTCGATTCAGCAGACATTGATTGAGATACAGCTGGCAAAGATTTTCCAGGATTGTGATTGGCCTTTTCAAGTTGTTGAATAGCTTGAGAAAATAGATTCCAATGTGAAAATCAAAATCCAAATGAACATACTGAAGCATATATGAACTTGTAGTTTATCATACATGGGCAGCCATGATCATATACGTCCATAATTAATTCATTATATAATAACAAATAATCTCATATACCACCATATATCTACGGATCTGAAATTTGAGGTTATATCATATATAATCATATATGTATATGCTGATATATGATGGTAATATATACTCTAATTTCTTATTCGACGTTATATGATCATATATGACATCATGTATGGATTATGCATTCAAGTATATAAACATGTAGAGTCAAATTTTGAAAAGCCCACTTTGATATTTCAGAAAATAGGAGGAATCTCTTCAAGATTATGGGAGCTACTTCTTCTCCGGGAGACGCGCTAGCAGATTAATGCATAAATCATCATTCTAGGTGACCGTTAAGGTCTCCGGAGACGCGCTAGCAGATTAATGCATAAATCATCATTCTAGGTGACCGTTAAGGGGTTAAAATTTAAGTTGAAAGAGGGCCCTTTTAGCCGTGTTTTTATAGCAAAATGTACAAATCTCGGGATAGAGATATTTCAGAAAGTAGGAGGAATATTTCCCAGATCAGGGTCTCTATTTCTTCTCCGGAAGACGCTCTAGCAGATGAATGTACAAATTATATTCGATTGGGTTGGATTCGGTTGGGGCACTCTAAATGGGTCAAAGTAGGATTTTTCAAAATTTTAACCTACGGGTCAAAAGTCGGGACATCAGAATTCGTTTTAGAGGTATGGTTTCTTCGGTAAAGTTTCTTATTTTGATCCCTAGAATACGATTTTCCTTGCACGTTCAGCGATTTTTAAATCGACCCGCCCTAATGTATACCCATGTATTGTTTTATATAAGCCTATGTATGATCATGTATGTTCATTAGGCCGGGTCGATTTGTATGGAGGCAAAAAAAATCGCTCAAAGTTCAATTAAAAATCGTATTCTAGGGATCAAAATAAGAAACTTTGCCGAAGGAACCATACCTCTACCATAGGGTGAAATTTTTAAAAAGCCCACTTTGATATTTCAGAAAGTAGGAGGAATCTCTCCAAGATTATGGGAGATACTTCTTCTCCGGGAGACGCGCTAGCAGATTAATGCATAAATCATCATTCTAGAGGTTAAAATTTAAGTTAAAAGAGGGCCTTTTTAGCCGTGTTTTTTTAGCAAAATGTACAAATCTCGGGATAGAGATATTTCAGAAAGTAGGAGGAGTCTTTCCAAGATTAGGGTCTCTATTTCTTCTCCGGAAGACGCTCTAGCAGATGAATGTATAAATTATATCCGATTGGGTTGGATTCGATTGGGGCACTCTAAATGGGTCAAAGTGGGATTTTTCAAAATTTCACCCTACGGGTCAAAAGTCGGGACATCAGAATTCGTTTTAGAGGTATGGTTGCTTCGGCAAAGTTTCTTATTTTGATCCCTAGAATACGATTTTCCTTATACGTTGAGCGATTTTTAAATCGACCCGCCCTAATGTATACCCATGTATTGTTATATATAAAGCTATGTATGATCATGTATGTTCATATATATACTTGGATTTTCAAATGGATTTTAAAAATTTGAAGCATTTTTGGCATGTTTTAAATTAAAACTTACTTATGTGACGTTTAAATTTGTCTAGATTTAATGAACTGCCACTGAAATCCGCAATATTTGATGCAGATTTAAGATTTGAAAATTCATTAGGAATATTATTTCCTCTTAAACCCAAAGTTAAGGGTTGATTTTCTGTTAGATAAAAAAAAATGTTTTAATATTTTAATTTTTTTTTTCTTTGACAATTATTTTTGTTAAAACTTACGTTTATTGTATCCACCATAATATTCCTCATCATCCTCGGATATTGATATAGACATATCTTCATTAACAATAGCCTTTTTACCATCATTATCCTGTTTAAGTGTATAAAATTCCTTGGAAGAAAATTCTTTAGTTTCATCGCTTTCTTCACTAATATCCCATAATTGTGATTCTTCAGATTAACATGCTCAGTTTGGATTTTATCAAAACCACTTGTTATTAATATTGTTAATACAATTACTTTAATGAACATTGTTTCTAGGAATAATGAATTTGTTGTTTCAATTGGAATTCTAATAACTATTGAATTGTTTTTTTTTTTCGTTCTAAGCTTTTTATATAAATTTTTATTTGTTTGAAACATAAATTCATATTAGCCAACATCGTTAGCAACAAACGTGTCTAATACAATTTTTTTTTAGAGTACGATAAGTGTTTAACGTCTTTGCAATCAATTTTATGTTTGAAAATATTCTTTGTTGTTGCCAATATATTTGCTATGTTGTTTAGCGTTTTGTATGCTGGTTTTAATGAAATTTAATAGTAGATTTAAGAAGCTCTTCAAAAGGTAGAAAATTTGTGTTTAATGCTTTGCTAACCAGTACACTATGGGCCAGTATCACATATATTGAAAATAATGCTTGAAAAATATGCCTTAGAACCTGAGCCCCTAGCATCCCAATAGTTTAAAAATAAGATTTGGGTTTCAAAATATTTATTAATTTAACCCTCTATGGCCAGACGCTGACTTTAGGGACTGTCAATCACTGCGCTGTGATATATAAGGGTATCCCTTAAAAATAGATTTGTCATTACACCCTTCAATCTTATTACAAATTATTGCAAATGGTAGAACTAGATTTTTTTTTTTGAAAACATTAACCTGTGCCGAAAGTTGCTGTAATGCTGTTTCTGCTGTAAATATTTGTAGTTGTTTGAGTTGTTTTACAGTATGTTTATTTTTAAGTGAAGAAACAGTCCTTTTTAGAATAAGTTTCATTTTTGCCTACATATGTAGTTGAAAACCAAACCACATTAAATTACTGTATTATGATTTTACATTCATTTAAAACAGTAGTTTTTTTATTTAAAAAATAAAACAAATAAGTGTTTGTTTACTTTTACCGCATATGTGGTTAATTTTTACTACAATTGTTGTTAAGTTTTGAACAGTAAAAAACAAATGACAATGTTAAGTGAATTTACTGAAATGTAAGTTGTACTTTTTTTAATGTGAAATTTCATTTGTTTTTAACTACATTTGCAGTGGTCTTTACCTACATAGTATTGTAAATGTACCATTTTGGTAAAAAGTGTATTGTTAAAAATACCCAAAATTCAAAGTTTCGAAATAAATATTTTTTATTTATTTTGTTCATTTAATAAACTCAAAATTATTCTCATATGGAGCAATTCCATTTAATATCACCGTGAAATTAATCGATGTTTTCCGATTTTAATAAAATTTTGTGAGTGTGTGCGGTAGTGAACGCAAGTATTAAAAACAAATTTTTTATTTTTTTTTTTTTTTGAAAACTGGCATCCCTATAGCTTCAATTTGTGGGGTAGGGACTTCACTTAAAAGGTCATAACTTTTGACAAATTTTTTTGCATAAGAACGACTAGGTTTTGGGTTTACAAAAAATGATTTTTTACAAAAATTGATTTTAAAGTTTTTTTTTTCAAAAATTTTTATTTTTAAAAAATGGGTAAAATGTTTTTTTATTTATTTTTTATACCCCAAAACCTAGCCGTTCTTGTGCAAAAAAAAAATTGTCAAAACTTATGACCTTTTAAGTAAAGTCCCTACCCCCACAATTTGAAGCTATATGGTTGCCAGAGTTTAAAAAAAAAAAAAATTTTTTTTAATATTTGCGTTCACTACCGCACACACTCACAAAATTTTATCAAAATCGGAAAACATCGATTAATTTCACTGTGATATTAAATGGAATTGCTCTATGCAATTCTGACTTCATCGGATATCATTTACCCACTTTTACCTTGAATCCAAAATCCAAAATCCAGGAATTTGATAAAAATGGAAAAACGTCAGTTTTATAAATAATTTAAAAAACTTTTTAAAATGCATAATATGGAGATTTTATATAAGAAAAAAGTTAAATTTGAAAAATAATAATTCGAGTTTGTGTTTGGAGCGACATTTTATTTTGTCAAACATTGAATAAAATTTTAATATTTTTATTAAAGTTTGCATGATTTTCTGATAAATATAACTTAAATTTGGCATGACAATAATTATCTTTACTTTTATCTAAAAAATCTTTAACCCTTAGTTTCTTGGGGACAAAAAAGGACCATCACACTTAATTTTAATATTAATATGACTACAATATTGTAAAGTTTTTAAAGTGATAAAAAAATATCTCCTTTTGATAAAAATAATTACTTTAAGAAACTTGATCCAAACAGGGCTAATTTTAACTGTTTTGGCCAAAAAAACCAACTAGGAAATTTACAGAATAACATAATTTTCGGCAAAATATCACTTAAATTTTATTAGACTATTATCTTTACATTTATTTATAAAACCGTTAACCCTTAGTGGCCGGGGTACAAAAAAGACCCAAGCAATTTAAATTAAAACAACAAGAAAATATTATAAAGCATTTAAATGTATTAAAAAATGTTCCACTTGATTAAAATGATTATTTTGTGTAACTTTATCCATATAGGGCTAATGTTTTTACTTATCGCCATAAAATACCCACTAGGAAATTTAGAGAATAACATCTTTCAGATTTTTAATAAATACGGATATGCGATAGAAGTTACAAAAGCAGCGAAAATGCGGAATTGTCTATACTCTGCGTTGCAAAACTATAACTACACATTATTTTTTTTTACAAAATTTCGTAAGTTGAAAAAAGTAGAAGATGTTAATCGACTTAAAAGTAAAACCAAAATATAAAAAAAAAACAAATAATTTAAATTTTATTTTACTATTTAAAAACGAATAACAAAATCAATTAATGTTTCATAACTATAAATACACGTGTACTTAATATATCGAAATTTACAAAAAATTTAGAAAAATATATACAGCAGCAGTTTAAATATAGCCTGAGGCCTTCTTTTTTTGAATCAAATCTAAAAATCGATCGCTAGGTCAATCAGATTTATTCGAAGTTCTTCCGTTATAGATCTCCACGCATCCATGACTGCTTCTTTTAGATGAAAAACGCTTTTATATTGACGGTCTTCTGTGTAACCGCGACGGGTTAATACTCCCCAAGTATTCCGGAAAACATGCGGGCTATTGCAATACTGTTAAAGTTTATAATGATAGCCATTCCATTGTCTAACGAATTACATGTTTTGTATTGTCTTGTCGGAAAAATGAATTCTGCTTCTTTGCTATTTTCAATAAATGGCACCAATTTCTCTTCTAATACTGTATGTACTCAGAAGACTTCATTCTGGTGCTTGGAAATGCCAAATCGACCATACCGTCAAAACAAAAAGCACCGCAAACCGACATTTATTTTTGACAAATATCGTAGTTCCTTACGTAGGTTGCCCCAATAGTTGTTAAAACCAGCTGGACCATCAAGATTGGACTTTTTCTCATCAGAAAAAATCATCTTTAAAAGTAATTTATGTTTAAACGGTCCTACAAATAACAGCGACTAATTACTTAACTTTTAGAAAATTCAAGTCGAGCAGTTTTGTGGCGAGGTAATAACCTTGGCACAGTTATCAGCTTTCTCTCTCATTTACCTTACATTCATCGATTATCTGATTGATACTCTTCATTGAGTTGCAAGTACAGTTGATTATTTTGTGATTATGTTACGCCGGTCCCGATCAGAAATCTTTTTTTTTGACCACTCGGATTATTTGCAAAATTTGTGACAAGCACATGTGAATGGTTTATTTTTCTAGTAATTTCCCGAAAAATTAAGCGACTTTTGAAACAAGCTGAAATTTGCCCTTGTTCAAAATTACTTAGTCCCGGTTCACACACGGCAATTTTACTTGCGCAAGTTCTCTTCAATTCTCCTTTGAACTTGCTTTTGTGTTGACACGGAATTGGAGTACGGGCAAGTCTGTACCCCCTTCCATTCTCTTTTCCTCCCTCTCAAGACATGCTTAGATATGAACCGCTCCGCATTTTATTGCAAATTGATTAGAATTGCATAAAAAACTAAAATAATTCTTTAAATTTTTTTATAATACTATTCTTTTTTGTTTATCGTAATATGTAATTATACACTCAGGAAAAAGGCTTCATCATATTTATGAAAAACTTCGTAAATATGAAGAAAAACTTCATTGATTTTCGTCCAATGTAACACTTCATAAATATGATGAAGTTGTGTCATAAAAGAAGACTGTCAGATTTATGAAATGTTTCATAAATATAATGAAGCTGCCTTGTGAGCTTTTATGAAATTTTTCATAAATACTAAGAAATGTTGCATAAATGTTATTTCTGTATTTAAATTATAAAAATGATGCGATCTGTTTTTTTTTTATTCTTTTTATTCACTATAATAAATTTTATTTAACTTAAAACTAAAAATGACAAAACTACAAAAATAAAAAACCGATCGGCTAATTATTTCGCTTACAAATCGAATCTTAACAAAAAGTGAGTGATTCGGATTTTGGATGATATTTTAAGTATCCTAATTGCTTGGCACAGACCAATTTAAAAAAGTTTTGCGCACCGTAGGATAGTTCGTGGCAGTGCAGGGGTCGTGGGTTCGATTCTTACCAGAGGCACTGGTCTGTTTTCGATGCAACTAGCAGAAAGCCAAAGTATCTAGTGCTCGGTTAGGGTAATAGGATATAATTTGTATTTATATGATTATTAACAAATAAAAATAAAAAAATTACGGTATTTGAAACTTGTTTTGTATCCTTCGTCAATAAAATAAAAATTTTCTTTTTAAAAATAAACAAGTATTAAGTGAAAATGTGTGTTGAGATTATTCCGATAACACTCCTTTTTTCTTGTTTAATAACTTTACAATAAAAAAACTTGAAAGTAATACGGTTTTCATTTACAACATGTTAACTTTTTTCTTAAATAGGTGGCAACATTTGTGAATGAATTGAAATTTGCATTGGTCTTTTATTCTTAAACATTTAAAATTTTAAAAAGCACCTTATAAAAGTTGCAAGGATACCTTTAAAAATATACATTAATACCGACCTGGTATTAATGTATATTTGTATGGCTTGTTGAAATAATCACAAAGTCCAGCTGCGAAATAGATTAATTGGACACCTTCATAACAAAAAAGTGAAGTCTTGAAAATAATCATTAAAATAAATGACAAAAAATAGCTGGGGCGAAAAAGATATAAATAGTAAAATCTTCCGCCTAGATGCAATCCTGCTATTTTTTGTATAGCTAGATGGGGAAAAAAATCGCTAGATCTAGACGGAAAATAGCCAAAATGGCAATATTGGTTCTCAATGATCAAAAAAAAAAATTTACCAGTTTACAGAGTTTCGTTAACAGGCTTAAAAATAACTGAAAACAGACTAAATTGAGCAAAATATCCAGGTTTTTTTTAGAGAATTTCCCTAATTTGAAAACTCTAAGTATAACAACAATGTATTTCATATTTTTTTAGCAAATCATTCTCTTCATTCTTTTTCATATTGCACTTTTTAGTTTTCGCTCAATTTTCACACGATACGCTTGTTCGGTAGTAGTGCTCGTCGTTATTAAATCAAAATTGTGTTTAAATAAGAAAAAAATTTATATATTATTTAATTAAAATATAATTCAATGGCAGCTTAATATTTTTTGATAAAAATTTTGTTAAAATATTATTGTTCAATACGTAAAAAAAGTGTTACAAATTCCATAATAAATTGTGTTTGGGTGCCGGGGCCTTTCGGTAGTCTCGCTTTTGTCTCTAATTCATTTCTTGAAAAAATAAAATGTGTTAGTGTGGTTGTAGAATTAAAGACATCATTATGGTTAGTGAGTGTTTTTGTAACAAAACAAAATTAAAAAAAAAATTCCCAAATATCTGTTACCGGCGAAAAAAAATTGAACCAAAGCAAAAAGAAAAAGGAAATTTTATAAGGTAAATTTTTATTCCCGATTATGTTTTGAGAGCAAAAAGCTTGAATGAGAGCAAAAACTTTTCATTGCTATATAACGTTCTCATTGGTTGCCGGGTCAGATCGCCAGTCACCGTACCATCAATGTTATTAGTGCCCTCACTGTCATTTGTTAGTGCCTATTGTTAGTTGTTGTTGTCTGTTTTTTGTTTTGTTTATTGTTCTTTATGTGCTTTACTGTTTGTTATTGCTAGTTAATAACAAAGTAGTAAACTCACATATGAAGAATTCCATATCAAAACCGATATGCATTGAACTTGACCCTCTCAGATTTTGATGAAATTTTGCATACAGCTGCATTTTACCCATACAAACACAACCTCATTTTTAGAAATTGCATTTATGAAAATATGTGGGCGTGGCAACGTATAGAAATTTTTGAAAAATGACGATAATATGTACTACCAGGCTGTGATTACTACGGAATGGCTGAACTGATTTCAAAGATCTTGGTACCATTAGAAAGGTATTTAAATTAGCTTTCGAAAACATACACTGTTTTTTTTTTCGCAAAAATAAAACTTTAAACTAGCAAAACACTTAAAAGGCCAAGTGGTTTTTCCAAAAAAAAAATTTTAGAAAGGTCTATTTAATATATTTTTTTTTTTTTTTTTTTTTCAAATTAAATTTCTTTATTTTCAATTTCTTTATATACATTTCATCTTTAATGATAAGACCTGCGAAGCCTTTTGGCTTGTCTGCAGGTAAATACTATTTAAGAATACATATAATAATTTAGTCGCAGTTTCATTGCGAGGATAATAAATAGCTTTTATATATTTTATTTCTTTTAAATTCAGGAATGTTTTTTATGTTGTTTGGCAATTCATTATAGATCGTTGGTAATATTACTTTCAGGGTACGGTCTCCATAGCTATTTTTTGTGGTATTGACCTTAAATTGACCTTCAGAACGTAGTCTCGTATTATATTGATGATCTATTGGTTGTAAAAGTTGGGAGTCGTTAAGTTCTGTAAGAATTGTTAGACGATAAATGTTTTTGATGTTTAGAACTTTCAAATCACGTGGTAGGTTTTTAGATTGGTGGTTATTCGTATTGTTGATAGATAAGTTGTTGTTGTTAGTTGCGGTTGTTGGGTTGTAGGCGGTTGACGTTGATAATGTTGTTGAGATAGATTTTTTCGGATTGTTGACTGTTGACATTGTTATTACTGTGATCGATGCTGTTGTTGGTTAAGTTGTTGCTATTTGTTTGTGGATAGTGATTGTTCCATAGTATTTTGAGTACACGGTTTTGTGTTTGTTGAAGGCTCTTACAGTGTGTAGAGTTTCCCCAAGCAGATATACCATGTCGTATATAAGATTCGACTAACGAGAAGTACGCTTGACGAAGTACTCTATACGGTGCGGCATAACTAATGTGGTACAGGGAGTAGGCAGCTTTTCGCAGTTTCTTTTGTAGTTCGTTTACGTGTGTTTTCCATTTAAATGTGTTATCAACATGTACTCCCAAGTACTTGTATGTATTTACTAATTCAATAGTAGTATTACAATCATCATTTGGATCGTTTGTTTTGTTGTGGATGCATTTTATGTCGTGATATTTTAAATTAATGTTGGCTTGTTTCATGTTTGGTTGTCTTATGTGCATTAGTTTCGTCTTGGAAGCATTAATGACAAGACCATTATCATGGCACCATTTAGATATTACATCAAGCTGTTTTTGCATTACTTTTGTGGCATTTTCTATGTTTTTATCGGTTACAACGATTGCTGTATCATCAGCATAAGCGTATGGGTAGCATTCGTTGAGGACGTTGAGCATATCATTAGCATAAATTAGATATAGGATCGGACCAAGTTTTGATCCTTGTGGAACTCCGTGATTCGAATCGATTTCATTGCTGTTTTTGTTATTAATTTTGACTCGATATGATCGGAGACTAAGGTAATCAGTAAACCATGATAGAACAGTCCCGCGTATTCCATTTCTCGCAAGAATTGAGAGAAGTTTAGGGTGCGATAGAGTATCGAAAGCCTTACTAAAATCTATAAATAATATCAGACAATGTTCTACGTTGCTTAGAGCATGATTTATGGTGTTGGCAAATTTACCGAGTAGTTGGTTGATGTTTTTGTTTTGTTGAAATCCGTATTGGTTTGGGTTTATAACTTTGAATTTTTTTAGAAAAGTGTTTAATCTTTTCACTATAATTTCCTCCAATACCTTTTCAATGACAGATAGTATGGCTATAGGTCTGTAGTTGTTGACTTCATCTTTTTTGCCTCTTTTATAAATGGGTCTTATACATACATTAGGCTGGTCCTTCGTTGTATGAGCGAAAAATAAAAATGAGATTTTGTCTGTACTCCGCCCCCATTAAAATATTTGTTATGGTGTTAAAATACGCCTCGCCAAAAATTTGAGTTCTAGCATAACGGGAAGATGTCCCGCATCGCCCTTGAAAATCAAGCCCCTTGCAAAAATGGGCATACATAATTTAAAAAAAATTACAAATTTTTTTTCTTCAAAATTAAAAAAATATAAAATATTTTTTCTGTTGGGTTTAATCATAACTACTCAGATAAAAAATATTACTTTCCCAGAAAATCGCTAACTTATCCTAACTTTGTGTCAAAAAAATTTATAAATATTTTGCGGGTACCTCAAACTGATTGTTGTGCATTTTTGAAAATTTTATTCAACAAAAATAAAAAACCTAGTGTTTGCTGTCAAGTATTTCATTAAACACATCTCAAGTATTAAATAAGCCAAGTACTGTGGATATCCGTTGGCAAATTTTTTTTTAGAGCATTTTGATTCACGGGGATTTCAAGGTTTTTTTTTATTTTTATACATTTTCACTTTAAAACAAGGTTTTAATAATATTTTATCAATATTATTGTATATGCTCTTTTATATGATTGTAATAAATTTAGTATAAAATACTATGTTTTCTGTTGATAGTTAACCCATGTTAACCGGGGGTCAAATATGACCCACGTAAGAAAAATGCAGCTTTGTGGCAAAATTTATAAATAAAATAAAAAAAGGAATAATTAAATTTATATCTATTCTAAAAAATTTTCGTTAACCGTTTCTAGTCTTCGAGTAGGTCTATTTAGTAAAAATTAGAACTTAAAACTTTTCCATAATAATAATTTGGAGGGAAAATTTACACTATTAAATTAAAAATACGTTTTTGAAAAATACTCCTGAATATGTACAAAAAAATCAATTTAAATATGAATACAAATATCTGAATTTATACTAAATAATTATATTTTAATTAATTTTAAAATGTAAATAAATTACAATTAGATACATAAACAAAAATTAATTTTATGTCATCTTTGTGATTTTTGACTCTTTAAAATACGAGGGTCAATTGTGACCCCATGAACACACAGGTTAACTATGAACACGAAAAATTATACTTTATAATAAAGTAATTACAATTATATAAAATAGCATACACAATAACATTGATGAAATATTACAAAAATCTTGTTAAAAAAAAGTCTATACAAATTAAAAAAAAAACGTTGAAATCCGCTAGAATCAAAATGCTCTAACAAAAATTTTTGCCAACGGATATCCGTAATACTTATGTTATTTAATAATTGGGATGTGTTTAATAAAACATTTGACAGCAAGAACTAGTTTTTTGGTTTTTGTTGAATAAAATTTTCAAAAATGTAAAAAAGTAACTTTTAGGTACACCCCAAATATATGTGCATTTTTTTTACTCCAAGTTAGAATAAGTTAGCGATTTTCTGGGAAAGTAATATTTTTTATCTGAGTAGTTGTTATTGAACCCAACACAAAAAAATTATATTACATTTTTAAATTTAGACAAAATTTTTTTTTTTTTTTATATTTGGTAAAATTTTCCGAAGGAGGCCTGATATTCAAGGGTGATGCGGGACACATTCCCGAGCACTCTAATTTTTTGCATGGTGAATTTTTGAACCCAAACAAATATTTTAAAAGGGGGGCAGCCCCAAAAATCGCAAGTTGAAAAATAAGGACGACCCTAATATACATATAACATATCTAAAAACTAAAATCGCGTTTTTTTCTCTTGCTTACTTCCTTATAAAATGCTAAAACTATAACATGAACTCAAGTTTCAATTCTTTTATACCTTAAGATGAAACTTCACTAAAAGTTAGCAAATATTCCGAAAGTCAACAGTATGAACTGCGCAAAATTATATATTAAATCTAAAAAAATAAAAATAAATAAAAAACTTACCAAGGGTAAGTTCATTTTTTTTGGCGGTGTCTGAAATAATACGATTCTTGTTCGAATCAATTAGAATTACAATAAAATCTGTATAACTTTCAAAGTATAGCTACTTTATTCTTTTTTGTCACACAATGATATCAAAATATAAGGAAGTTAACAAGAGATGCATTTACTTAAAAAAATTAAAAAAAAACGCCATTTTAGTTTTTAGATATGTTATATATATTAAATAGACCTTTCTAAAATTTTTTTTTTTTTGAAAAAAACACTTGGCCTTTGAAGTGTTTTCCCAGTTTAAAGTTTTATTTTTGCCAAAAAAAAATTTTAGTGTAATAGAAAATTTTTACAGTGTATGTTTTCGAAAGCTGACTTATATACCTTTCTAATGGCACCAAGGTCTTTGAAATCGGGTGAGCCATTCCGTAGTAATCGCTGCATAAAAGTACATATTACCGTCATTTTTCACATATTTCGATACCTTGCCACGTCCACAATTTTTTAAAAATGCTATTTTTAAAAATGAGGTTGTGTTTGTATAGGTAAAATGTAGCTGTATGCAAAATTTCATCAAAATCTAAGAGGGTCGGGTTCAAAATGTGCCTTTTTTTAAGGCACAATCACAATGTACTGGCTACTCTTAGTCTCTCTAAGAATAACGGTCCAGCTTTTTTGTCTGTTCGTTATGTACTTGTTATTTTGTGGTTCTTAAGCTGTTATGACACTGTATAGTTTTTGTATAGTTTCAAGATGTATTGGGAGAAAGAAACAACATTAATGTGCGAATGAAACATATATACAATTTGTAAACAAACAGTTTTGTTTTTTTTTTTTAACTGACAGTTCCAAAAAGAAACTGACAACAAACTTATTTGCCTGTGAGAAATGTCAAGATAAAGTTCAAAATTTTCGTTTGCACTTTTGACAGATATCCCAATTTTTCGCTGATTTATCGATAACAAAAGTATTTGTTTTGACATTTACTACAATTTAGCACTATGTGTTTGTACTCTTTACACTAGTTAAAAAATTGAGTAACAATATATTTGTACTGCTTTAATTTAGATTGTCAATACAAAAACTATACAGTGTCATACGGGCTTTACTAAATTGTTAGCATTACTTTTATGCATTACAATTTTAATTTTGAATAAAACAAGATGAAAAATAAAATAAAATTACGCGTTTTTAATTTTATTAAAGTACAAGTTTTTTACCGAACATTGGTATTAGTGTTGTCAGAAAAATGATTGAGATCTTTTACACATTTTGGAAGTTTAAATTCCACAAAAAAAATATTTAATACCTAAAACTTATCCCATATCAAATTTTAATCAAACTTCAACATAACCCGATTAAAAAAATATTTTAGCCAGCCTACAAATTGTTGAAAGCTTTGAATTGATAGCACGGTGCTACAAACTGCAATCACTTTTCAAGTTATCTAGTGTAGGTGTAACAGGGATGATAAATGGGATTTTCAAATAGTACCAACCAGCATAAAAATTAAATTAACGGTTTTAAAATTTATTTGTATATAAAAACAAAATTTAGTTGTTTTTAGTTACAAAATTTATAAAAATTATCAGAATATTTCTTAAATTCACCTTTTTTAGCAAGGAAATCTATTTCATTACTCATTCGATTTTAGAATCACAATGCAAATTTGAAGATGTTGGCAATGACCTTTTTTCAATTGTACTTTTTTAAGATATTTATTTTTCACTTTTCGAACACTTTTTTTTCTGGATCCAAATAAATACTTTTGATAAATGTTAATTTATGAATGGGTATTTGAATTAAATGTTGAATCTTGAAGTTTCTCTGAAGTTTCTAAAAATAGAACTGTTGTGTTGTTGGAGTTGTACTTCTGAGATTATGTATACAAGAACAAAAAACACCATGTATTGAATAAAACTAGTTTTATTCACAACAAAACTCGACCTGACGATAGATCAGTGCGCTAAAGCGCTCTGTCTAACGTGTGGTGCGAGTGCATGTGGCATTAGAAATCAGTTTATCCATACCTCGGTCAGTGATTGCACAGAAAATTTCATTTAGACGCAATCGAACAAATATTACATTATTCAAAAAACAGGGTCACTGACGAAGGTTCAATACCAGAAACTGCACAGTCTGATTCAGGAAAATCGAAAAATTTACAATGTAGTTATGATTTTTAGAAAATACACTCATTCTTCTCTACCACGTCTTTCACAATTAAAATTAAATAAAATTGCATATTAATTATAGTATTAATTGCAATTGTGTTAAAAAGACGTTAAAATTCAAATTCAAACTCAATCTTTAATTTTATTTATATGTAAATAGTACTAAAAGAGTCAAAGGAGTACTTTGTCGGATCAAATAGTACCAAAAAAAGTACTATAGTACTAACTTTATCATCCCTGAGGTGTAAGTCTAGCTGAATGTATTATAAAAACGGTTTGAGAAGTTCGATATAATGCACAGTGGGGTATTTCGAAAAAAATAATGGTAATAAATATAAAACTTCACAACTACTGATCCGATCGTCACGAATTAAATCGGAAATTGTAAAAGAGGTGTTAATCTTTTATAATATTGTGCTTGGGTTACCCTGTTTTAGTACAGGGTGTACTTACAGGTAGTCAAAGTGGACTAACGCGTGTATAAAAAATTCATGAAAAAATTTAATTTTTGGGCAAAAACGTATATATATTTTTTTTTTAGTTTCTTGGAAGTTTGTTAAACAAACTTAAAGTTATAGGTTATCTACTTTACTTTAAAATTTTTTTAAATTTAAATTTAAAAATAAAAAGTTTGTTTTTTGCTTTATCTAGCACTAAACAAAAACTTTATTAAGTAATCGATTTTAAACCAAAAAAAATCTCCGTGTTAATAATACTTCACGATAAAAGACATAGCAAACTTTTTTAATTTACCTTCAATAGTTTAGTCGTAAAAAATCCTTAAAGTTCAAAATTTTAAAAAATTTATGAAAAATTTTCAGTTTTGGTCAAAAAAGTATTTATATTTCTTAACAATTTTCTGGGAACATTGCTCACAAACCACACAGAAAAAATTATCATTAAAAAAGTTTCAATTAAATTTTTCTAAAACTTCGGTTTCTGATGAGATCTTTAGCCAGATCGAAATACTAGAATCAACTTAGCTAATATATTTGATTTGCTTTATTTTTGTAAATATACGGAGGTTGGAAGCTCGTTAAAAACTACAAAAAACATAAAAATAATCTCGATGTATATAAAAATAAAAAACTAATATAACTGTAAAAAATATTACTTGAGCCAGAGTACAAACTAAATTTTTTTTTAATAAATAGAACATTTTTGGTCTTCAAAGTTTAGTAACGTCATGATGCTTGTTAAGAAAAGACCTAACCACGTGCTTGATTACTAAGAAGACAAGAATGGAGCAAAATTGATTATTAATAGGTTTTTTGTTAAAGTTCTGCCTATTATGGAGGCTCTAACTTTTCGAAAACTTCGGGTTCTGATGAGATCTTTAGCCAGATCGAAAAACTAGTATCAACCTAGCTAATATGTATGATTTGCTTTATTTTTATAAATACGCGGAGGTTCAAGTCTCGTTAGAAATTAAAAATAACATAAAGATAATCTCGATGTATATAAAAACAAAAAACTAACAAAACTAAATTTTTGTTGTTTCTCAAACTCATTTTCAATTAAAAGTTCAATAATATGTATTAAATGTTTAATGGAAAATGAATTTGGTGCAACAAAAATTTCCAGTTTTAATAATCCATAATGGCAACAAGGAAAAAATTCAAATATTTAAAAAAAATCCCTTAAGTTGAAAGAAATCGCTGAAATTGAAAAGTCTAAATTAAAAAGTGGTAAATTAATAAATTTTAAAACAAAAACTGTAGATTATTTGTTAGGACTATATTCTCATAAAGAAATATAGAGTATTTCCTCGAACTTGAATAATTTTCATTTTCATTGCACAATTATAGGTCAAAAAAACTTGTATTTAAAAAAATCTCTGAAATTAAAAAATTTACTAAATTGAAAAAAAAAAATCGACAAAATTAGAAAGAAAAGTCGACAAATTGAAAAAAAAAAAATTTTTTATCACCAACATTTAAAAAGCACACCAAAATTAAAAAAATAGTCTGAAATTAAAAACAAAAAAATACAAAAATTGAAAATGTTTTCGTGATAAAGAATTTTTAAATTTAATATAAGAGATTTTTTAAATTTCTTCGATTTTTTCCAATTTTTATTTTTGGTGTTTTTTTTTTTTATTTTGTTGGCGATTATTTTACAATTTTTTTTGTTTCTTTCATTTTGGCGATATTTTCCAATTTGTTGAAAATTTTATATATTTTTCCCCTAATTTTTGGAGGTTTTTTCTGAACTTTAGTAAAACTTTCAATAGCATCTATTAAAAGTTTGTTTGAAATTAAAAAACAATATTCAAATAAGTTTTTAATAGGTATTATTTAAACCCTAATTGAAAATAAAATCAATTAAGTAGTTACAAATTATTTTAATTGATACTACAATTTCCTTAATAGGGCCGAATTCGAATTAAACGACTTTGAAAAAAATGTTAAATGTAATTTTACCAGCTTCCGGACGTGCACTCTACGTCAAACTTTTGACAAAAAAATGAGTGTGTTAAAAAAATTGCACGCTCATTTCAGAACTTCGTGTTATTAACCAAAATCTTCTGCGTATTTGGTATGAATGTCTTGACATACGACTTATAGTCAGGACGAACTATTTTGTGATAAATTACAAATTTTGAAAGTAAATTTTTTTTTATTCCAAAAACAACCATATTTTAATTAGTTTTTTAACTGCCTGTTAAAAAATGCTTCACACATGTCCACTTGCATCCATACATGATTCATAAATGAATGCATAATCACTCATTTACTTCAATAACGTCATAACACAAAAATTTTTATTTTGTAAAAAACGAGTTTAAAGTTTTCAATTTACTCCCACCTTGAAGAAAAAAATAACGACATAATTTCTCTCAAGAGGTCAGTATACAAGATATCAATACGAACTTTTTACACAATGTGATGCGTGATATAACGAATACTTCTGCGTCATTAACTCAAAAATCATGTTTTTTGAGTTGTAACGTTCTTGAAGTATTTTCGATTTTTGATTGATTTTTAACCGAGTGATTATTATTTTTTTTAATTATGTATACTTAGGACTACAATGTTTGAAAAAAATCGTTTAAATAGCATGTACAGGCATTAAGATATCAAAAGCTTAACCCAAACCAAAAAGCTACACTGATAGAATTTTCCTTCGTAGTATTAATGAAACGATTTCATTAAAATCGCTTCATTGGTTTAATGAAAAATTTTATTAACTGAGTGAAAATTCATTAATATTGGTATTTTTTTCATTAACATTTTTTGTGATTTTTTCATAACTTCATAAAAAAAATTCATTAAACCAATGAAAACTTTTTAAATTTTTTTTTTAATAAAAATTTTGTACTATCATTTTGAAATAAAAAAACTAAAAAATTTCTTCTAAACAGAATTAACCAAAACTTTGATATAAATAATTTTTTTTTACTAAATTTGAGTAGAGCTAACAGTTTTTGACGAAATTCCAGGGATCAGATTCTCTAAGAAAAACGACTTAGTTTTTTTCAAAACGAGAACTAAATTGTTATCGTTTTGACGATGTTACACAAAAACGTGAAGCTAAACGATAATAAAGTTTTGTTTTTAACCGCTCAGGTTATCGTAATTTCCATGGCAAGAGTAGTAATGTCTTCTTAAACAAAACAAACTTTTGTTACTTATAACAAATTACGCATTGCGCCTCACCATCCATATTCTCTATAAAAAAAATCATATTAACATTTTTCATTGAACATTTTTCTTGGGTGTAATTAAAAAGTTGCTTAGCGAGATCTTACTTCGACAAGTGCTGATCTGCAATTGATTTAAATAACTTTGACGAAATGACAACAAAGCAACAGCCGAACGTACATTGCCAGAGGCCACACGAAGAAGTTTATAGTGTACATGTGTCGACGTCGCACAAGCAGCATTTATTTTCCTATGCACGCGTACATAGGATTTGCAAAAGTGCGCTTCACTGATGTAGGTGTTAGGGTAGGTGTGGTTGTTTGTGGTAGAAGTTGGAAATGTTTCAAATTTAATATAAATAATGCGAAATTAATGAAAGCATATTGAATTTTGTAAAAAAAAGACAAGAAAACATCGAGTGTAGCTTCGGCTGTGTGACACGTAGTGCCGTCCTGATGAAACCAAATGTTGCCAATATCCTCCTCTTCAATTTTTGCGAACAAAAATTTGTTCAACATGGCCCGATAACGATCGCCATTTACTGTAACGGCCACTCCTTGCTCATTTTCTGAACATTACTATGATTTTCAAAGTAATGTCGCAATATTTCCCAGCGTTGTTCAAGCGTATACACAACCATATTCGTTCAGCGGAAGGATAAAACTAACCCCTGGTTTCTACACCACGTTCGCCTCTACACGAACGGGTGACTACATGTATTTTGTTTTTGCATTGCATGTATTTTGTTATTGTTTTTAGACGAACGTGAAGCAAAACGTGTTCTAGAAACAGGGCGTAATTGTCTGTCAAACCAGACATGAGCTAAGTGTTACCATTCACGAAATAAGCACTAGTTGAAAAAAAAACGTTAGATGGCGGACCCTTTATTATAATATACCTTTTGACAAAAATGTCAGTTTAACTCATAGCTAAATATTTAAAAAAAAACAGTTTATTTATTAAATATAAAAAAATTGTATTTAAAAAATTTAAAAAACATGAAATCATATCCAGTATTTGAACCTGGGACCCTAGAGTTATTAATAGTAGTAGTAGTAATATATTCACGTTCTTGCTGTATGTTGGTACAACTCATAAATAGCCGAGTGGTTTAAGGGATGCCTTTAAAAGTTGTCGATTGCTCAAGATTCAGCGATCGATTCCCAATGAGGTTTAATGGAAAAGTTTGTTATTAAGTTTTTTTTTCCACTTATAACAGTATTAAAAAATGGAGAAAATAAAATTTCTAAATATCATGTTTTCTTCAACTTTAGACAATTTAAGAATTTGCGTTGTTGCCAAGATTCAGTTGAAACAAAAAAATTTATTGAACAAAAAAAAATTTAAATTTGTATTATTGATGACAAAAATAGAAATACAAAAAATAAATAGAATGTAGAAAAATTTATAAATAATAGGTGTTTTGTTTAAGCTCTGTCTATTATGAAGGCTCTAGCTTTTCTAAAACTTTGGGTTCTGATGAGATCTTTAGCCAGATCGAAATACTAGTATCAACCTGGCTAATATGTTTGTTCGTTATAAATTGAAAATGTATAGACATGTATGGTAAATAATACCTCAATTTTCGTTAATGCATATGATTCGTCATATGTAATTTTTCACAAAATAGTTCGTCCTGACTATAAGTCGTATGTCAAGACATTGATACCAAATATGCAAAAGATTTTGTTTAATAACACGAAGTTCTGAATTGAGTGTGCAATTTTTTGAACACACTCATTTTTTTTTGTCAAAAGTTTGACGTAGAGTGCACGTCCGAAAGCTGGTGAAATTGCATTTAAAATTTCAAAATGTTCAAAGCAATTTAATTCGAACTCGGTCCTATTAAAGAAATTGTAGTATCAATTAAAATAATTTGTAACTATTTAATTGATTTTATTTTTAATTAGGGTTAAATAATACATATTAAAAATTTATTTGAATATTGTTTTTAATTTCAAATAAATTTTCAGTAGATACTATTGAAATTGTTACTAAAATTGGGGGAAAAATAGATAAAATTTTTAAAAATGATTGTTGAAAACATATTTTATTAATATATATTTGCATAATAAATAATATATCTTTTACAAAAATCTAATTTAAATTCAAGCAAAAATTAAAAAAAAAGTTTATTTACTGAAAAAAAAAAAATAAAAAAACATTAAATCAAATCCGGGATTTGAACCTGGGACCCTAGAGTTATTCTGTAAAAGTTTCATCGAAGTACACCAATACGCAACACAACATTCCTACAAGTAGGGGATGATTGTAGGAAAATGGCAGGAGTTGTGGACGGTGTTCGAAATGTTTCAAATTTAATACTCCAACCCAAAAAACAAGTTTACAACATGCAATGTCACCCAATGATACTTCCATTTCACAAAAAGTGAACTAAGGATCTCTACAAGGAAAATGGGGGCCTTTGGAAACCTGAATGCCGCAAAAGCAGTGATAGAGAAGCCTCCTACAACATATTGCCACAAAAGATAAGGGAAATTGATCCTGAAGGCACAAAGATTAAAGTTTTAACAAAAGTGAATGGTCTGCGTTCATCATACTGCCGGGAGCTTAAGAAACAAAGTGAAAATCCCGGCTACAACCCATCTTTGTACTATTTTAAATATATGCAGTTTTTGGAGTCAACAGTAAAAATAAAAAAAAAAGCTGACGACACATATGAGTTCAAAAGTTCCGAAGGAAAAAAGAACACCAACTCAAAACCAGAAGCTATTGAAATGGCCAAAGAAGAAGCCAATTCAACAATAAATTTTTGTTTGGAACAGCTGATTGGTAGCTAGCCAAATTCTGCCTTAATGAAAGAGCCGTCAGTTATACTGATGCCGACTCAAGAGAATTTCTATACAAATAATGGTCCTCAACAAGCCATACTGACGCCGGCACAAGAGAATTTGTGTACAAATAAAAAAACTACAAGCTGGAAAATAAAATGTTAAAAGAGTTCATCGAGATCTACAAGGAGAACAATTGCTTGTGGTTCGAAGGCGTGCGTGCAACAAAAAAGCAGAAGGATGAGGCCTACAAGAACCTGCTTTCAAAGTATAAGAAGTTTGATTCAAAAGCCACTCATAAAACAGTTGTCAACAAACTCTCAGCAATGCGCACGTGTGTCGCCAGAGAACTGAAGAAGGTTGCGGTAAATAAGAACCATGTTCCCTAGCTGCATTATTTCAACGCGATGAAGGACATTTGCCTGCATCGCAAAGGACTGAAGGTGAAGGATGTTGGACGTAACATAACCGAAGTTCCCGTCGTCAAAAACGTATATAAATTTCCCAGTGACAATGAACAGTTTGCTGCTACTCGTAACATGAGAGAAGAAAGTTCTTCTAATGAAGTATTGCCAGCAGAAGGTATTGCTACAGAATTGCCAGGAATAACACTAAAAGTGTTAATCGAGCCTGAAGTGGCTTCAGGACACGATGTAGAAATCTCTGCAGTATACGTGCCAGAATTGGCTGAGGAGTGCGAGCCTGCTGTTGTAGATCGACAGCCGTTGAATTTAAATGTGGAAAACCGCCAGCACTGTTGTGTCATCCCTTGGCAGCAATGTTTGTACGACATATTCGATGCAATAGCCATTGACATTGCATCAGACTTGTGTAAGATGTCCCAGCATCAAAGGATGATGGCAAAAAACGATATCAAGAGATTTTAGTTAAATGCCGAAAAGATCAATTAAATTAATAAAAAATAACAAAAAAAAAACAAAAAAAAATAAAAAATAAAAACAAAAAAAAAATAAATAAAAAAAAATACAAAAAAAAAATAATTAAAAAAAAAACAAAAAAAGGACAAAACAAAAAAAAATATAAAAAAAACAAAAAAAAATATTCAAAACTAAAACCAAAAAAAAAAGATTGTAGTTTTTATTTTTTTTTGTTTATTTTTAAACCCCCGGTTTTACATATTTGTCACAGAAGTAGGCTTTTTGTTAAAAAAACTTTTTCAAATATAAACATTTTTGGCTGATTTTTTGCACATTTACTTTTCAAAGGTATTAACATATTATACTAAAAGTTGGAGTCTGGGTTCATCTCGGAAAGCTATGTATTTGTAACAAATCGCGAGTTTTGCATATATTGGACCATATTAATCTCATTGTTTTCTTGCTGAGACACCTTTTCCTAACCCATGACCATTTTTTAAGGTCAATTGCTAGTTTAACGACAAAAATTCGCTTAAACTGTAAAAATGGTACAAAATTTGAAAAAACCGCTAAAAAGCGGGTTTAATCTTAAGCTTTGTGAATCAAATATATACCCCAAATAAAAGTACAGGGGTTGTGTTTACATTTCAACAGACAGCAGTCACTACATTTTTATGCGCCAAACTTTAAGGTCGTTCTGGGAAAAAACGGTACCATTCATCGGAAAATAAAGTACGCCATTGAAATCAGCGTGCCTGAAATATAGAGAATTGGTGGTTATACACTCTCATTAAAATTCTAAAATTGAATCCAACCGAATGGATTCGGTTGCTGCAAACTCGTGAATTCGGTTGTCATAACCGAATTCAGTTGTCACAACCCCCAATTCCAGACCGAATTCAGTTATGACAACCGAATTTACGAGGTTGCAGCAACCGAAGCAATTCGGTGGTATGAAATACTGTTGAGGCAACCGAATTCGTTATTTATGTGGGTGTAATCTTATTAATTTTTTGAAGTTATGATTTTTGCGTTCCCGTGTTCTAAAATGTAAGTTTTGTCTGCGAGCTCTTAATGTTAAAGAATTTAGCTGAAACTTGACACAGAGTTTTTAGACACTAAGGAATAGGGCCAACATTGTGGAGATCGCAAGATCCAACAGTCATAATTTTTTGGACCACTTTAGTGCTCCTTCAAGTCGAAACTTCTTTAAAATAGTGATAGCGGTTAATTATTCATGCAACATGTTCTTTAGCTGTCCATTTGTTACCATGTTAACATTCGATTAAGCAGATATGATTCTTAGTGATCATTTCTTACTTCTGTCCCATCTTGTGTATGTACTAAGTTTTATTGGGGGTCAGTGGTGGCCAGCACCGAAAACGTCCCTTATTACTTTGTTGTCGATTACCTTTTGTGGAAAGTTGAAGATAAAAAAATTGAACTATTTTATTTTGACAAATATTTTATTATAATAAAAAAGTTTATTAATTTAAAAATGAAAATTTAAAACAAAAATATCTATAACTAATAATATCTAACTTAATATCTATAACTAAACAATTAAATATATTTTGGTGTGCATATTTCAGAAACATAAATATCTCATTTTTCTCCATTTGGCGGCAATATTTACGATAACAACGACGAGAAGGAGTTGTTGGAGGTTTTGTGGGAGGTTTTGTGGGAGGAGTAGTAGGAGGGTTTGTGGGAGGAGTAGTAGGAGGGTTTGTGGGAGGAGTAGTAGGAGGGTTTGTGGGAGGAGTAGTAGGAGGGTTTGTGGGAGGAGTAGTAGGTGGGTTTGTGGGAGGAGTAAGTAGGAGGGTTTGTGGGAGGAGTAGTAGGAGGCTTTGTGGGAGGAGTAGTAGGAGGGTTTGTGGGAGGAGTAGTAGGTGGGTTTGGTGGGAGGAGTAGTAAGGTGGGTTTGTGGGAGGAGTAGTAGGAGGGTTTGTGGGAGGAGTAGTAGGAGGGTTTGTGGGAGGAGTAGTAGGTGGGTTTGTGGGAGGAGTAGTAGGAGGGTTTGTGGGAGGAGTAGTAGGAGGGTTTGTGGGAGGAGTAGTAGGAGGGTTTGTGGGCGGAGTAGTAGGTGGGTTTGTGGGAGGCGTAGTCGGAGGATTTGTGGGCGGCGTCGTCGGCGGGTTTGTGGGCGGGGTCGTCGGCGGCGTCGTCGGCGGTGTCGTCGGAGGTTTGTGGGCGGCGTCGTCGGCGGGTTTGTGGGAGGCGTAGTCGGCGGTTTGTGGGCGGCGTAGTCGGCGGGTTTGTGGGAGGAGTAGTCGGCGGGTTTGTGGGCGGCGTAGTCGGTGGGTTTGTGGGAGGCGTCGTAGGCGGGTTTGTGGGCTGCGTCGTAGGTGGGTTTGTGGGAGGCGTCGTCGGTGGGTTTGTGGGCGGCGTAGTCGGTGGGTTTGTGGGCGGCGTCGTCGGCGGGTTTGTCGGCGGCGTCGTCGGTGGGTTTGTGGGCGGAGTCGGTAGGCGGGTTTGTGCGGCGGCGTAGCGGCGTGTTTGTGGGAGGCGTCGTCGGCGGAGTTTGTGGTCGGAGTCGTACGGCGGGTCTTGTGGGTGGCGTAGTCGGCGCGGGGTTTGTGGGCGGCGTGCTTAAGGCGGGTTTGTTGGACGGCAGTCAGTCGGCGGGTTTGGTGGGAGGCAGTCGTCGGCCGGGTTTTGGGCGGCTTAGTAGAGGAGGGGGTTTGTGGGAGGAGTAGTAGGAGGGTTTGTGGTTGGAGTAGTAGGAAGGGTTTGTGGGTGGGTTCATGTTGTGGGTGGTATAAACTGTTGTCATTCTATTTTGACATCTAATTTTTGTATAATTTGACCGCTACATGTCCATCAACTGCCAGCTGACCACCTACTTTCGCCAAAGTTGTAACAGTATTATTTTCCCCTATTTGAGTAATATCATTTATTTCGTAAAAACATAATTTTTTTTAAAAAAATTTCGTTAAAAAGTCACCACAGAAAATATCAACACTACTTACGTTCTGGATAATTGCATCATTTTTTAAAGCCTCACAATCTTCATCGGTCAATTGTCCCGAAACTAAACCAGTTGTTTGCTTAACAAGTTCTAGCAAACGTAATTTTACAGCAGCTTGAGTATTAACAGTAGCTCCTCGAAATACAGAATTATTATCACCAATCATTGTAATGGAACTATTGGCTATAATGTTAAAAAGTTTATAACATAATTTCTAATACAAACAAATATTTTTGAAAATATTGGCTTCAAACAATAAACCTAATTAGTTAGAAATTAATAAATGTTCAAAATTTTATTATAAATTTACTTTTTATTAAAATTCTTTAAAAATTTTGTAAATTTACTAAATTTTATTTAGTTGGTTGAAGCCAAAAGTCATAAAGAAATACTTACATTTTTGTTTTGTTATATCTCCATGTATAGCTGAACCAGGTCCACCAGTTTTTTGATCTGAAAATTCTGATAAACCTAGATCAAGTAAAATTTGTGGATCAACATCAAGTAGTTTAAAGACATTTGTATTGTTGCCTTTGATGGATATTCGATTAGAAGCTGGTTAAAAAGAACATTTTATTAAGATATTTTATCAGTTTAACGTATTTGCTAAAAAAAATCTTACAATCTTGTTTATTTAAGATAATATTCGTTATATCTCCCCTGACATCATCTTTGCCGCCAGTAGTTTGAATATTTTTATTTATCAATTTGCCGATAATATTCAATTGTGGTGCCACTTGTACAAGTTGAAGTTTTTTTATATTTGACCCAGTTATGGTAGTATCAGAATTAACTGAAATTAAAGTTGGATTATAAATGAATATTTATTTAGAGTTTTTTTTCGTTAATCTTACTTTTTTGAACATTAATTTCTTTATTTTCAATCGAACCACCAACTGTATTTTGTGAATTTTTATTCAAACCAGTTAATGTTAATAATCCTTGGGGTGCTAAAACCAAAGCATCAGTTTTACGTATATTTTCTCCTACTAAAGTATCACTTATATCAGCTGTAAAATTATCGGTTATTAATTTTCTAAACGAGAATGTGGGAAAAAACTTTACTTACTATTTTGAAATTTTCCTTTAAAATTTTTTATGCCACCAGATTGATCTCCTAAATAAGAGTAAAGATATATTTCATTAAAATAAGTAAATGGACTATATTACGCAATTAAATATATTTAAATTATGAAGAAGTTCCAACTATGATTATTTCAACGTTAATTTTTTATAATCCTAACTGAAGGTTTGAGTTCTAAAAGTGTTTAATAGAGTCTCTCCTCATTATAGTGAATACAAAATAATGAGTCATAGATTATTGATTTCTGTGGTTCATGTCCTGACTAATATATAATACCGGTGTCTCATGGAATGATAATATGAAAACTTCACTGATTCATACTGATGTATAAATAACCAAATTTTTATGTCGTTTTGAAACTTTTAACAAAATAAATATATTATTTTTGAGATCTGCTATAACTTTTGAGTTCGTCGGTGGATTTGTCTGATTTTTAACACCAAACTTCTGGAATATCTTCTAAATAGAATTTCTGAAAATGAGCACCGTCATTCTCTTCTAGAGAGAATAAATAAGATTTCAATGTCATGGTTCACACACGGCAATTATAATTGCCCAATTCTTCTTCAATTCTCCTTTGAACTTGCTCTTGTGTTCACACAGGAAAAGTTTGTTACGGGCAATTCTGTACCTCCTATCATTCTCTTTCCCTCACTCTTCTATAAACTCAAGAATTGCGCAATTATAATTGCCGTGTGTGAACCTAGTCAATGTCTATACAAACCAATGAACTCAAATACTAAATTATTATTGATTTATGTGGTTATTGTCTTGAGTCGCTTAGCATTTTCCGCTTTAACTTTAGAGTCTATTGGCTAATTTGGTTCATTTTAAATACTGAGCTAATAAAATATATATAAAATATTATTTCTGAAAATCAGCACCATTGACCATACAAGCCGACGAACACAAACTTATCTGTGGTGTATGTCCGAAGTAAAATATAACACAGGTGTCCTAACTAAAATTAAACACTTTATTGATTCATACTTTTGTGAATAACAAATAAGGAGTCATAATAAGATAAAAATTTTGAAAAGCTTAACCAAAATAATATTTTATTTTTGAGAATGTTAACATTTCCGCTATAACTTTTGAGTTTGTCCGTAAATTTAGCTGATTTTTAATACCAAACTACAAGAATATATCTAAAGTATTATTTCTGAAAATCAGCACCGCCACCCTCTTTTCGTGGGAATGAATGTGAGTTCAATGGTCACACAAGCCGACTAACACAAACACTGATTTATTAGTAATTTCTTTGGCTATTGTCCTTACTAAAATACAACACTATGGTTGATTCACAGTATTGTGAACAAATAATAAGGCGTTTTGAAAATCTGGAAATAATGATTATTTTATTTTTGATACAGTTAACATTTTCAGCTAAAACTTTTGATTCCGTCGGCTTTGGCTAATTTTTAATAGAAACAAAATTATATCTGAAACATTTTTTTCTCTTCTCGAGAAAATAGTTGTGATTTTAATAGCAAGAAAACCCGTCGTACACCAATCTTGCTTTGCTCAGTGTAATATAGACATATTTTTTTCTTTTGATAATTTTGTGCAAACTTACCTGCATCACCTCCTATTAAATTTTGTTTATTATTATTCAAAATATTTAAAGCTCCTCCAATTAGAGTCGGAGCTTTTAACAACTGAAATTTACTTAAATCTTTACCCTTAAGTTTAGAACTTTGGTCCACTATGAATATGCAAAAAATATAAAAAATTACATCAAAATCCTTTCAAATTCAATCACATTATTAGCAGTACACTTACCCTCTTGATTTTTCAAATCAAAATTTGTAATACTACCATCAGAACCAGCAATTAACTGTTCATTTTGTGTTAAAATATTTACAGGAACTTGGGCTCCTACAGGGACTTGAGCTAAAATCGATTCACGATTGCCAACTCCCACTAATTTGGAACTTTGATCAACTAGTAATACAAAAAGAAAAAAGAAACAATGTAAGAAATAAATTCTAAAATCCTTAAAACAGGTAAGTGACTAAATTATTAAGAAATACATTTTATTTTTTATTTAAAATAAAACCTGTTAAAATAAACAGAAATGAGTAAATCTTCTAAACTAATGACTGAGATTTTTTTAATATTAATAAATATTATTTTAGGACGAAAATCAAAAAGATTTCGGTGAAACTAGAAACGTCTTTGTTTTAAGTGTAGACTAATTTCTGTAGACAAAGATTTTTCTTTCTACAACTTCTGCAATTGTAATTCAGAAAATATAAATTGAAATTCAGAATTTCCATTGTAAATTCAGAAAATTTCAGTTGAAATTTAGAATTTCCATTCGAAATTCAGAAAATATTGATTGAAAATCAGATTTTCCATTCAAAATTTAGATAATATTAATTGAAATTCAGAATATCCATTTCAAATTCAGAAAATATCAATTGATATTCCGAAAACATCAACTGAAATTCAGATAATATCACTGAAAACTCAGAATACACCAATTGTAACTCAGAAAATATCAATTGCAATTCAGAAAATATCAATCGAAATACAGAAAATATCACTAGAAATTCAGAATTCATCAATTGAAATTCAGAAAATATTTCATATTTGTTTAATTTAATATTTTCTGAATTTCAAATAATATTTTCTGAATTTTAATTGACATTTTCTAAATTTCAATTAATATTTTCTAAATATGTATTGATGTAATCTGAATTTCAATTTATGTGTTTCTGAATTTTAATTAGTATTTGCTGAATTTTCAATGATATTTTCTGAATGTCAATTGATATTTTTTGAACTTTAAATTATGTTTTCTGAATTTCAATTAATATTTTCAGAATTTCAAATGGAAAATCTTAATTTCAATTGATGTTTTTTCCATTTCAAATGGAAATTCTTAAATGCAATTGATGTTTTCTGAATTTCAAATGGAACTTCTGAATATCAATTGAAATTTTCTAAATTTCAATTGATATTTTCTGAATTACAGTTGCAAAAGATGTAGAATTTTTTTCTCTAATTTTATGTTTATGAAAGTACTTACAAAATTGATTACTTATATCTTGATTTATAATATCGCCACCATCTCCATTTTGAACAAATTGAAAATTTTGAGTTAAGACATTAACTGGTGCCGAAGCCACTATAGGTGCCTGAATGCCAGTGAATTTACTATTATCGACACCTTTTATAAACGTACTTTGATCGACTAAAATTTGATGAAAAATAAAATAAAATAGAAATTTGGGTTTTTTTTAGAAATATTTAAAAATATTGTTATAAATTTCAGAATTAAGCAATAATTTTTTAAGGAAAGCTTAGATTAAAAAATAAATAACAAACACTTTTTTTTAATTTTTCCGTTGAATATTTTAAAATGATTAATAAATCTTACAACTCAATTTCTTGAGACTATTTTATGACGTTATCATTTTGTTTTCAGCAAAAAATCCATAAACTTCTTAAGATTTTAATGTCTTTTTTTTGGCGCCCAACGTGGGGCACTAATAAATGTGAATAGTATTATTTGTACTATTATATGTATATACATATAACTCCCACTGGAGCAAAAGGGTGCCTAAATTGATTTGCATTAACTGTTTGATTAAGATCCCATATGAAAATCGAAACGTATATAAATATACATGTTTATACATGGGATAAAATCATACATGAAAATATACGTCCATTAGAGTGGTTTTAGCATTTCCACTCTGTTTTTTTTTTGCTACTCTTGAAGCGGAATATGAATAATTATGGCGCAAAAGATTTTTGAGAATTTTTTTTGAGGAGTTTCTCTCACTACTCAAGAATTCAAGCCTACTAAAAAAAACTTATTCGGGTACAAATTTTTACTTGTAGTGTCAAAATTTGGAAAATTTTATATATTTTCTTTTAAGGTCATCAGAAAACTAAACTTAACTAATAATTGCTAAACTATGTCCAAATATTAAATTTTGCACATCTTCAAGGAATCAGATTTAAATATTATGTGTCAAGTTTTAACCGAATCGGATAAAATAATCAGACTATTTTATCCGATTCGGTTAAAACTTGACACATAATAATCCACCAAAAAATGTGTTTTTTTTTTAATTTTTTGTAAAAATGTTAAACTTTTATTTTGCAATAGAATATTTGTTACTGAACGTATTATAAGGAAATTAAATCCAAAGCTGTACCTAGATATTGATTTATTTAAAACAGATATACAAATTTATATAAGACTAAAGAAAATCCCACAATTCTCAAAGAACTGTAAAAAATTTCCAAAAATCGGATTTTCTACATTTATTCCTGTTTTGCCTACATTTGAAGCGATGTTAAAAAATGATAATGCACTAAATTGGACCACCTACAACAGTTTTTTATTTTCCACTATCGGTGGTGCACTCAGAGAAAAATTTGGTTTAAGTTTAAATTTAAGTAAAAACATTGTGGAATTCAACTTTTTAAAATAATCGGATTTGCCTTATTCATTGGCAAAAAAAACCGCACCAGGTTATTGCAAAAATGCAAAATTTTAATTTTCACATGCGGATAGCATATCGCTCATTTACTTCAAGAAAAATATACGATTTTGCAGAAAACGAGTTTGAAGTTTTCAATTCATATCTGCCTCGCTCGACCCTTTCTCTATTTATTTGTTTACGTTTTTTATAAATATGGGGTTTTAATGTATTTTTCTTTTAGTGAGAGTTGTGTGTGAATTTGCTAATTATCGAGAGACCTGTGAGTAGCAGAGTTTCTCTATGAATTATATACTCTTTGCACCCACTTTAAAGAAAACATAAAATATATTATCCTCTATCTCGAAAAGTATACATGATATTAATATAAAGCATGATATAACTAATAAATCTGCATTATTAACTCAAAAATCGCTTTTTTTTATTATGACAGTCTCTAAGTAAATGCCATAGATTAGATTATATGGCACTATGCACCGCGACCAACTTAGGGCTTTTGTGCTGCCTAAAGTTACCCTAAAGATTCAAGATACCTATAAAGCCAATAATCCTATTAGGCAAAATCTTCATAATGTCCGAAGGGGAGACAAAGCGATCGCCAAGACTCTTGGCACGCCTTTCACAAAGCCTCAGTAAATGCCATAATTGAAGCCCTTCATCTTTCACCACCTTTCATCTGTCCACTATCCCCTTTCCAAAGAAAGCTACACATTAATTAATATTAAGAATTTCCTCAGTGTTGCTTCTCTTTAAAAAAAAAAAAAAAATGTTGGCCATTACAAGCAGATTGCAGATTTTTTTTTTTTTTTTTTTTTTTTGAAAATCAGTTGATTAATATAAAATTAGCAAGCATTAAAATTTTTGGAATAGCTTATTCTTTGGAGTCTAATTGGTCAGCTCCTTCTCTGAAACTTAAGCTTGAAATTTAGTATGAATTTGAATGGCAATCCGATCAGCCAGTTAGATAGGGCTGAATTATTTACAAACTATTTGTGAAACACTGTGCAGTATAAACATTAAAATTTAGTATATTCGTATGGTTAAATTCGTGGCCTCAAAAATGCTGATTTCATCAAAAATATTATAATATGTTCTTAAAATTGATTTAGTTCTGAGTGACATGGAATCGTACGGTCCCATATCACACTTGTTCAACAAAAGGGTAATAACTCAAAATTTTTTTAAAATCCATTTTTTGCAAGAAAACGACTGTACTCTTTAGCAACAAAAAATGAAAACCTATCTGAGATGTTTGCAGTGGTTAGAGATGACCACTGTATATAGTTTTCTGTCAAAAAATTGATTTTGAGTTAGACCTTTTGTTGAACAAGTGAGATATGTTGACTTTCACATGGGAATGCTTATATTTTATTCTTAATGTCAAACTCTTCTTTATGAAGACCTTTTACATAAAATATTACGAATTTTTAAGTGTATATTTACCCCACCGATTTTAAGAACATTTTGCTGAGATTCTGATGAAGCTTTCTTTCTTTTTAACCCCTTAAGTTTTTTTTTTGGCGCCCAACGTGGAACCTTTATCACTATAAATTATATAAATATAATTACCTATTTGATTTAATTCTTTAAAATTATTAATATCACCAGGACCTTGCTCGATTTGTGTATTTTGTGTATTAACATTTACTGGAACATTGGCTATAATAGGAATTTGAACTACATCTACTTCACGATTTTTAACACCAATTAACTTTGAAGACTGGTCCACTGAAAAATAAAGCAAATTTAATTAAGTAATTTATTACAAAACTTTTTTGTTTTGCATTTCGTAAAAAAATAGCAAAACTACAAAAAAAGTAAAGAATTCGACTTCTTGAAGAAAAAAGCAAACTAAAAAAATGATGAAAAAAGCATTAAAAGCAAAGAATATCTAAAAAAGACAAATTTAAAAGCTCAAAACAACTTTTTCTTAAGATTTTGAGCTGTAAAAATTACTTTTTTTCAGACATTCTTTGCTTGAACCCTTTCACTACCCACTTTTTGTTGTTGGTTATATTTCTATTTTGACTTCAGATTCTTGTTAGGGGTCCTAATTTTAGAAAGAAAAAAATTTTACATTTATGACCCCTCCCTCTCTACCCACCAAAAAAAAATGGGTCCGAAAATTTACTTCTCACTCCATTTTTACCACTAAAATATTCAAAAAACTAAAACTGCTGTTTGATTCTGTTGTGGTCATTAGATGAAGCTACAAGTCAAATTTCGAGATTCTTGCTTTGCTAATTTTGGAGATACACCATTTTTCAGTGATAAAGGCTCATTAAAAAACATAGTACTTCGTTAACAAATATAGCTACTATATTTGAACAAAAATATAAAGTTAATTTATTTTATAAAATTCTTTATATTTTTTAAAATTAGTGAAAGGGTTCAATTAATTTGCTCAGTTCTCTAATTTTTATCTCAAAAAGTAATTTTTTGTTACCTTTTTTGTAGTTTTGTTATTTTTTGCCTTTTTTACAATAATCAAAAATGACAAATAAAAAATAATGGAATAAAAACATATTTGACTTCTCTAGTGATAATAAATCATGATATCACTGAAGTAATTGATGAAATGAAACATTGTTTAAAATTCGAACATTGTATATGGAATGAAACTAGGAACTAGTAGAATTAATATGAAATACAAAATGAATTCTTAGAACGATAGGAATTTAAACACATAATAATAGGAACGATATGGAATAGAACAAGGGTCTAGTGCAATTGGAGCGCTAAATACAGGGGAAGAAATAAAATGATGACAGACTTTATTGGAATTTATCGATTTGAACATATATTTTCTGATTTTTTGTTTTCTATTTTAGCGATTTTTTCGAAAAGCGTTATCGGTCTTATCTATCCGTATTCTATTAAATATTACTTAAAGTCTAGGATATTAAAGTTCTTTTGAGAAAGAAAATTTACTAAAAGAAGCGATACAAATTTCGCATTGATATATGATGCCCGTATTACACAGAAAAAACTAAATCGAATTTCAATTAAAATATTTGTTGATTCAATTAAAAGTTTAATTGAATTCGGTCCTATTAAAGAAATTGTAGTATCAATTAAAATAATTTCTATTTTCAATTTATAACGAGCTTTCAACCTCCGTATATTTACAAAAATAAAGCAAATCAAACATATTAGCTAGGTTGATACTAGTATTTCGATCTGGCTAAAGATCTCATCAGAACCCGAAGTTTTAGAAAAGTTAGAGCCTCCATTAAAGGCAGAACTTTAACAAAAAACCTATTAATAATCAATTTGCTCCATTCTTGTCTTCTTAGTAATTCACTTCTAACTATTTAATTGACTTTCTCAATTAAGGTTTTAATCATATCTATTAAATATGTAATTGAATATTGTTTTAAATTTCGAAGACATTTTTAGTAGGCAATATCAAAGCTTTTTTTTAAATTTGCATTTTAAAAAATCGCAAAAATTGGGGAAAAACTCGCTTAAATTAAAAAAAATCCCTGTATTTGAAAAAATCAACAAAATTATCAACTTTAAAAAACCCGTCAAAATTTAAAAAAGTCATCAAACTTGAAAAAAAACTATAGTTGAAAAAAATCGCTAAAAATAAGATTTAAAAAAAAAAAAAAAATCGGTAAAATTTAAAAAATTGCCAAAAATTAAAAATCGCTGGTATTTGAAAAAAACGCCAAAATTTAAAAAAATTTGCAAAATCTGCCAAATTTTAAAAAATTGGCTAATTTAAAAAAAAAATCTTCAAATTAGAAAAAATCGCCAAACTTGAAAAAATGATCAAAAATTGCAAAATAATTGCCAAAATTATATGAATGGGTAAAATTAAAAAAAAACTCTAAAATTCTAAAAAATCTTCAAAATTGTAAAAAATTGCTTGTATTTGAAACATCGCCGAAATGAAAAAAAAAACAACCGAATGTGAAAAAATCAATTAAAAAAAATTTAAAACGCCATTATTACGAAAGCATTTTAAATATTTTTTTTTAATTTCGCCGATGTTTTTAGTTTTGGTAATTTTTTTAACTTTTTGTGATTTTTGTTTTTAATTTTTGCGGTTTATTTCAATTTGGCGATTTTTTTAAATTTTGGCATTTTTTTTTTCCATTTTATAATTTTAGTTTTTTTTTTTTAAATTTTGCTAGTATTTTTAAAATTTTGACGTTTTATTATGGAAAATCGACCGGTTTTTTTAAATATTAATTTTTTTTTAAAATTTTGTAATTTTTTTCTTTCTTGTTATTCTGTGTTATAAAACCCTTAAAATTTGTATCAACCAAACTCATTTTCTTTTAGAAATGTTGAGGTTAAGAAGAAGAAATAACGTGTTTCTCTAAAAATTATAAACACTATTAATTTTTAAATCAGACTTCACTACTTTCTGCCTTTTTTTATGGACAGGCTCAATAGTGATTTTCCATTTAAATTCTATTATTATTTGTGTCTTATAATTCTCAGATTGTCTCTATATGATAAATTTTTCAACAACCTGCGGCTGTAAGAATCAAACCTGCGCTCATCTTACATTACAAACGTAACAATACCAAGCCATGACCGTTTAGAGATCACACCCAAGTATGTCCACGAATCTAATGCAGCTAAATTGCAGTTTTCTTTCCTATTAGCTTTTTCTGTTATTGTATATTATACTCAGAAGTGACCAACACTAACAAACACAAATATTCTATTTTTAGATTTTTGTTTATTTTTCTAATCTCCTCCGTCTCTATTTCACAATGTTTTCAATTAAACATTTAATACATATTATTAAACTTTTAATTGAAAATGAGTTTGAAAGTTTCATTTTTTTTGACATTTAATTTTTTCTGTGTACTTACCAAACACTTCATTTATATCAATATTTCGTTTAGCTGGATTCATTAGTTGTTGATTTCGAGCTGGAGTATCAAAAATATCTTGGACATCTAAAAATTCATCCAGTAACCCAGCATTTCTACGTAAAAATTGGGGCATACAATTAATATTAGTAATCAATATTACCACTAAACACAATTTGAAAAAATATCCCAACATTTTGAAGGGACAATATTTGAAGATAACACTTTTTAAAACTATACTTTTTAGAAATTATATTTTTTTTTTATAAAATAATTTTTGCCATTTCAATTGCATCAACTATTAAGGTTTACTTTAAACTGTTTTAAATTTAACGATTTCATTGTAATTTATAAGAACTTTTCTTGATGATTAAATTTTGAAATTAATATGGAGTTGCATATTTTAAACACACTCGTTGATTAAATGGTTTATTTAAATTGTTGTTGATGTTTTGATTATTTTTAAAAACGTGAGTTTAAAACAATTTATTTTTTTAATTATAAATTAATCATACAACTTTTTAATGGCACTTATGGAATTTCATTCCGTGGGAAAATTATCAGTTTGATATGTTAAGAAAAATATTTAGAATAGAAAATAATAATATCAAAATAATTGAATAGAAGTAAAGTGAAGTATAACTACAGTCGGGGAACTTCTGCTTTAAAAAATTGTAGTAGTTTGGGGGTGTAATACTGTTCCTTTTTTCTAATGTAAATGTCAGTCGTTTGTAGAACAAATTAAATTTTTTACTAACCTTGTAATTCATCTAAAAAAAACAAACCAATGTTTTATGATTTTACATTTATTTTTTGTTATTTCATTTCATTTATTAATTCAAAAACCAAGCCCGTATGTGGTTCATTTTTACTATAATTGTTAGTAGTTTTTTTGAACAGTAAAAACAAATGACAAATGTTAGTCGTCCTTTCTTCAAGTGAAATTTCCTTTGTTTTTGACTACATTTGCTGTCGGCTTTACCTACATTATATCCTTAGTGTATATATAAATATGACGAAAAATAATTTCTGTTCTAAAAATAGAGTTAGACTGTTCTTTTTTTTGTGTCATCTCTACTGGGAAGGGGCTTAAAAATCGACCACAAAATATTAACAAAGATGAACCATATTTTATATGAATCGACAAGACCTACCTCCCTTAATTGGTCATAACTTACCTTACACTGATTGAATTTTCCTTCATACTATTAATGAATGTCTTTCATTTAGTTAAATTCATTGATTGAATGAATAATTTTCAATTAATTAATAAAAAATTCATAAGTAAATGATAATTTCATAACATGTTTTTGGTTGCTCCTTAAAATATGCAATAACTTTTATATACACATTTTTTTTGTACGCTAAACATTTAGTTCCATTCCATCAGATTTTAACAGGCTGCGCTTCAACGATTGGAAAAGGTTATTTTACTACAAAAGTCTAAATAAGCACATCAGTTTGTTTAGGTCTACATGTTGGTGCAGTAATCCAAACTCGATGGTTTGGACGTATTACCCTTGATATCATAAGTATAACTTTTTTTGTATGAATTGTCCCAAAAGTAATGAGTTATGTACGAGTATAACAGTCAGCCTTAATGTTTTACCTATAAGCATACAAGGGTATGAATAATAAGGCATTATCAAAAATTAAAAAAAAAATGGTCTACTAATAGATTTTGGAAAAGATTACGAATTTAAAAAAAAGATGTTAATAATTTTGTTAAAATATGGTCGTGGCCACCTACGCATATAATATATCATAGTTTAAAACATAAGTGAATTTTCTTCTATGTAAATCTGTTTAAGATATACCAAAACTAACATCTTACAAAAATACGAATTATAATAAGTCTAAAAATAGATTTTCAGAAAATTGTTGTATCATTTTATTTTGCTGGAAGTAATAAAATGAGTAACCTATTGTAGTTCACCAATTATTTTTTGTATGAGAGTAATGCGTTATAAGGTTCTTATCGGTCAGGCATTATTTTATTATTTAAAGTAATGCACAATGTAATAAGTATTGTATAATGTAATGTATGAAATAATAAGTAGTGATTACCATGTTTGTGCTGGGCACCATGGTTGCAGGCTGAAGTCACTTTCAGGGAGATGTCAAAAAAAATACAGAAAAGTTAAATAAATATAAAAATCTAAATATGGGCAATTTCTATGCGACGGTCGCGACATTCGCACACTTTTAGTTGACCCAAAAACAATAAAGGAATATAAAGATGAGGTATATATCCTCAGTGTATTGAAGCAAGGAAGAGTACTAAATTTGAGGATAAACATTGGGCAGAATCAATAAGGATTAATAGTTTTGTTTGATACCGCTCTGCCAATTCTAGCTCTTCTACTCTAGCTTTCCTAAAACTTCGGATTCTGTTGAGATTTTTAGCCAGATCTAAATACTAAAGGGTGTTTTTTATACAGGTATTTCACTTTAAGTTGGCAACACTTTTTTAGCTGGCAGCCATTTTATCAGCTGTCAAGTATTTTATGTTTAGTTTGGCGTTTCCAATTTGGCCTGAACAACGCTTCCAAATTGTGAAAATTTATTTTGAAAATCGTGGTTCTGTTCGAAATACGTATAGCGCACTACGTCCATTTTGCGGTCAACATAATCGTCCATCAGAGCAATTAATTCGATTAACTACGGAACGTTTTCGCACCACGTTTACTCTAAATGATAATATGCATAAACAGAGACGTCGTACAGTGCGTACGGGAGAAGTCATTGCTGCTGTAGAGCGTAGCGTAGAGGAACCCCCAATCAGTCTATCCGCCATCGTGCACAGGAATTGGATATGTGTCTATCCACTTTATGGAAGATTTTGTGATAAGATCTTGAATTGCGTGCTTACAAAAGCGCAACATGTTACACAGCTCGTTTCACGTTTCGTACACGTGAATTAGCCTCCAAAATCGTCCGATTTAACGCCGCTGAACTATTTTCTGTGGGAATGTGTTAAGTCGACGATAAGCCCGAAACGATTGAACACTTGCAGGACAACATTCGCTGCGTTATTGCCAATATACTGCCACAAATGTTGGAAAAAGTCATCGAAAATTGGACCTCCAGATTTGACTACGTCCGAGCCAGTCGCGTCGGTCATATGCCAGAAGTCATATTTTAATTATAATGCCAGAAGATTCTCTTTCGAATAAATTAAATTTCATATCAATTTGAAAAATTCATCTTTGTTTTATTCCATTTCAAAGTTCTGTACCTCTATAAAAAACGCCCTTTAGTATCAACCTAGCTAATATATTTGATTTGCTTTATTTGTATAAATATACGGAGGTTGAAAGATCGTTATAAATTAAAAATAACAAACATTTTTTTAAAAAAAGTTCTTTTGTTTTCCCGTATTTATTGTACTTACATTTTTATTGCACAAATAGTTCACACCATCAAACATCGTGCAGGAAGCTACGTTTGCACATACTGGTGTAAATGTTCCTTGTTTAAAACGCCTGATGGATATGGTGATATCAGTAGATTTTTTCCAGCAATTTTTTTAAGTGTGTTGAAATATCTATATCAGTGACAAAGTTTGGATGATAAAAACAATTTATTGTATATTTTTAAATCTATTTTATTTATATTTAAAGAAATTTATACTAGTTAATACACCGAAAAATATTTAATATATAAATCGCCTAGCATCATGAAATTTAAAACAGAATGTCTTAAAACAAATACGTTTTTTAGGTTTGAACGTAGTGGGAGAAACGGAAGAAAATTCAGTACTAGAACTACTATCTCCGGAAGGTGTACCAGAAATGAGATCACTGGTAGTTTCATCAAAACTTGTGCTACTAACAGGAGATTCAGTTGAGGTAGTACTAGCAGCAGAAAAAATATTAGATTGACTGGGTTGATTGATGTTAAAGATTGGTTTATTGGTTTCATCAGTCACCGGTACTACATCTATATTTCCTTCATCACTTAAAATTTCACTCTTGCTAAATAGATTTAACAGGGGAGGATTGATTGGATCACTAATATTGCTAGAGCCACTTCCCGAAGATAGTGTATCAGGAAAAGCTTCGTTAGTAGTTGGATCAAAACGAAAAGGATTTGTATTCGATTGATCAGGAATGATAATAAATTTTGAAGGATTGCTATTAGATCTGCTAGGAAGATCAAGAATATTTGAATAATATTCTTGGGAAGATTATTGGACTGAACTGGAGTATTGAGGGCTGGATTTTCATTAGATCCACCAAAAGTATTATTGGATAGATCGGGATTATTAATGGCAGGATTGTTATTAGATTGTCTAGAATTAGCGTTACTTTGAGCAGGATTATTATTGAACGGCTTATCATTAGAATCTTTTGGAAGAGTATTGGTTTGCTGAGGAATTTTATTACGTTTGCCAGGATTAATAATCGGAAAATCAAGATCGGGATTTTCACCAATGGCGATAGCATTACTTAAAGCACGAATTTTGGTGAAAAGAAGTATTTCCGCAGGAATTAAGGAATTCAAGTTGAAAAGTGAAGGCGATGATGTAGTGGTGGCAGTAGTGTTGATAGTAGTGGGGGTAGTAGTAGGAACATCTGTAGTCATTGTCGTACTTGGTGTAGTAGTTATTGTTGTAGCGGATGATGATGCTTCAGCTATTCTTGTTGTAGTTTGCATTGTAGCCCTTACTGTACTACCATTTATACGATCTCCCATTTGCATTGGCTGATAGTGTTTATGATTCAAACTCCATAAACGGCTGTAAAACTTGTATATCCTTTTCATACAGGACCACCGTTGAATTTCTACAACTATTGCTGTAGGAATATTCGTTGTAATTTTCGTATAACGTAAACGTATGATAACACACCATGGCCATTGTAATAAAAACCAAAACTTTATATTGATTCATGATTTTTTGTTTTTAAATATTTTTTGGTTTATATTTTACTTCGTTTTACGCTGCAATTGTAAGAAATTAATGAATGAAGTTTTTAAAGCTGTTAATATCTTGAAACTGATGATGTTTGTGATTTTTTTTTGTAAATTTATATGAATTAAATAATTTTTTTTACGTGCTTAAGCAAATTTTTTTTGACATTTTTATGTTTAACAATGCTATCATGATATGATAAGATTTTGTTACAAATATTTTTTTTAAAAACATTTCCAGTTTTTGTAGATAAGTATTGATTTCGTAACGGACGGAAGTAGTTTTTTCTTAACTTTTTTTTTTGCAAATAAATATTTTAGAATCGGAGTAAATGGATCGCCTCTGGATAGGAAATTTAGACGTTCCAGTCAAAAAATACAAACAGCAAAGCGTTGACCCAGGGCTTTCAATGGTGGTATTATTATTATTCTGAAGATTTAAGTGCTTCGCTAACCCCAAAATGATAACACCGGGCAGGGCTTGTTCGTTCAGTTTTTTAGAGCGTTGGCAAAGCAATGGATAAACGAAATTGCCAACGTTGGAGATATACTTGCAAAACCAAATAAAATGTGGTCTAAAAATAGATTTTCGAAAATAAAATGAAATTTAAATTTAGAAAGAGACGTCCCAGCCAAAAAAAAATACGAACGGCAAAGCGTTGGTCCTGAGCGTTTAATGGCGGTATTAGTGTTGGCAGAGCACTGGGTAAACGAAATTGCCAACGTTGGCGACACACTTGCAAAACCAAAAAAAAATTTGTGGTCTAAAAATAGATTTTCGAAAATAAAATAATAATAAAAAAATTAATAATAATAAAAATTATTTTAAAAATGTTTTGGTCGTGCCGGTAATCGAACCCTGGCCGCCAGATTAGCAGCCGAGAGCTCTGCCCACTAATGAGACACATAATACTTGATAGCTTAAAATGTAAATAAGTGTTAACAGTTGGCTAAACGGTGGTTGTGTTAGTTTGCCAGCACTGGCATAATGCTTATTAGAAGTAACTTGCCAACGCTGGAATAAAAAGAAAAAGTTGGTATAAGAAACGATTTTTCACAAACAAAAAATAAACACACAATTCCACTATTTTTTTTTTTAAACAAACCTAGTCAGAAATAAGAAAGCGGGCAAAGCACTTTGACAGTTGGTACAAGTGCTGGCAACAAGTACTTTCCTAACCTTAAAATGATAACATCATTTTTCAAAAAGTGTTAATCTATAAATACTCAAATTAAAAATTTAATTTTAGCCAAAAATTTTTAAAAATATAGAAATTTGTCTGTAACCGATAATAATCGAAATTATTTTATTTTTTTCGCAAACAAAAAAAACACTCAATTTTACTATTTTTTTAACAAACCCAGTCAGAAAAATAAAGCGGACCACCGAAGGCAAAGCACTTCGACAGGTGGTGCAAGTGCTTTCCCAACCTCAAAATGATATCATTTTCAAAAAGTGTTAATCAATAAATACTCAAATTAAAAATTTTAGCCGAAAGTTTTTAAAAATATAGAAATTTGTCTGTAACCGAAACTAATCGAAAATATTTTATTAAAAAAAATATATATTATGTGCACTTTGGTATAAAATGGATTAATGAAAATTTTTCATTTAAACTAATTTTGCTTTAAACCGAAAATATCTATTAAATTTTACACGTGTTATACGTGTTCCTTTAAAAAATTTACTGTCAAGGTAAGATGAAAAATCCCTTAAGTCTAGTCAACGTCATTGTGGTAATGCATACAACTCAAAATATATAAAAAAAAAACATTATATCAAATCATCAAAAATTATGACACTTTATTTTTGATGATAAATTAAAAACCAACATATCGATGGTCATAAGTTGAGATTAAGTAACTAATGATTAAATTACAACTTGAGATGAAAATGGAAGAGAGTGTAAGAATAGTGAAGAAGTCGCTTAACTTGAGCAGTAACTTAAATGTAAGTTATGAGGTATCAACTTATGATCCACATTATGACAGAATAATGGAGAAGGAAAGCTTTTACAGAGTATTTTTGGGCATTACACAAATAAGGAACATGCCCATTTACAAATGAAACAACAAAGCAAATTATTTTGAAAAAATATGTTAGAGGTGAAAACAAAATTTTGAATTGCAAAACTTTTTTGGATGTAAAAAATTTTTGAGGTGAAATTCTATTTTTGGGGTGAAAAAAAAGTTTGTGGTGAAAAAAAATTTGAGGTGAAATAAAAATTTGGGGTGAATTTTAAATATTATTCACCTCTTAGCACTGAATAGCAGTGGCCATCTGCGATTAAGAGTGAGGCACACTGCTGACTTGGTCCACTTGTGAGAAGATCATTTTAATGAAAACATGAAATTTTGTCTGGCATTGGCTGGACTTAATACTTTTATTTAGTCTTAAGATTTGAATACTTATTGTTACTTCACAATTATTAAGTGAAGATTTATTAAATAAATAAAAAAAAATTTAAAAAAAGCCTCTTAGCATCTGGTGGAAAAATATAACGTTACATTTTATACACCAGACGGTACTACGAATTTGTAGAGGAAGGTGGGGTAATTTGGGACTAGTTGTATTCTAGCTCCCAAAAAGCACCTACATCTTTTTTTTAGTCTTTTGATAGATCCATTCCAAAGAGTGGTTAGTGGTGTAGCTTTTTAACCCATAACAATACAAATACATTATTTTTTAGTTGGATTTTTTGCGATTTTTTCAATGAAGAAAATCCATACAAAAAGATTCCCAAATTGCCCCAACTTATAACAAATTTAAAAAAAAACAGTAGTTTTAACTTGTTTATTAGATGATAATTAACGAGATAAATGAAATAGAAAAACAGTAACAGAATGAAATAAAACAACAAAATCAAAATAAAACTAATTGACTTTTACTAAATCATACTCCAGTATGCCTTCGTTACTCTTTCCAAGGCGTAATGTCAAAATATATTAACAATTTATAAAATATGCACACAGAAAAATAAAGTGCCAACAGAATTGAAAAGTGTCTTTTAGTTTCAACAACCAATAAATTTGAATAATACAACCATATTACAACGTAATTTCAGAATATTTTGGGTATTGTAACTGAAATTCTGTTGTATTAACCAAATTTTGTTGTGAAAACCCATTTTAAGTTGTACCAAACAATTTCCGTCGTAATATCCGAATTTCAGTTGGCAAATGGCAACCATTTTTTCTGTGTGTGCCATACAAACCACATGAAGAAGCGTTAAAATTGCTTAAATTACACGTCCCAATTTACTCCACCCACACGTTCGAAATTACCCCATTATGCCTAAAGTCACAAAAACTGACATAATTTTTGTAATGTTTAAATATTTGCGTAAACCAATACGTCATTCGTAACATACATAACGTAACAATATTTTATTGTATTTAACTAATTAAAAATGTGTAAGAAAATATTTTTTTTACAAAAAACAAAAAAATTTTTTATGATTTTTTTTATTTACTACATAAAAGTAATAAAAAATATGCCTCCTAAAATATGGATTGCTCAAAGTGATAAGAATTTATTAAGAAACAAGTCATAATAGTTAGAAATTCTGAAAATGCATTAGTATGGGAAAAAAATTGAAAGTCCCAAATTACCCCACATCACAAATTTCGCCACAACAGTAATTTGTATGGAAAAATTTAATCCTAACTTTTGAAAAATTGAAAGTCCCAAATTACCCCACATCCCAAATTTCCCCACCACACCAATTTGTATGGAAAATTTTACTCCTAACTTTTGAACCGCTGTACCGATTTTCTTCATTTTCAATACCAAACTTTTCGGGAAAATGTACATCAATCTATGTAAAAATGAGCAGTTCGTATTGCGTTTTCGCGCCGTGGTCGAAATTTCAACAGACAGACGAAAAGACATCGCAAAATCGTCTTAAACTTGAATAAATATAAAGAATATATATACTTTTTGGGTTTTATGACCTATATTTCGATGCGTTACAAACGGAATTACAAACTGATATACACCCTTATCACAGTATAAAAAGAAGTTTTTTTAATGGCTGTTGAAAAAGTTCATTTTCATTTAATTTCATCGACTAATTTCAGATGCTCACAGATTTTGATGAGTATGTTTGGCGGTGAACGCATATTTCTAAAACGTTTTTTTTTATTTGAAAACTGCGGCAACTCTGGATTGTGACAGCATTTAAAAGGTCATAACTTTTGTTGTGTAAAAGATATTGAAATTTTTTTTTAATGGGAATAATGAAAACTTTCAGGTTTTGAAATTTTATTAAAAAAAAAATTAAAAAAAAAAAAATTTTATTAAAAAAAAATTACAAAAAAAAAAAATTTTGTGAACAAAAATCAAAATTATTTTTTGAAAAAATTCCTGTTTTTTAATTTTTATGCAAATAGCTAAACAAGTGTTCTAAACTCTTTTGAGATATTAAAAAAAAAAAATGTACCAGGCTAGAAGGGGGAGCATTCAACACTTTTTTTTTTTTGTAAAGCCCTGTCGTTACTCAACTTAGAGAATTTTTAACTAATTTTTTAATCTTTTTTTACATTTTTGTATTGAAATTTCCTATTCCCATCCTCGATTATGTGTGATGTGAGAGATGATCAATAACTCCACAAATTATGGAACGAAATATTTTAATATGTGCCCCAGTAGTAAAACCTCCCAATTCTAGCCTATGTAAATAGATGATTTTGCAGTACATACTACACATATTTTCAGATATCTCAAACAGTAGTGGAAATTCTAATTTTCAGAATGTTTAGATCATGTATTAAGCTATATGTATCAGTAATATAACCAGAACTGTAAGGGATTTTTTTTCAAAGCACTGTTTTAAATTTTTGTTTATAAAAAATATATATATATATTTAAAATTTTTTTTCATTAAATTTCTGAACCCCGAATCACAATTTGTCTGGAAAAAGAATTTTTTTTAATATGTTTCACACAACAAAAGTTATGGCCTTTTCAAGGATTCCCTACCCTTAATATTGCGATATTTAAAAGCATCAGGGTTGCCAAATTTTTGAAAAAAATCGTTATAGAAATATGAGTTCACTGCCAAACATACTCACCAAACTTTATCAAAATTGGAGACCTTCGAAAAATTGGTCATTCAAATAAAATGGAAATGTTCAAAAGGTTTAAATTTAGTTTTCTAAAAAATTCAATTGGCACTTCGGGTCCCTTCCCCATTTCAACTGTCTCGCCGTTATATGGTTATATGAGTATAAGTTTCTACTGAGAACCTACTTCACAACTCACACATATTAGTTTGCACGTTCACATAGAAATTTCACAAAAACTGTAAGTGAAATATAGTTCCCAAATGAGTGACAAACATTTTATAATGGACCAGACATAAATTCATTAAAATGTAATAAAATACTCAAAAATAGAAAAAAACACAGCACACCCACAAAAAAGTTTAGTTTTATCAAAAAAAAAAAAAAAAAATAATTATATAAAAAAATGAAAAGAAAAGTGGCAACATATATTGTCGCCAACACAACACAGCAACACTCGGATGTTGTCACTTAGTTAATAAAGGACACGTGTCGGCAAAAAATACAGCTAGGTGGGGTGGGAAAGTCTAAAAGAGATGTAATGTCAACATATAACACTATTGGTATTGTTCTTAATCAAACCGCTAAAAAGTTAACTAATTAATATGATAAACAACAAAATATATACCGGGTTGTTTGCTGCCTGGATAAGGCACAGGTGGTCTAGAAATAGGTATTGACACAAAAAAAAAAATGCTCCACAAAATGTGACTACAGTAGAACGGCATTTTTTTTTTTTTTGAACTTACTAATTTTATCAATTATTGTTGCGATTATTATGGAACTAGATATAAAAGTTAGGTTGAGCGAATTTGAGAAAAATGGGATAACATTAACCAGTGGCGCCCTCGAACAAAGTTTTCGATTTTTGAAAATTTTTCTTATACTGTTTTAATAAAAATATGTCTTGCGACACATAATTTTTAATTTTACGCACAAATATTTATAAAAAATTTAAATCGGACTAACTGTTTTGACTTGATTTTACTAAATTGGAGTTTTTTTCCTCCATTCTACAAATTTTTTAAAAATTATCCTAAAAGTTTGTTATATTTGCTGAAGAAAAGTATACAAATCCAATTTTCATTTGAGCATAATTATGTCAATATTGGTTGAAGGATAACTTGTAAATTTACCTGCAAATATCTTGGAAATACAGAAAATTTACATAGTAAAATTGTTATGATTTTTAAAGTTGGGCATTCTACTTAGTTCATAGTTCATTGGAATTTATTGAACTAGTTAAATCTTTTAGCTCATAGGTTTGTTTGACTATTTTTTTTGTCAAATATTCTTATTGTTATGGTTTGTTTAACATGTTTGTTTATGTCAATGGTTTGTTTAGCAAATCTGCATAGTATGAGAGAAAAATCAAAAATGAATGGTTAAAAATGAACTAGCTCAATTTTAATAGTTCACTTGGGATTTTCGCTTATACTGTGCTGATTGATTTGTTAAAAAAAAAAAAACAATTGAGCAATATAACAATATTAATAATTGGAAAAAAAAATATGTAGAATAAACATATAAAGAGAACGAACTAGGTCACAAAAAGCAAATGAACGAAATGAGCTGAACTATGAACTAAAATGCCCAACTCTTAATGATTTTTAATTTTATACACATGACTATTAATGCAATATTTACTTTAACTGCTGATTCTCATTAATTAATGTTTTGATTGTTGTAACACTAGGTTCAGTAGTTTCGTGTTGCGAAATTTAAGAAAAATCGGATTGCTTAACCCTTTTGCGACCTGCTCACTAACTCTCTGATATATAAAAAAAAATAAAAACTTATTTTAAAAAATATATTATGTGATTCATTATCTCTAATTTCAGACATAATTATGATTAAAAGCATGTTTGTGTAGGATTTAAGTGTAAAAACAAACAATTCTAAGATAATTTTTAAAAAATTTCTAGAATAGAGGAAACATGCACAATTTTTAGTGAAAATCAAATCGCAATATTTCGAAAACCCTAGTCCGATTTCAAAAATTTCAAAATATTTGTATCCAGCATGCCAAAATTTATAAATGATAAATTAAATAAAAATGTGTTGCGACATTTTTTTTTTATTAAAGCAATTTAAGAAAAAATTTTAAAAATCGAAAAATTTGGCGCCTCGTATAAATGCTAACCGATTTTCTCAAATTTGCATCAACTAACTTTTAAACCTAATACTACAATAAATTGAAATTTCTCAAAACAAAGTTTTTCTCATACAAAAAATGCCGCTTTAGAGTACATATAGAATTTGAAAACACTATATTTCCCATTTCAGAAAACCAATATTAAAAAAAATTTGAAGAAAAATTTAAAACTTATGACAACACAGACATACACAATTTTAGAGAGGTCAAGACTTTACATAGAAATAAATCTGTAAAAATAGCAAAAAAGTTACTAAAAATTATTTTAGAATTACCTTTAAAAAAAATTAGCAGATTTTTTTACTAAATATTAGTAATAAAAGAATAGCAAAAATAAATCTGTTGAATTTTCAAATATTTAGTTATATTTGAGCTAAATTTCAGTTTAATGAAAGTAACAAAATAATCTGCTAAATTCAGCAAAAACATTTACTAAATATCAGTAGACAAAAAAAATCATTAAAAATTTTTTTTTAATGCGTATTAAATTGTCCGCCATCTAACGTTTTTTTTTTCAACTAGTGCTTATTTCGTGAATGGTAACACTTAGTTCATGTCTGATTTGACAGATAATTAGTTTTATCTTTCCGCTGAACGAATATGGTTGTGTATACGCTTGAACAACGCTGGGAAATATTGCGACATTACTTGGAAAATCATGCTAATGTTGCAGAATGTGTGCGAAAATTGCGTACGGATTTTGGAAGAAGAGAAGCACCGTCAGCTCCGTATGTTCGTTAAAAGTGAAAGAAACTGGCATCCTCATCGATAAACCAAAGCGTGAAAAGCAACAACATTACGTATACCCGAGAATATTGCTGCTGTGGCAGAAAGTGTGCGTGAAGCGCCATCAACAATTCTCAACAATTGAACATTTCGGAGACATCATTGAGACGAATTTTGCATAAAGACCTTGGTATGACGCCATACAAAGTCCAATTGGTTCAGGAGTTGAAGCCAACTGACCATCCAATGCGTTTTCGCTTCGCTAAGTGGGCCTGCGATCGACTTACAGAAGATGCCGATTTTGCCAAAAAAAAAAGATGGACCGATCGTGTAGGCTACTGCATGGCCAGCCGAGGCAGCCATTTGAATGAAATTATTTTCCATTATTAACCGAAAGGATTGTACTTTCAAATAAAAAAATAAATTTGAGAAAATATTCAGTAGTTTTTTTTTTATAGCATTTTCAAAAAAAAAGTTATTTGGCGGACCCTTTATTTGCATTCTACTAAGTTTAAGGTAAATATAGCAAAAATTTTGTTACTATAACAATTTTTGGTTGTGGAGGGCGTGGTAGAGAAGAATGAGTGTATTTTCTAAAAATCATAACTACATTGTAAATTTTCAATTTTCTGAATCAGACTGCGCAGTTTCTGGTATTGAACCTTCGCCAGTGACCCTTTTTTTTTTGAATAATGTTTGTTTGCTAATTTGAGTCTACAAATATTTAGTAAAAGTTTTTACTAATTTTTCAGAGTAAAATGATATTTTCGAATAACTAAAATTCACATTGAAAATAACAAAAATTTTGTAAAGTTAACAGGTTTTTGAGATGTCTTAACAAAAATTTAAGAAAAGCCCGGGTTTTTGCTATATTCAGGACATTATTAAATGTCTTGTTTTGACTTTATCACAAAATATGTTATCTGAAATTCCTCAGGTTTAACCTTTTAAAGATCTTATCACGGTTTCGAGATATTATCTTCTATCTATATGGATTTTTGGATTTTTGCTTTATTCTTGACGTTATAACATCGCGAATTATGAATTTTTCACAAAATTTCTTATCTGAAATTTGCTCCCTTTTGTATTCAAAACAAAGGTTTAATCTTTCTAATTTCTTGTTACATTGCTACGTAAATTAAAATTTGTTGATATAGTATTTTCGATAACAGCGATTTTTCAAAGCAGTTTAAAATATGAGAAAGTTTAAACTTGAGTTTTGAAAACAATAGGGAGGAATTTCAGATAACGAAACAAATTTTGTGAAAAAGTCATAATAGACATTGTTATATCAACCTGAATATAACAAACCAAAATGGGTTTTTCAAAAATGTATGTTAAAATATCTCGTAAATCCAGGCGCGGTTCCATGGGAGGGATAATGGGAAATTTCACCCCACAAAATAATATTTTTCAATACCAAAATGTAAAAAGATCACAAATTTAATTAAAAATACTCTAAGTTCCCTCCCCAAAACCTTTAAATGGATCCGCGCCTGCGCAAATCTAAAGTGATGGATAAATTCCGATTTTAGATTAGGATTCAGCGAACCTCACAACTTTAGAAAAGTGGATTTAAGTATTGGGGTCTTGACCTCTCCAAAATGTTGTTGTGTTGTCATAACTTTTAAATATGTCCACATGTTTTTTTAAATTTTTTCTAAAATTGGAAATATGGTGTTTAAAAAATCCTATACCCACTTTTTGTAGAGAATTTTTTCTAGACCACCTGTGAAGGGTTACCATGTGTTCTATGCAACACAAGTTATAAAGTTAAGCCCTAAGTTTATTAATGTTAAATCAAATTATCTTCTTCGCTGCTCCTCTTCAAATAAAATGATAACTATTGTTCACAACTTTGTGAATTGTTTGTTTGGCTGTAATTTGAGCTCTAGCTGAGGATGGTAATGATGTTATTTTTGTGGTAGTTTATATTTGTTAATGAGCTTAGTTTTTGTTTCACACACATTTTGGTAAAAATTTTGTTGACAATTCCCAGGAAAATTTTAATTAAATTTAAAATGTTAGTTATGGCGGTTTGGGGTTTGTTATATCTAAACAAAAGCAAAAGAAAAGCTATAAAAGAAAAAAAAAACAGATAACCGAAACTGGCCGAATTCGTTATTAAATAAAAATTGTTTGATAAAGGGTGATTCTTGAGCAACTTTATTTTGGCAGCTCAGCTGTTTTCGTGTACCATATTTCTGTTAAACATGTTCAATTTGGTCTATAATTTAACCATGAATCGACTTACAAACCACTAACGCTAGCAGATTATTGAATTTTGTTATCGAAACTGATGCTAAGAAAGTGCAAATTGTGTTCAGCGACGAAGCTCATTTCTGGTTGAATGGATACGTGAACAAGAAAAACTGCCATATTTGGTGTGAAGAGCAGCCAGAAGCATTGCAAGAACTGCCAATGTATCCCGAAAAATGCACTGTTTGGTATAGATTATTGGCCGGTTGTATCATTGGACCGTACTTTTTCAAAGACAACGAAGGCAGGAACGTTACTGTGATTGGCGAGCGCTACCGTGCGATGATTACAAATTTCTTTGTGCTCAAAATGAAAGATCTGGACTTGGGTGACATGTGGTTTCAACAAGACGGTGCCACACTGCACACGAAACAATGGCCCAATTGAGAGGCGACTTCGGTGAACAGTTTATTTCACGTTTGCGGCCAGTCAATTGGCCACCTAGATGGTGCGGATTTAACGATTAGACCATTTTTTGTAGGGCTATGTTAAGGCTCATGTCTAAAGGGACAAGCCCGCCACGGTTGACGCACTGGAAGCCAATATTGAAGAATTTATTCGTGAGATACCGGCCTATATGGTGGAGAGAGTATGCCAAAATAGGCCCAGCATATGAACCATTTGAGAAGTAGCCGCGGTCAACATTTACATGAAATCATCTTTAAACATTGAATTATATCGTTCTATCGACTCAAATAAAGATTTCATAAATTTCTCTAAAATGTATCGGGTTTTTTTAAATCAAATCCGAAAGCTCTTAAAAAATCAACCTTTATATTCAAATCAATGTACAATGGGGAGCAATCGTGAGTACATGTAAGCACTTTTTACATCTAAAGATTCAGGCTGAAAAATATTTGAAACTAGAGTTGAAGTATACTTTTTTAAAGGAATCCAAATCTGTTCTCAGAATCACTGTCCGACATTAGGTGTTCGAGTTATATAATGGGAAAAGTGTCGTTTTTGATCAAAATGCTCCGATTTTTCCCATTAGTGGAAATATATTATGTATAATACGTTTAACGGCACCTGAGCACACATCTCTTAAAATGTTTCTGTTTTTGTATTTTAAAAGTCTGGTAATTTAAATTTATTTATTATTTTCAATTTATAACGAGCTTTCAACAAAAATAAATACAAAAATAAAGCATATCAAACATATTAGCTAGGTTGCTACTAGTATTTCGATCTAGCTAAGGATCGTATCAGAACCCAAATTTATTTATGTTTTATACACGTGTTATCCAGGAAGTCTGTTGGTCACCATTAGTTTGTTTAAAGCTTTCAACTTTGAAAAGCCATATTTTCTAAATTTAATTGATTATTTTAAAGCTTTATAAATCAAATAAATGTTGCAATTGTCTGCATTACGATTTGTAACTAAAAAATAACCAATTTTTTTCGAGAATGCATTCATAATGCAAATGCAATTATTATTTTCAGCTGCTTTGATTTTTGAAGAGTTCTCATTTTTGAAACATTTTTAATTTTTTAAATAAATAACAACTTCGCATATTTTTGGGATCCAAATGTCAATTATTTTTAATGATTTTTTCCAAAAGTAGCCATATTTTTTTCAAATGAAAATTATTCAAGTTCGAGGCTATACTCTATATTGGTTTATTGGGATATTATCCTAACAAATAATCTATAGAGTTTTTGTTTTCAAATTTATTAATTGCCTACTTTCAGGAATGTGTTAATAGATCTATTTCGGGAATTTTCTAGGTTCGCATTATCCGAACACGTTTTGAAAGAAGGGACAATCCCATGCAAACATCAAACATTCATATAACCTAGTTATCCCACTAAATGAGAACTAATTTATGAGTTCGAAGTTAAAGATTATCACCATTGATCAAAAATATATTAAAAACTTTTTTACAAATTGTTATAGTATACATACACTTCGAATACTATGTAGGTCAAGACCACTATATATGTAGTTAAAAACCATTGAAATTCCACTTGTAGAAAATATGACTTACATTTCAGAAAACTTACATTGTCATTTTTTTTTTTTAATGTTCAAAAAATTAAATTCAGTTTAAGTAAAAACTAGCCACATATGAGTCATTTCATGTCAGATTGTACGATTTTTGCTAAAAATTGACTTTGATGTCTCCGATGTCTTTCAAAATTTTAATATGTATTCTTCGTTAAAAAATATTTTACACGTGTTTCCAGTAAAAAATTAAACATAAGAAACCGTCAAAATCGTGAAAAAATCTTCCGACATAACAACTTTTAAACTAATGTTGAAAGTTTAACACCTTATATTAAAGGTATTTGAAAATTCTTTTAAAAGGTTCAAAAAAAAAAAATCGGAAAAAAATAGAATCCAATCGACTTCCTTTCTGAAATTTACAGGGAATATTAAAGTTATATTGAGCTTTAAGAAAACATTTTTTCAGATTTAGCGACTTGTTTGAAGATGGTGGAAAACAGAAATTAAGTAAAAAAAAATTTTTAAAAATAAAAAAATTAATTAAAAAAAAATAAAAAAAAAAATTTTTAAAAAGAAGGTTCAAACACCTTTAAAATAAAGTTTTAAACTTTAAAATCCATTCATTATTTTTTTTTCTTTTAAAAAGAGAAGCAACACTCAGGAGATTCTTCCTATTAATTAATGTGTTGATTTCTTTGAAAAAGGGGATAGTGGAAAGATGAAAGGTGGTGAAAGATGAAGGGCTTCAAACATGGCAACACTGTAATTGCGCGAGTAGATAAGTATTAGAGCAGTTGTTGCTCGCCACCTGATGTAGAGTTGGCGAATTTATTGAAGCTTTTTTGTTTCATAGCCCTGATTCATTATTTTACTTCGGTGGGGTTAAGTGCTATGCGAACACCGAAGGTGGGCACATCGATACATATAAGTGATACAAAAATCATACATATTATTTTTCTAAATTGATGTTGTCGTCACCGGGAATTGAACCCGGGACCATCTGTGTAACAGTCCAACAGAAAAACAATAGTTTAAAAGTTGTCATATCGGAAGATTTTGCACTATTTTGACGATTTTCAAATGCCCATAACCTCTTCAAAAATAAAATTTTAAATTTTTTTCCGGAATACGGGCAAAATATTTTTTAATGTTTAAAGTTAAAAGTAAATCGGAAGAGGTGTTGTAAAAAAGGTGTTCGGTCTTACATGGAATGACTCATATGCACTGATAATAATGCATGCATAAAACTACCAATAAATGTCAAAATAACAAAAACTTTTTTGTTTTTGTTGTTTTGACATTATTTTCGTATTTTTAACATGGATTATTATGAGTGTGCAGTAAAAATCAAAAACAAACATTTATATGTTTTATTTTTTAAACAAAAAAAAAACTACTGTGTAAAATAAATGTCAAATCATAATACAGTAATTTGATGTGGTTTGTTTTTTTTTTAATGAACTGCAAAACTGAAATTTCTTCTAAAAAACTAAAGATACTATAAAAAAAATAAAGATACTGAACTACTGAATATAGACATTAAATTAATTGAAAGTCAGTTAAAAAGGACTACTTTTCGTTTAAAACAATTGTATTTTTTAGTTTATGTTCAACTGTTTATTAATTGACAAAATCGGTAAAAAACAGTAGATTGTTATCGGTTATTTCAGTACTCAATATAATATAAAAAAATTTTGTTTTAAATAGAAAATTTTAACTAAATATTTCAATTATTACCGAAAGTTCGTTTTTTTTTGTTTATTGAATAACAGACAGAAAGTTAAAAATTATATTTCTTGGGTAATTTAACTGTATATTTCATTGAAACGACTTTACGGATTAACTTTTTAAATAACTGTTAAATTTTTATGGAAAAGTTCTTGTCAGTGTACAAATATTGTATAGCTTTTGTTGAAATAACATCTAAGGCAAATACATTAATTTTCAAGTATCTTAAATTTTTCACATTAAGAGATTTTCAAATGTCAAAATTGTGACAGAGTCAATCATTTTTTGAGGATTAAGTAATTAACAAAACACTGAGACAGTGTTTATAATAAAATTATCGAAAAGAAATTTTTAAAATTAACATCTGTTTAGCAGTTTGAAGCGATATTCATAATTTTTTTAAATAAACTTTTCAAAATTTAGTTGAAATATTCTTACACTTAAAGAATTATATTTTTTTATAATGTACTTTCAAACAAATCTTTCAAGTGTTTCTTGTAAATATATTTTATATGAAACTTTTAGTAATAATTATATTTTTTTTTTTTCATCGCGCAAATCTCTTACAGAATTTTTTTGATCCTCTTATCATATTAATGTAATTTACTTGTAATCTAAACAAATATCCGCAAAACAATTTTATAATACTACAAACAAACATAAAACCTTTTTGAAAAACAAAAAAAATAAAAATATGTTAAAAAAAGGAAACCCTTAAAATTCTGTAGCAACCCTTAGAAAAAAGACAAGTAGATGAAGTAAAAGGATCTACCAAAATTCTCTATTGTATAATAAAGACTTCAAACAGACACAACAATATAAAAATTCAAAAAAAGAAGAAGCCCATAAATTCAACCACAAATACTTTAATATAATTGAAATCATAACTTTAAAATCTAGGGAAATTTTTTCATTCACTACAAAATGAAATTTGATACGTTTTGAATAATTTGATACTCTAACGACCAGGGGAAAAATGCTATTGAAAGAAAAGATTTTATATAAAAGACATAACACGTTTATGAAAGAGATTTTAAGATTTTTAAAATTTATATTCTTTACTGAAAATTGTATTGAATTGTTATTTTAAGTGGTTTGAAAACAAAGATGTTAATCTATGAATTTCTTTGTACTACACTTGACAAAACAATTAAAACATTTTAAAAGAAAGAAGTTTTTAAACGAAAATGTCAAACCACCTGTAATATAATCTGTTAAAAAATTATTAGCAAATTATAATTACATTGTGCTACACAGAAAAATCACTTTGAAAGTGACCTAGTGTAGGTTGTTAGTCTCGGTGAGTACATTACGAAACGGGTTTTAGAAGTTCCAATATACCCCCAAATTTTCGAGACAACGGTAAAAGTGTATTTTTTGCGACTGTCGAATTCAAATAACTCAAACATTTTTCAACCGATTTTGAATTTTTATACGGTTTTGAAAAGAAAATTACCTCGTCTTTCCAAATATATATACTTTTCCTATATTATTAATATAAATGTGTAGAGATTTTCTTTTCAGTTTTTTTTAAATTTTTTAAACTTCTACCAGGGTTTTTTTCGAATCTTCTTTCAAGGCAACAATTTTGTTAAAGTTGATGTCTTCCTGATTAAAATGAGACATCACTTGTTAAAATCGGTTGAAAATTGACAAAGTTATGGTACTTTATCTGAACAAGAAGATATTTAAATTCCTTAAATTACATCTTTTTTGTTTTATACTTATAAATGTTTGAATTTGACAGTCGCAAAAAATACATTTTTATCGTTATCTCGAAAATTTGGGGTATATTGGAACTTCTAAAACCGGTTTTGTAAGGTACTCTCCGAGACTAAAAACCTACACTAGGTGATTTCAAAAGTTGAAATCACTTTCAAAGTGATTGCAACTTTTGTTTTTTTTGTAGCAGAGTGTTATTATACGCCGTGTTTACTAGATAGAGTTTGTTCCTTGTAACAATAGGTAAATGATCCATTTCTTTTCTAGTCTTAAAAGGATATGTCATTCACTTAAAAATGATTGATTAGTTCTTTTAGATTTTATGTTTGGTAAAATTAGACGTTTTTTATTTGTTATTGCTTAGAAATTGTTAGAAAAAAGTATAAAACAAATTGTTAAAGATGTTTTTATATCTTAGAAAATGTTATATGATATCGTTAAAAATAGAATTTTCTTATAAAATCTTTATATTCACACAAAAACATTAAAAATAAACTATAATTGAACAGACAGTTTTGTAGTATTGCGTACATACTTAAAAACAGTTAAAACGATCTTCCGAAAAGTAGGCAGTGGTTTTTAATGTAATCACCAACGATCGTTATAGCATTGCCAGGTCAAAATTCATATTATATATGCGAAAAAATTGAACTAGCCCGACCAACTCAAATATAAAATTCCTAAAACTAACCATTAATATTGTCCTTGCTGGTACTAATTTTTCACAGAAAAACATTTTTCATTTTTGTACAAAATGGTAGTACAAGTGATCAAATATAGGGGAATTTGGTGTAAAATGTTAGCACACATTTTCTGGCTTTTTTAAACGCATAAAATCGTCTAATGGACACATCTTACAAAGTAAATTCCAAAGTGGATTATGTATTTTCCAAAGAGAAAACAAAAAATTGGTGTGAAGTGAAAAATTTTTTGGGGGAGGAGTAATAAAAGTAATGAAAATGTACCAGAATTAACAAAAAAAAAAAAATAACTTCTTTTTTTTTTAAATTTATTTTCATCGGGATAAACATTAATTGCATTTATAGTAATTAAATGTGCTAAAGTCCCAAAACTTATTTAACAAATTGTGAAAAGCAATCTGATGTAGGCGTGTCCCTATCCGGATTTCATTCCTGCCTAAGGAAATCTTCAGGGGACTTTGTTATTATAATTTCTAGAGATATTTGTTATGTTAAATCACAAACTCAATGAGAATTTCTTGTCCTCGTCTAGGAGCGAGATTCAAAACTTAAAATATCAAAAAAAAAACAAAAACAACAACAAAAAATTGTCACAATTGGCTTTGTCATCTTCCAAATACTACTCTGTTTTTTTGACAGACCTAGCAATGTAGTGACGTTTATTCAAGTAAATCAACAATAGAAAATCATATGTTTTCTATTAGTGTCAGTTACATTTAAATTTGCACAAGCACCTGCATATTTGTTATTTAAATTTATTTTCATCGGGATAAACATTAATTGCATTTATAGTAATTAAATGTGCTAAAGTCCCAAAACTTATTTAACAAATTGTGAAAAGCAATCTGATGTAGGCGTGTCCCTATCCGGATTTCATTCCTGCCTAAGGAAATCTTCAGGGGACTTTGTTATTATAATTTCTAGAGATATTTGTTATGTTAAATCACAAACTCAATGAGAATTTCTTGTCCTCGTCTAGGAGCGAGATTCAAAACTTAAAATATCAAAAAAAAAAAAACAAAAACAACAACAAAAAATTGTCACAATTGGCTTTGTCATCTTCCAAATACTACTCTGTTTTTTTGACAGACCTAGCAATGTAGTGACGTTTATTCAAGTAAATCAACAATAGAAAATCATATGTTTTCTATTAGTGTCAGTTACATTTAAATTTGCACAAGCACCTGCATATTTGTTATTTAAATTTATTTTCATCGGGATAAACATTAATTGCATTTATAGTAATTAAATGTGCTAAAGTCCCAAAACTTATTTAACAAATTGTGAAAAGCAATCTGATGTAGGCGTGTCCCTATCCGGATTTCATTCCTGCCTAAGGAAATCTTCAGGGGACTTTGTTATTATAATTTCTAGAGATATTTGTTATGTTAAATCACAAACTCAATGAGAATTTCTTGTCCTCGTCTAGGAGCGAGATTCAAAACTTAAAATATCAAAAAAAAACAAAAACAACAACAAAAAATTGTCACAATTGGCTTTGTCATCTTCCAAATACTACTCTGTTTTTTTGACAGACCTAGCAATGTAGTGACGTTTATTCAAGTAAATCAACAATAGAAAATCATATGTTTTCTATTAGTGTCAGTTACATTTAAATTTGCACAAGCACCTGCATATTTGTTATTTAAATTTATTTTCATCGGGATAAACATTAATTGCATTTATAGTAATTAAATGTGCTAAAGTCCCAAAACTTATTTAACAAATTGTGAAAAGCAATCTGATGTAGGCGTGTCCCTATCCGGATTTCATTCCTGCCTAAGGAAATCTTCAGGGGACTTTGTTATTATAATTTCTAGAGATATTTGTTATGTTAAATCACAAACTCAATGAGAATTTCTTGTCTTCGTCTAGGAGCGAGATTCAAAACTTAAAATATCAAAAAAAAAACAAAAACAACAACAAAAAATTGTCACAATTGGCTTTGTCATCTTCCAAATACTACTCTGTTTTTTTGACAGACCTAGCAATGTAGTGACGTTTATTCAAGTAAATCAACAATAGAAAATCATATGTTTTCTATTAGTGTCAGTTACATTTAAATTTGCACAAGCACCTGCATATTTGTTATTTAAATTTATTTTCATCGGGATAAACATTAATTGCATTTATAGTAATTAAATGTGCTAAAGTCCCAAAACTTATTTAACAAATTGTGAAAAGCAATCTGATGTAGGCGTGTCCCTATCCGGATTTCATTCCTGCCTAAGGAAATCTTCAGGGGACTTTGTTATTATAATTTCTAGAGATATTTGTTATGTTAAATCACAAACTCAATGAGAATTTCTTGTCCTCGTCTAGGAGCGAGATTCAAAACTTAAAATATCAAAAAAAACAAAAACAACAACAAAAAATTGTCACAATTGGCTTTGTCATCTTCCAAATACTACTCTGTTTTTTTGACAGACCTAGCAATGTAGTGACTTCTTTTAACGCAATTTATTTTTTTTTATTTTATTAATTAATAATCATATAATTACAAATTACATACTATTACCCTAACCGAGCACTAGCTACTATGGCCTTCGGCGCGTTGTAGCGAAAACAGACCAGTGCCTCTGGTGGGAATCGAACCCACGACCCCCGCACTGATAAGCCAGCACGCTACCAACTAGCCTACCGGGGCACACAACGCAATTTATGTTTATTAACATACATACAAAATACAGAGATAAGAAAATTATAAACATAAGCAACTAACAATGGAATAATCAGGGCAACCAAAAATATGCTCTAAAAAATCACTGTTATTCCCCAAGAAAAAAAAAAACATAAAATTGGCTCTTGAAATTTAAAAAATATGCTTTAAAAACATATTTGCCATATTTTAAAACTTATTTTTCAGTACAGTTTGTGCATTTTTTATAAAATTGATTTCAATTGCTTATAAAAAAGAAGATACAAGTCCTAAAGTTCTAAAACAGCATATTTTCCATTTTTTAAAATGCCTTGAGTGTCCGTAATAGGTTGTGCAACAACGCAGAAAATTAAAAAAAAAATAATTTGGAAATTCGTTTTACTGAAAAATAACTAAAAAACGAAAAAATATGCTCTAAATACAAAGTTTTTCTTTTTTTTTTAATTACAACAATATGCGCAAGACTAAGATTTTTTAGATTAGATTATATGGCACTATGCACCGCGACCAACTTAGTTCTTTTGTGCTGCCTAAAGTTACCCTAAAGATTCAAGCTACCTATAAAGCCAATAATCCTATTAGGCAAAATCTTCATAATGTCCGAAGGGGAGACAAAGCGATCGCCAGTTCGCAAAACCTACACTCATCCGTGTCCGAAAGACCCCTTTTGCGCAGGTGGTATCTGAGATTGCAGTGTCCAGTCAGGTAAGACACCAGGGTACTCAAGTCACCCCTCCCGAGGGACAAGAGTCTCCTCGATCCAAAAACATACCCCAAAGGTATATGCACTGAACCAAAAACAGCGGTGAAATCAACTAAATACCATGTTAACCCTAGAACACACACCGGGTACAAATGTATCCACTTTCAGCTTTGCAGTGCAGTAACTCAGGAACGGCTTAACTTAGGGATCAAGGAAATATAAGTAATGTCTAATATTTTAAAGGTTATTTGATCCAATTCGGATCAGTGGTTCAGGAGCTACGAGCTTCCAAAGACGACACTTTCGTAAATACAAACAACATTTGGCTATCCCATGCCCGTGACTATTTTTGCCTATATCTCTTGAACCAGGTAGAATATTTGCATGAAACAAAAACTAAAACATTTGTAAAATATTATTAAACGCATTTCAAAATATGAAATTGGACCATTTAAACATTAGAAAAAGCAAAAAAAAAAACTAGTAGGTACAAACGTATCCAATTTCAAAATATTTAAACATTAGAAAAAGCAAAAAAAAACTAGTAGGTACAAACGTAACCCGGGTGTGTGTTCTCGTAGAAAAAGTTGGGTATGCATCGTACGGTTAAATTGATTAATTTGTGATCACTATACAACCAACAAACCTTGTCCGTCATTTTAACAAATTGTTTAGTAAATGTATTTTTTTTTTACGTTTATTTGTTTTTTTCTATTATTTTGACGAAATTTCTTCAATTGTGCTATATTAGTTATTTTAACAAATTTATTTATTCAAATTGAATAATTAAACTGTTGTTTTAACAGTGCGCTTTATTCAATTGATCAATTTTTATCTATTCCTATTTTGTCGACTTATTATTGAATTTTAATTTTATATTTCTTTATTTTGTATATTTTACAAATTTAAATTTTTAATAATATACGTGCTAAGTTAGCATATTAAAAAAAATAACAAAATTAAAAATTACCCAAAAAAAAAAAACACATGAAACATCACATTTACAAAACACATTAATTTATTTAATATTTAAATTAATAATTAAGAACATTTTTTATACAGCAATTAAAATCTAATATGACAATATCATATTAGATTTTGGACTTGAGGTAGAACAATATTCTAACAAAATATAAGATCATTGCAAAGTTTTATTTGATGTACATTTTGGCGGAATTGATACATCTCTTTACTTGTTACAAAGCGAATTGTGCTTGGAAAAATTGCCGCTGTACCCGCTAGAAATGAAAAAATAAAATTTGTTTGCACTTTATGAATTTAGCCCGTCGTAAAGATTCACTCTAGATACTTAACTATATTCTCAAGTTATGTTTCATATAAAACAAAAATGTGAAAAAATAAGAGAAAATGAAAGTTTCGAAAAAATTTTAAAAAGTTCATAAAATCTTTGACTCGGATGTGCCTCCCAGCGAAACCACACATTACCAAATCATGGGTAAAGTAATGCATCGCCATAGGGCTTCATGCATTACTTTACACGTTACTTCACTGATGAATTTTACAGGCGATGAGCCTCAAGGTAACTCATTACCTTGTAGGGGAGAAAGTAACTAGTTACTTATGTGGTTACATGGTGGGAAAAAGTAATGTGTCTATAAATAGATTTTCTTAAAAAAGTGCATAAACAATTTTTTTACAGATATTTTTTTAATTAAATAAAAAACATTTTTTTTATTAAATAAATAACTTGGTCATGCTGGGACTCGAGCCTGGGGTCTCTGGTATTTAACAATTAGTTAGGCGAGAACTCTACCAACTGAGCTGTCGATACATATAATATTTTTTTTGCTTAACATGTAGATGAGTTGTTGTGCTTCGTGCTTTCGTTCGCGATATCAAAAATATACACCTTACCTTTATGCTTAGAAAAAATCACAAAGTAATGTGTCTTTAAATAGATTTTCAAAAATATATATTAATAATTACTTTACGTTTATAATTCATGCATTATGTAATTGATGATCGGTAAGTCATTATTTTATGTTTTGAAGTAATGTAAAATGTAATGAGGTCTCATTACAATGTAATCCATGAGTGTTCAATTATCGGTAACTCATTACTTATTGTTGGAAAATAATGATACAGGTAAGGAGTACAGATTACAAGGTAATGCATTACTTTATCGCACCCATTACCAAAGTTTTGCTGGGCTTTTATTAAAAAACGTAGTTTTACGCAATATAATTGTGAAAAACATATAGTTTCAAAAAATGTACGCCAATTCCTTATAATTAGCGCTCGGAAGAAGGGAAGGGAAGTCGAAAAATATTATTTTTTGAAGGATTTTTTATTCCTGCCATATAATTGTTTTTTTTTTTTTAAGCGCCACGTTTTATATGCCCAACATTTTGTGAAAAAATGTATAAGAATCGTGACGTGAGAATCGATATTTTTCATGGATTTTCACAGATTTAAAAAAGGTTGAAGATAGATATTGCAGTTTCTAGTCTGCGTAATGTGCTGTTGAATGAAGTGATCTAAACGTTGTTTTTAGAAAACATTAACTATTTTATTGAAAAAAAAAGAAGTTTTGGGATTGATGATTTTTATTATTCTGAAAATTACGGTTTCTTACTCTAAAATTTAAGTTTTTCCATGCAAATTCAAGCGATAAAATATTCCAAAAATATCGCAGAAGAAACTGGACATACAAATAAAAATTACGGATGGAAGTTTTGAGGAAACAAATAAAAAAAAAGGAAAAATATCTACACTCATAATAATCCGTATATAAAAATACGAAATTAATGTCAAAACAACGAAAACTTACTCAAAAATGTTCAAAATTTCGTTTATTTTACGAAATTTTTGTTCGTATTTTTATACATACATGAATTATTATGAGTGTATTGGTTTTTTCAAAACTTTCTGAATTGGTAAATTGTCATTACTTAACTTACACTTACTTCATTATTTTATTAACTGAAAATTGAGTTTTTAAAAAAGGGATGGCCTATTCTTCACAGGGAGTTAAGTGGAAAGAAAGAAAAATAAAGGTTAAAGAAATCGAGGTGCTTTATATTTTCACAAATAACTTTTAAACCCATCAACCGATTTTGGTCGTTTTTAATAGCAAACTGCCTATAATATCAACAAAAACTTTGAATAAAATCTAACAACTTCTCTTCTATAGTGGTGGAGTATTTCGCATTTCAACAGATATACGAACATAGCCAACTTTTTCGATGTGTAAGAAACGAATGCCTTAATTTTGTATTTCACCTGGGAAGCGTTGCATTAGGAAGAAAAATAAATTAAAAAAAAAAAAAAAATCGAGGTGACTTTATATTTTCACACATAACTTTTGAACCCGTCAACCGATTTTGGTCGTTTTTTATAGCAAACTGCCTATAATATCATCAAAAGCTTTGACTAAAACCTAACAACTTCTCTTCTATAGTGGTGGAGTATTTCGCATTTCAACAGATAGACGGACAGCGCAAATTTTTTTGCTGAGTAAGAAACGAATGCCTTAATTTTGTGTTTCACCTAGAAATCGTTGCATTATTTTGTTACAAACCCAATAACGTAGTGATTCATCTAAAAAATTGAGACAGAAATGGCTAACTAACATTTACTTTGCTGCGCAGTAGGTTGAAGGGTACAAACATTTGAATCATATTGAAGGAATTTTTTTGATTGCAGATAGAACAAGTTTGTGTAAAAAATCTCTATATGGAACTGAATTTTTAGTTTTTGTTCTTTAATGGCTTTTTTTTCAAAGATGTATTTGCAAGATTTTGAATAAGTTTCGATACATTAACCCAAAATTGTTTTATCAGATTGACTGGGACTTAAAACTTTAAGAATTCCAGGTACAGCTGCCTGAAGATTAGAAGCATCTAATAAAGAGGAGTCTTTATTTGCAGTACCATGTTGAGATGTATTGGAAGAAACTGTAAATGAGAACAAAGCAATGTTGATGAGAATTTTATTTAAAACAAATACAGTGTGCTTATAGGTAATAGCTTTTATACTAATTCTAAGTAAATAATAATCACAGGGCTCTTTATATGATTACACTGTGCAAAAAAACCGTTATGCCTTTGGGCAAGGCGTAATGAAAATGTGTAAAAAAAACCCTTTGGAAGAACTCCGGGCAAAAATGCAAATTTGTGCAGAGTAAAACTTCTAACAATTATAGATTTTGGAAATGTATTTGTCTTTATTATCAATTTCTTATTAATTTTTTTTTTAATTAAATATATAATGAACTAGACGTTTCCAGTCATTAACCCAAAAGTTTTGTATCAGATTTGCTGGGACTTAAAACTCCAATAATTCCAGGTACAGCTGCCTGAAGATTGGAGGCATCCAATAAAGATGTTTCTCTATTTCCAATGCCACGTTGGTCAGTATTGGAAGAAACTGTGAAATAAGCAAATTAGAAAAAAGCAGATGAGAATTTTATTGAAAAACAAAAAATTACTAAAGTAATGACTTTTTTTTTATTAATTCTTCGTAAGCAGAAATAAAAAAAATTATACTGCCAAATTTAAATGATAACACAGTGCAACAAAAAAAAAAAATAAGCCTCAGAACAGGTAAGTACTCTGAGAAAATTATCTGCATAATATTAATGAATTCTTGCATAAAATCAAAGAAATTTCACTGGAATTCTGCCTTTGAAAGTTTTCATTAAGTTAATGCTAGCTTTCATAAAATTGTATAAAAAATATATATTTTTTTAATTAAAAGTTTCATACACTCGATGAAGAAGTTTTAGTTAAAAGCTGGGTCAATAAACAGCATTAAGATTAACATTAATTAAAAAAAGAAAATAAATAATTTTAAAAACCGGTTTAGATTTTTGTATTAAAAAATACAAAAATTGTTTTTTTCGGACTTTCTATATTTTAATATATTTAGGTAAAATATTGTTCTACCTCAAGTTCAAAATCTAATATGATATTGTCATATTAGATTTTATTTGTTGCTTTGCAAAAGGTTTGATAATTTTCATAATAATTGGCTTATGTAAAGTATCGGTTTGAGTTAGGTCAATTATCGTTTTCTTTTACTTGTAACTGAAGATTAGGGTGATGCCTATGAAACCATTGTATTGTGTATCATAAACATTATCAAACATTTTGAAAATAAACAATTTAATTCTAATATGACAATATCATATAAGATTTTGGACTTTATGTCGAACAATATTCTCACTAAATACATACAAATATTTATTTTGTGAAGAAAAGTTTCATGGATTTATTGTAAAATTAAATCATGCGGCCGCAAATTTTGTTGCACAGTGTAATCGGAAAAACCTCTTCAATGAAGTAGTAGATATTTTTTATTTTTTATTTCGATCTTAATCACCATACTAACTTGTTTGTTTGGTTAAAACTGCATCATCCAAAGGTTTAGCCCAACACATGGCTAAAACTACAGCGAATACACATAGAACTACAGAAACCCGCATTGTATTAATTAAATTTGGAACTTGTTGAGGTGATTGTTAATGAACTAATATTCATTTGTTTCACAAAGTACACCTTTTTATATGAAATTTTTTTAATACAAAATTATTCTTATCTTGTAATAGCTTAAAAATGCTTTTATTTTAATAAACACGTTTTCTTGTAAAAATCTCGTGCAAATTTGAAATTAAAAAATAAGTTGCGCTGTATTTTTTAAATTATTTACAAAACTACGTGTTTAAGTTATAAACCAGAGTATTAAGTAGGACTTTAAATGAATTTATTCACTCATAACAATCCATAGGTAAAATACACAAAAACTGTTGTTCATTTTACGAAATTTTTGTTTATTCATTTGATACCCAATTTGCCTATAGTTTAAGAGCTTATATACGAAATATTATAAAAAAAAACGTAAAATTTAATCTTTTTTTGTCCTTTACAACATATCCTCAACAGAGAGCATTTCGTGGACGAGTTTTTTTTTTAACATTTTTTTCACTAAACTAATGAAGTTTTCTTCACATTGTGAAAGAAAATTTTCTTGAACTGTATGAAAAAGCTTTATTGTTTTAATAACTCTATTTTTAATGAAATTTTTTCATTAGTCGTTTGAAATTTTTCCTAAATAATAAGAAATTGTTCAATAAATTTTATGAAAATCTGCATTAATTTAATGAAAGGTGTCAAAGGACGAGTTTCAGTGACATACATAGATCTCATGCAAAAATGCATTGGTATCATGCAGATAACTCTCTCAGTGCAGTTTTATTCGACTCTGAGAATTCACCACTGTCTAGTTTCCTTGTGAACGAGAAAAAAATTCCGAAAAGAGTCTATATAAGTATTTTTTTCAGGAAACTAATGAAATTAATTAAAAGCTTTTTACTTTTTATGAAACTTGTTTTATAATGAAATTTTTTCATTCATTTTATGAAACTTTTAACCAATAAGATGATATTTTTCATAAACTTGTATTAAAACTTTAACTAACTTAATAACCGGTATCGATGTATAAGTTTCAGTGCAATTTCATTGCTTTTCTGTCAGTGCGCTTATGTATTGGAGGAGTATTTGGCGTTTTAACAGAAAGACAACACGCAGAAAAAAATATGGTTGCAATATGATTGCGGCCACAAAACTATGTTTCCTACAGCCATAAATGGTTGCTTTAATTAAATTATTGTTGTATCAATCAAATTTACCAATAATATGGTTGCTTTCATCATGTTCTAGTAAAAATTTCTCTTCTTTTCAGTTATCATATTATTGTATGGTCTACAATCATAATATAGCATTTATTATCATATTCCTCTATGTATTATTATATTCCTCTATAGTTGCGCCAACTATAAGATGATCATCCGTTTTTTTTTATGAGAGTCTTTTAAAGTTATTTTTATTATATGGACATAAACGTGTTACAAAGTAAATATAAATTGATATAAAATAGTGCTTTATTTTGTAATTGTTTGTAATTACGCAAAAAAATGTTGTCAAAGAAAAAAATATGAAAGAAAAATTTAAACAAAATGCACGTGATTTTAAGTCTGTAGTACGAATAATCATAGCCAAGAGGGAAATGTTTGTTTCCGTGTAATTTTCATTCCCCCTCAAGTGAAAATTGGTATCGTGAATTTCCCCTGAAATTGTATTATGCTATTCACGAGTGAATGATTAGACAAGGGGAACAAATTTTAAGGGAACTTTTATTCACGATTGGAATTGAGTGAAAAGGGAAAACACTTCGAGGGAAAAAATATTCACGATATTATTGAATATGTTTTCAATAATCATAATAGGGTATTAAATGACGACATGTTTATTCATGATCATACTATGATAACTAGGACTATACTATGGTTATAATGCAATTGTTATGATTGCTGCAAACATGGTTTGATCATTATAAATGTATTGTGAAATTGCGTTCTTAACAATATTTTTATGCGTGATTTATGCTGTAATCAAATATATAGCTTGTATTGGTGACATAATGTTTCACAAAGCTTTTTCTTCAGCGCAAACACAATTTGACTACTAAAATTATTTCAAACATAAGTTTGTTTAAATGTGTGAATTATTAAATAAATATACTATTCAAAAACATGCATATATTTTTAATCCACCTTCAAAAGAATACGATATTGGGATCTATTTGAAACCATAATATGGTAATCTTATTATCATATTATAATGCAGAAGCAGATAAGAGTATGGTTGGCACATCCATAGTAACATGGTTGTCGAAACCATAAATCGTAAAATGTATGATGCTCTTCGAATATGGTTAATTCAACCATGTTTTTTCTTTGCGTGAATATTGCCTATGTAGTGTGTTAGGGTTGCAATTTACTTAAAATATTTACAACATATGTTGGTTAAACAGCTCTTCGGAAAACGTTCCATAAAAACCAAACACTTACGAATGTGGGAAAAAGCTCAGACACTCCCTCGATTAAATGTCCAATTTTCTCTCCCCCTGGATCCGTCTGTTTAAAACATATTTTTTTTATAACAAAAATACTAGAAAATTATCGGATATGTTTCGTATACGACGTAATTAATGAGTCTCCAAAAGATTTTTCATTTGGTGCCCTATTTGCCTAAAATTTCTCGAAAACAATTTGAAATAAGCTGAAAAATCGAAAAATGTGGTAATTTTTGAATCCGCTTTTTAACCCCTAAACATTGGACTGGGCCTCTAACCAAATTTTGAATCCCTTATTTTTTTCTATATCACATATCCAAATTTCGTTAAGATTGGCGAGAACCCACCAGGAAAACCTGATCAAGAATTTCTATAATATAATTTCCAAACTGTCGCTGAAATATCGATGAATTTTTGCACTGCAATTCGTCCATTGAAAAATTTCATTAAATGAATACAGTTTTTCATTAAATTATATGAAAAGTTTCATACTATTTTTTTTAATATTTTATTTGCCTAATGAAAAAGTTTCTTTAAAAAAGAGTTTTATAAAAATAATAAAGCTTTTTCACAAACTTCATTAATTTAATGAAAATTGTTGTTTTAAACTCGTCGAAGTGAATTCTCTCTGTGGACCAATATACGTACGTATTATTTTGATTGTAAATCGCACTAAAAATTTATTACAAAAATTCCAAGATAATATCAATTTGTTTCGAAAAAAATGCCCATTAAATTAATACAGTTTTTCATTAAATTATATGAAAAGTTTCATCCTATTTTTTTAAAGATTTCATTTTTTTTTGTATTTTTACACATGGATTATTATGAGTGTAGGGATTTTTTCACTATTTTCTGAAATGGTAAATTGTCATTACTAAACTTGCACTGACGCCATATTTTTATTAAAAAAAGGGATGCCCTATGCTCTACAGGCAGTTAATTAGAAAGGAAGAAAAAATAATTTTAAAAAAATCGAGGTGACTACGTTTTCACACATAATTTGTGAACCCATCAACCGATTTTGGTAATTTTTAACTGAAATTGAATTTGAAAAAAAGGAATGCCCTATGCTCCACAGGGAGTTAATTAGAAAAAAAGAAAAATTAGTTTAAAAATATCATGGTGACTTTACATTTTCACACATAATTTTTGAACCCATCAACCGATTTTGCTAATTTTTAATAACAAACTGCCTATAATATCAGCAAAAACTTTAAATAAAATCGAACAACTTCTCTTCAATAGTGCTGGAGTATTTCGCATTTCAACAGATATCGCGAATTTTTCGATGAGTAAGAAACGAATGCCTTAATTTTGTATTCTACCTAGAAAGCGTTGCATTAGAAAGAAAAATAAATTTAAAAAAATCGAGATGACTTTACATTATCACACATAAAATTATCAAATTTCATTAAATTATATGAAAAGTTTCATACTATTTTGTAAATATTTCAATTTGCCTAATGAAAAAGTTTCATTAAAAACAGTTTTATAAAAATAAATAATCTTTTTCACAAATTTTGCACTGTGTGAAGAGAACTTCATTAATTTAATGCATATTTTTGTTTAAAACTCGTCAAAGTAGACCAATACACGTACGTATCATTTTGATTGTAAATCGCGCTAAAAATTTATTACACATATATCAAGATCAATTTGCTTCGAAAAAAAATTCTTTTGAAAATGTACGTGCTTTTTTATTAATAAAAGCATTGAATATTTCTATAAAAACTCGGTAAATCTTTTTAAACATCAGTATTCTATTTGCAAATTTGACAAATAAATATGCGTGTTTTTGCAATAATTTTAAATATCTGTTTAAGTTTTACTTTGGGTTTAGGTAACCCTATAGGGGATGCATTAGGTGGTAAGTAAGATATATTTTTTTTTTTAAATGCGCACGAAACGTTTTTAATTTGTATTAAAAGAAAAATTATTTAAATCAATAAAAATTTTCTAATAATACAAATTTTGGTTCATATAAATGTTAAACGTTTTATTATATAAATTGTTAACCTAAATTATTTTTCAAGGTGCATTGCCTATTGGTGATCTCACAAATGGTGGAGCACTTCCTATACCTGATGTTTTAGGAACAGGTGGTATTGGCGACATTGCTGCAGGACTTCCAACAGGTGATTTAGTACCAGGATTAGGTGCCATATTTGGTATGCTTCCAGTTCCACTTCCAGTTCCACTTCCAGCTTAAAAATAAAACATAGATTTAAGGATTACAATTGTAAATTTCTGCATTAAGAAAATTATTAATAAATTTTTACATAAGAGCAATGAAATTTCAATTAAACTCATGCATCAAAACTGCATGAGTTTATTTGAAATTATTGTAAAAACATGATAAACCACATGTTAATTTTATTTTGTTTTCGCCTTTTAAAGGTTAAAAAATGTAAAAAAAATATGAATTTAGCATATTTGTAATAAGGGTTTAAGCAAGACTTCTATCAAATATTATTCAATGAAAGTCTAGAAAACCGCGAAAAACTATAAAACAATAAATGTGACTTAACAAGTTTTTACATTAAGCCCTTCAATTTTGTTTATCAAAAGTTTCATAGACAGTCTTATAATAAAAAAATCTAAAACAAACAAAAAATAATCTTTAAAAAATTATAACGGAATAAAGGATATTTTTTAAGCCCGATAGAAGTAGAAATTGTAAAAAAATAATAAAAAAAAATTAATTTTTTATCAAAAAAAAAATTTTTTTATTCGAAAGATCAGTACAAGGAATTAACATTTGAAAATGATTTGGCGATATAGTATGGTTTGCGGTTTGTTCTTGACGAAGCTCATTCTGGATGTCAAATTTTGGGCCACTTTTTCAAGCATTGCTGGCCATATGTCACGAATAACACGACAAATGATGGCATGCCTCCAAGGCTTAAACCAATGACTTGACGTAGCCAAACAGTAAATAATCGAGAGGTGTCAAATCGCACTATCTTGAAGGCCAACTGACAGGTCCGTTTCTCGAAATCAACTTATCGCCAAATTTTAATTTCAATTAGTCGATGGTTGCGGTCGCCGTATGGCAGCGCCATCCTGTTGAAACCACATCTCGCCCGGATTTATGTCATCCATATTTTCAAATAAAAAATCATTGATCATGGTGCGGTAACGATCTCCATTGACTGTAAACCGAGCTCCGGCTTTAGTTGTTAGGAAATAAGGTTCAATGAAGCCACCAGCGTGTAAACCGCACCAAACTGTGCATTTTTCTGGATGTATTGCAGTCTGTAGGGTCTCTTGTGGATTGGTTTCACTCCATATGCGGCAATTTTGTTTATTTACAAACCCATTAAGCCAAAAATCGCCTTATCGCTGAAAATATCGGTCGAATCGATGATTGATTTTCATAGAAAATTTTAATAAACGAAAACTCGTATTTTTGTATTCGGTATGAACATATTTAGTATTAGTTCGAAATTAGAGATTTCTTAGATTTTTCATACAAAAGATAAATCTTTAAAAAAATATATATAAATTTGGATAGTTTTAGAAATGATGATCAAAAAAATTCATGGAAAAAGGTTTCGTGAAAAAAAAATTTTTTTTTTCTTTAAACAATTTCAGGCAAAAAATGTTTGCGTCCAAATTTTGCTTATTAGATATATTTTTCAGCTTTTTGTTTTAAATGTTAAATTGTCATTACTTATGACCACATGACTGTAATGTGGTCACGCTTTTCTCGTCTCCTTTAAAGTTCAGAAAATGGGGCATTTCAATGCCTCGCTCGAATAAGGGTATACCTATATTCGAGCGAGGCATTGAAATGATTAATTGAAAATTAATTTGGAGCACACAAAATTTTCAGTTTTGTTATGCCAGTATGACAACAAATTGATTTCAAAGTGCCAAAAAGTGTTAAAACTTAAAAAACTCGCCAAAATAAAAAAATAATCTATGAAATTTAAAAAACCTCTAATACATATTTGAAACAATCGTCAAAATTCGAAAAAAAATCAATTTAAAAAAAAAAATCTCCAAAATTAAGAAAATCTCTAAAACTAAAAGAAAATCGCAACAATTAAAAAATCGTCAGAATTTGTAAAAAAAAAAATCGCCACAATTAAAAAAAAACGCATATAATAAAAAATCTCAAAAATATAATTAATTAGATAAAATAAAAAAAAACGCAAAAAATTTAAAAAAGTGCCAAAACACAAAAAAAAAACAAATGCAAAAATAAATAAAAAATAGCTAAAAATTAAAAAAACGCAATTTAAAAACATCCCAAAATTATAAAAAAAACTAAAAAAAAAAATGCTTCCATATTACGAACGTCTTAGGTTAGTTTTTTATTTAAATTTTTAGCGATTTTTTCCATTTCCAATTTCGACAATTTTTCCTAGTTTTTGGCGAATTTTTAAAATTTTTTACAATTTTTTCAATCATTTTTTTCTTCAGCATTTTAAGATTTTTTCAATTTCATCGTTTTTTTAAACTTTGGCGGTTTTTTCCATAGTTTTATCAATGTCGGTGAGTTTTTAAGTTTTGATAATTTTTGAAAATTTTGATTAAGACCAATTGCGTGAGTCCAATTTTCTGCGTGAGCTTACTTGATTACAATTTTCTAGATTATTTTTTTTTTTCACGAAATTTTTCATCATTTTTTTTTTTTTTATCTCAACCTTTTCTCGCGAAATGTTTTTCAAGTTTCTTTTTTCGACACAGCCCACTTTTAACACTTCTATTTATTTTAATTCACCGATTTTTATCAAGGTTATTTTTTGACGTCATTGTATAATTACAATTTACCGCTTAAAATAATGCAAATTTATCGATTGTGCAAATTCTTTATCCGCTAAATCTTTTATCCAAAATTCGGTTAAACCATAAAATCAGATAGCAAACTAAGGAAATAGGAGTAAAAATGCCAAAAAAAAGGTAAATTTTTTTAACCGCTGTAAAGATTTTGCTTATTATCCGTACCAAATTTTTCGCGAAGATGTCCATCAATCTGTATAAAAACAGGTCATACCGATTGAGTTTTCGCGCAGTATTAGCCATTTCAACAAACAAACGAACAGATATCGCTAAGTCGGCTTAAAATTAAATAAGGACTAAGAATATAAATATATAACTAGCTAGCCGCGGAATAATTAAAAGATTTTGGGGAGGGAACTTAGAGTATTTTTGATAAACTTTCAAATGTTTTAGAGTTTTTTGTATTGAAAATTTTTATTTTGGGCGAGGAAATGTCCCATCTTCCCACCCCTGGATCCGCACCTGTACCTACCTAATGGAGGGAGGTTAAGTTGAGGAGGTGGAATCGAATACATATTATTTCAACCTTATTTTTTAAAAACTTAAAAAATAAATGAATTGTGTGCTATGAAAGTGGTATAAGTCCATTTTTCGAAAAAGTTGAGTTAGTTAAAGGGTTCCATAGATTTCATTAGCTTTAGTTAACTGCCAATGAAATTTTATATATATTATTGTACTGTAAGCTAGGTTGGTAGGCAAAACCACTTAAATATACGTAGCTTCCGAAATAAGGCCCTTACAATTAACTACAGTTACCCTTTAAATAAAATAAAAATACAGTTATTGTATAAACATTTTACAAAAATTGTCTTAAAGTATTAAAAGTATTTTTTTATTTTCAATCCCGATTAAAAAAGTTCATATTTGATCATATATACTTTTTATATGATCATATATGGCCATCCAAATTAGTACAACTCAGCTGTTTTCGTGTAACATGATACTGTTAAACATGTTCAGTTTGGTCTAAACCTGCAATACGCATACGTAGAGTGCAGACAGAGGAAAATATCGCAGCTGTATCCGCCAGTGTTGTTGATGACCGTGAATTGTTGATTCGGCACCGTTCGCAGCAATTGGGTCTCTGTTACTAAACTACGTGGAAAATTTTGAGGAAGGATTTGAGTGTAAAACCTTTTAAAGAACAGCTGGTGCAAGAATTGAAGCCACACAACCTACCACAAGGACTAACTTTTGTTGAATAGGCGCTGGCAAAGCTGTATCAGAAAATTGTGTTCAGCGACGAAGCTCATTTCTGGTTGAATGGATACGTGAACCAGCACAATTACCGTATTTGGTTTGAAGAGTAGCCTGAAGCAGTGCAAGAACTGCCAATGCAAACTGAAAAATGCACTGTTTGGTGTGTATTAACGGCCGGTGGCATCATTTGACCGTACTTTTTTAACAACGAGGAAGGCAGGAACGTTACTGTGGATGGCGAGCGCTACCGTGCGATGATTACAAATTTTTTTTTGCCCAAAATGGAAGAGCTGGACTTGGGTGACATGTGGTTTCAACAAGACAGTGCCACATGCCACACAGCTCCCGAAACAATGGCCCAATTGAAAGGCGAGTTCGGTGAACAGTTTATTTCACGTTTTGGGCCGGTCAATTGGCCGCCTAGATCGTGCGATTTAACGCCTTTAGACTATTTTTTGTGGGACTATGTTAAGATAATTTATTCTTCAGATACCGGCCGATATGTTGGAGAGAGTATGCCACAATTGGACCCAGCGTATGAACCGTTTCTATCGACTAAAATAAAGATTACATACATATCTTGAAATTTTATGTGTTTTTGTTTTAAATCAAATTCGAAAACTCTTAAAAAATCACCCTTTATGTTTATATATTATTTTATAAAAAAAATGGGTTATTAAATTCGTTCATATATTAATCTTTGGGTATATGGAGTCTATATGACTACCTTGGTGGATTGGGCTGACACCCTGCATAGGACTATCTGGGAGAATGCGGGTGTTGGCAGGACCACGAGGATTCTCTGGGGCAACCCGGACAGGACGAGGGAAATTCTGAATCTTAGTAGGAAGGAACTGAGTCTTTTGATGGAAATCCTCACGTGACACTCGACACTGAGGACATTTCTCCAACGTATTGGTAGAGGGGAATCTGGCGTGTGTAGGGCCTGTGGGGAGGGCGAGGAGGCCTTGGAACACTATCTCTGTGAATGCTTGGCATTTGCCGGGATCCGGGTCGAAATACTATCCAGGATGGAAGAGGTTAAGGAATTTCGTCAGTGCGACGGAGTTCCTGGGGTAGAAAATAGACATGGGACCGATTTTTAGAGCGCACAACAAGCCGACATTCTGGCTTAAGTGTAAGTCCTCAGGGACTCGAGTCGGATTAGGGAAGCATTTTCCTTCTCCAAATCCTCTTTTCGACCTAATCTAACCCTATGTGACTTCCTTATATGTTCATATACGGATTCTTTTTGCACATATGGAATTCCATACACTTCCATATTTGCTTATATAAGGCACCCTTTCGTGAGTATGAAATAACATTTACATCCATACAAATATGAAATATGAGTCATTTTTGAATATATGTAATCGCATATACTTCCACATATGCCAATATGTAAAACATATCTCACCATATTTATCCATATACGCAACCATATATGTCCATATATTAACTGTTTTAACCTTGTTTCTATTTAAAAAAAACTTTAAAATACAATATTTTTCAAAATGTTTTAGTTTAAACAAAATGGAACCTAAACCACTTATAAAATTAACTCTATAAATAACTTCTGAATTGCAATATACATTTTTTTGAATAAACATCATTTTTATAAAATCGTGCAAATTGTTTTAAAACAATTTATTATTACAAATTTAAAATAGTTTATCAAAAGTACGTGCTTTAGTAGTAAAATTTAATTTTTAAAAAATTTTGCTCTATAAAAAGCCAAACACTTGGGAAGTGATTATTGCATTTACTTTCATATCTTAACCCAACAACATGCGTTATTTTGCTATAATTTTAGTCCTCTGCCTAAGTTTAAATCTGGTAGTAGGAAGACCGAATGGAGATGCTGTACTTGTTAGACAAGATAGTAAGTAATTTAAAATAAAAATTTATAAATTTATTTTTCTGAATTATTTATTAATAATTTGTAATATAAATTTTTATTTGTAGTCCAAGATAATCTTTCTCAATTAGGTAGAGATAATGTAAGAAGTAAGACTATAAATTTATCCAATGGCCAAATAATGGCTGGTGGCATAGCTTCGGTTTTAAGTCCCGAAAAGTCTAAGACTACGGGTGTGGAAGCTGAAGCTGTACCGGGTTTAGTTGGAGTTATTACTGGTGTACTACCCGTAGGTAAATAACTGTGGCTGGAGTGAGTTTTAATAAAATGTTTTTAATAAACAAAAATATCCAATAGTTAAACAAAAAAAAATAATTAAGTTACATTAAATGTTAACAAATTTAATAAAAGTTTAAGTGTTTACAAGATTTTTTAATGTTTTCGAGAAGTTTTTGTCTTAACCCTATAATGTTTGTGCTATCGTTTGCAATTAAATTCAAGTTAAATATTTTGGACGAAAACCAAAAACCAATGGTCCTGAACCATTCTGTGGAATACCTGCGGGGTATGTTAGGGAAAGGCTCAGGGCATGGAGAGAGTCTGAATTCTCTGATTACTGGGAAAACTCTCCTGGTCAGCGCCAGGCTAAAATATTGATCTCTTTTTCCAGTAGGGGGTCGAGGCGACTCTTGTCGCTTGAAAGGCGGGGGTTTGAGGACCCTGGCGTCGTACTTAACTGGACACTGTAATCTCAGATAAAATCTGCACAAGAAGGGTCAATCGGACACGGATTTGTATAGGTTTTGCGAGTTGGTGTCTGAGACCTCGGAGCATGTTCTCTGCGAATGTCCCAGGCTTAGGAGACTTAGGTTTCTAGGTGATCGCTTCATTTCGCCTTCCGACATCGCGAACATTTTTGCCTAATAGGATAATTGGCTTTAAAGGTAGCTTGAATCTGTAGGTAACCTTAGGCAGCACAAAAGACCTACATTGGTCGCGGTGCATAGTGCCTTCTGATCTAATCTAATCTAAAAAACAATGGCGTTTTTAAAATTTAGATTTATCGCTTAGTTTCTCGGCGATATTGGAAGAAAAAATTAAACATTTATCTTGAAAACCGATGGTGAAAGAAAATCGGTTTTGTGCTTAAATTATAACTCTCACACACAGAGAAAAATTAAGGTATTTGATAAATGAGATTCGGTTACTACGACTTAAATTCAGTTTTTACGAATTTCAGTCGGTTGGTATACCTAAACATTAGTTTTCACAACAAAGTTCGGCTAATTCAACAGAATTTTAATTTGCAACACCCAAACTATTCAGTAATCTAATATAATTATCGTTGTTCAAACTGAATTTATAAGTTGTTACCATTAAAACAACATTTTTCAATTCGGTTTGGCACTTTATTTCTCTGTGTGCACCAAAGTACAATTGAAGGACTTATTGTAAAAACTTGATAAGCCATATTTAATTTTTAGTTTGTTTTCGCCTTTTAAAGATTAAAAAATGCAACCAATATTACCTTTGCAGGACCTTTATGCTCTAGGTACATGTAATTAGTGTTAAAGCAAGACTTCTGTCAAATATTAATCAATGAATGCCTAGAAAACATCGAAAATCCATAAAACAATAAATGTGGCTTATAAAGTTTTTACAATAAGCTCTTCAATTATATTGCTTTAGAAGTAGTAACGACAAAAAAATGCGAAATTTTCATAGAATTTATATATTTTTTTACTCATATAAAATGTATTAATTTTGCAAAATTTTAATAAAATTCGCTTACCCAAACAAAAAAATATTTTCCCGATTTAAAAAAATGTGTATGGAACTTTATGTAGTCATATCAATTTCTATGTGACGCTATATGTAATATTAAATTTCATCCGAAATAAGTGCCCATATGGGATATTATGTAGATCTAATCTGATACAATTAGATAAACTGTCCAGTACAACTTTATCCGCATTATGGTCCGTTAGAATTGTATAAGATTGTATCAGTTTTGTATATAATTGTATCAGTTTTTTTTTTTTTTTTTTTTGACGTTTATTTAAACAAACTTAATATACTTAAACTATAAATAAACAAATAGTATATATATTTACATCTTATTATACACAGTCCCATATTCGGGCGCTCAAGTACATTACATATGTATATCAATATAATAATTTATTCATTTTTTGGAATTTAATATTTTTTTATTACAATATATGTTAATATTTGCATTTAATATAAATGATATGTAAAGAAAAAAGCTTGAAAAAACCTTACTTTTTTATTGCAAGAAGATAAAAGCTACAGTCAAGGGGTAAAAAGAATTGAAAAATTACTCGGTGAGCCACCAATATTTTTTTATATTCAGGTTTGGAATCATATTTCTGTCCCTTAGGTAAATACTAGTATCAAATCTGCAATTATCATTTGTTAGTTGGTTACTAGTTACAGCTTTAATATTGGCCCGTCTATAAATATGGTATAATATAGGAATGCCACTTTCGTTTTGAATAAAACCTTTGCTATCGAGGTATAAAAAGGCCTCAGGAGGGACATATCCACTTTGTAAAGTTGAATGTATATATTCCTCATTGGCATAATAAGGAGCCATAATTAAATTATTTTCATAGCATTCTAAACTTTTGTTAATGTGGTTTCTTATCAGGTGTATGATGAAATTATCAATTCTGCTTATTTCTGCAGCTTTATATAACTTTTTGTTTGATATATATTTTAGGTAGTTACTATTTGAAGATCTGTATAAGGATGTGCAGGCTCTCAGACATTTTCTTTCAAAAACTCTCATTTTTTCCATATAAGATGGAGATATGTTGAACCAAATTTGGTAACCATATGTTAAAATAGGCCTTATTAAGGATTGGTACAATATAAGTTTAACCTTAGGCGTAATGTGCTTTGAAAAAAACAATTTTTTGTACATAAAAAACGCATTTCTTGCTTTTGTTAACTGAATATTGATATGATTATTGAAATAAAGAAATTTATCTAGATGAATGCCTAAATATTTAACCGTTTGTTTATTTGGAATAGTGATATTGTAATTAGATTTTATACCAAAAGATTTCCAATTTTTTTTAATATTGTTGTTGCATTTTCCAACCGGGGGCCGAAAAAGTATAGTTTCGCATTTATTGGTGTTAATTTTTATTTGCCAATTATTAGCATATTCTTCAACAATTTGAAAATCATTTTGTAATTTGGCATTAATTTTTTCAATATTGTTATCAGCATGATATATGATGATATCATCTGCAAATCCAATTATATTATCAATCTTGTTTAAAAGATCATATATGAACAAATTAAAAAGTATTGGAGAATTGACTGTACCCTGCTGCAAACCATTTACTATTATAAATTCCTTTGTACTGATTTTATTCTTATTACAGACCACAAATGATTTATTATTTAACATGTTATGAATAAGTATAATTAAATAAAGTGGGAATTTACACTCGAACAATTTATATATTAAGCCTGGGATCCAAATGTTATCGAATGCCTTCTCAAAGTCAATTAAACAAGCCCCTGTGCAAAACGATTTGTTTAAATTCCAATTCACATTTGACACAAATAAATGTATCGCATGAATTGTAGAATGTTTAAATTTAAAACCAAATTGCTTATGGCTTTTTATATTAGAGCTCTCGCAATGTTTAACTATATTGTTATTAACGCAAATTTCAAAAATTTTACTAATGTTCGGTAGTAAACTTATTGCACGCAAATTTTTTGGATTACTTGTATCCTTATCTTTTTTGGTAAAACTACAATTTTTGCTTTTTTCCATGCATGAGGAAAGTATGAATTATTGAGCATATTATTAAAAAGAGTGCAATATTCAAGAATAATATTTTCAGGTATGTTTTTCAAAACAACGTTAGGGATATTATCAATACCAGACGATAACTTATTTCTTAATTTACTGAAAATGTAGATTATGGTGTTTTTTGTGATAAATATTTCATTAGTAAGAGATTCATTAAAATCATTGGCCTTATTGTTCTCACTAATCGTTGTTATTGTAGACCGATTGCTTTCATACTCGATTTTAGTATTTAAAAAACTCGAGAATTCCTCGTCAACTTTAATATGTATTCTGTTTTCAGAATCAATTTCCTTAACAGAACAGATTCTATAAAAGCACCAATTAAGTTTAAGACTTGTTCATCGTCCCTTACAACAAAATTGTTTTCCTCCTTATCTATTTCTTGTGAGTTAATACCAGCATTTCTTAGCAGCCTTTCATCTTCTTGACAGATTTTTAATATATTAATATCTAATGACTGTGAGGTTCTAAACTGTTTTTTTACTTCACTAAACATGTGAAAACAGATATTATTGTATACGGATTTTGACCTGATACAATTGTATATGATTTTATATAAACTGATACATCTAAATACAATTAGATCCGAGTTTTAGTCTGGTAAAATTGCACTAAATCCCTGCAGGAAATGTCAATAGTGAAAAAGTATTGATTCACTATTGACTGTGTCACCAGTACTACTAACCAAATATTCCCCAGGCAATGTAATTTGCTATAGACATTTAACATGTACGTGTCATTGAAAATCACTAGTGACATTAGAACTATTGACTAGGTAGTGAATAGGTAGTTCTTATGGGACCATATGTAGACATTGGAACCAAAGATTCACTAGTGACTAGGTAGTTCTTATGGCACCATAAGTAGACATTAGAAACATAGATTCACTAGTGACTAGGTAGTTCTTATGGGAACATATGCAGACATTGGACCAAAGATTCACTAGTGACTCGTTAGTTCTTATGGGACCACATGTAGACATAAGAACCATAGATTCACTAGTGACTAATTAGTTCTAATGGGACCATATGTAGTCATTGGAACCAAAAATTTACTAGTGAGTTAATAAAGTAAAAAGTGTAGACGCTTAGTTGACAATGTCAACAAAATAGTAGACAAAAGTGGAAACTTGGAGACACTTGACCCCAAGTTTCCTGCAGGGATGTTACATTTTTGTATATGATCGTATGAAAATATATACAATTTTATACAAATATATGATCATCATATCATATCCGTAAAGTTACGGCATACATTTTTTTTAAGTTTTAATGCACATTAGAGCGTCTCGAAAGTGGACAATTTTGCGTAATAGTGCTCTAACGATGAGTAGTAAATCCAGATGATTATGGGAAAAATAAAAATAGTCGAGAATACTTTCATACAAATATATGATCAAAATATCATATCCGTAAAGTTACGGAATACATTTTTTTTTTGAGTTTTAATGCACATTAGAGAGTCTCGAAAGTGCACAAACGATGAGTAGTAATCCAGATGATTATGGGAAAAATAAAAATAATCGAGAATACTTATAGTTCGCTACTTGTATTTTTTAGATTTTTGAACAAAATTGGGCTCAAGTTTGGTAATGCTGAGTATATTTTTGGAAATATATTTATCAAATTTCCATAGAGTCATGTTCTTGTAGTATTTCATGATGTTTTGTTGCAAGTTTATGAATGACAGAGAATACCATTTCCACACTCAGGTCGCAATGGAGATCAGGGGTCGGATTATGGAATTTGTGATCGTAATTATTATATCGAAATTAATTGTCTTATTTCTAAAAATATAACATTTAAACACAAATTTTTCAATCAGGGATGTTTTAGTTCGGTCCTTGATGGGAAATAAGCGTAAAACTGTGTGCTTTCATTCTTAGCATTTTTGTAGTTACTCATTAAAAAAACTGCTTTCAGACTATTTCAAACAATTTCACTCTGGCCCAGATATGCGGATGTACAATATTTTTTCAAAACTTTGTTTTTAAAACTTTTAATTATTTATATATTACTTTTTGCTGCATAGTCCCAGAGTTGTGCTCCGTATATCCATATTGGTTTCAAAATTTTATTGTATATTAATAGCATACTTGGGATTTTTTCATTACCATTTAATTGTAATGAAATTTTTTGGCATGGAATTTTTGTTGTCACTCAAAACATGATTTCACATACACTTAAAAAAACGATAATGTTAGGCTTAACATATGACAATTTTAAAAACTTTCCAAAAATAATTAAAAATCGGTTAATTTAAAAAAAAATATTTTTATATATATTTTTGAATAAAGAGTTGTTCTTAAAATTATACAAAATTTTAATTTCTAAAAAGTCTTCAACCTAGTCTAGGATTTATATCCTGTCAAACGTGTTGTCAATGTATAACTCATCAGTACCGGAAAGATCGAAGGTTATAACTCATAAATCTAGACCGTGGTTTACTTCAGCAATCAAAGCTTTGATTGAGTTAAGAGACATTTCTTACCTGCGTTGGAAACGCTTTAAAACTACTGCTTTACGAAACGAGTATAATATTGCGAAACGTAATGTAAACAATAGGATAAAAAAGGCTAAATGTGATTACTATTCAAATCGTTTTTCGAACGCTATTAATAGTAAACAGACTTGGCAAACTATCAAAGAAATAGGTATTGGTAAAAATGAAGATAATTGCAATTATTCTGTTGATGTCAATGAAATTAATGAATCATTTGTTAATATACCAATGATCCAGGCTAATCGAAATTTTTATGATGTTGACAATGGTACAGATAACGATGATGATGAACTAATCAATAGATTTGAGTTTCAATGTGTTGATCAAATGGATGTATTTCCTTGCTGTTTAGGAATCAAATCTAATGCAGTTGGTACAGACAATATTCACCCTATGTTTGTTAAATTACTGTTGCCTCTTCTTTTACCATACATAACTCTTCTGTATAATGCTATAATTACTACAAGCTCTTACCCGTCCAAATGGAAACACGCAAGAATAATACCTGTTCCAAAGCAAAATTCGGAATGTAGACCAATTGCTATTTTGTCATATCTTTCTAAAGTACTTAAGAGACTACTTCATAATCAAATAACCACTTTTTTAAATCAGCATAGACTACTTTCTGAGTGCCAATCAGGTTTCCGCCCTAAGCATAGTTGTGTAACCGCCATTCTTAATGTTACTGAGGACATAAGAAGGCATATTGATGATGGCTTTGTTGATTTTTTAATACTTTTGGATCACTAAAAAGCATTCGATACAGTGGACCACAATATATTATGTTTTAAACTAAAGAACATGTTTAATTTTTCAAATACCTCATCTAAATTAATAACATCATACCTTTTAAATCGGACCCAATCTGTATGCATGAATAATGATTCGTCTAATGCTTTATTTGTAACAAGAGGTGTTCCACAGGGATCAATATTGGGACCCCTTCTATTCACTCTGTACGCAAATGATCTTCCTTTACAGTTGAAACACTGCAAAATACATATGTATGCTGATGATGTACAGATCTACTTGAATAGTACTGTGCAGTCAATTGATGAGTCAATATTGAAACTTAATGATGATTTAAATCGAATTCATCATTGGGCTTCAGGAAATGGGCTAAGCCTTAATCCTGGTAAGTCTAAATGCATGGTTATCCATAAAAGAAACCTTAACCTTAATCGAGATTTTAATGTTTTTCTTAACAACCAGAAAATAGAAATAGTTACCTCGGTAAAAAATCTTGGTATAATAATTAATGACACTAATGGAGCAATCATGTAAACAAAATTGTCGGCAGAATGTATGGCATGCTACGAACATTATGGTCAACACATTTCTTTACACCACTGAAAACAAGAATTCTTATTGCGAAGGCTTACTTAATGCCGTGTTTACTTTATGGCTGTGAAATATTTGCCAACTGCGCCTCGACCAGCATGGAGAAACTTAACAAGGTATACAATAAAATTATTAGATACGTTTATGGTCTGAAAAAGTATAACAGTATTTCTACGCATGAAACAAAACTTTATGGTGTCACTTTTGAAAATTTTCTTAAAATTAGAAGCCTCATTTGTATTCATAAAATTATATATGAGAAAGTTCCCAACTACCTTTATGAACGAATATCATTCACAAGATCAAATAGGGGAAATAAGATAATTCCTTTGAGATATCCAACTCTTGTTTCATCGTGGCATTTTTTCATCGGAACTATAAGACTTTGGAACTCATTACCTCATAACACTCAGCAAAATAGTAACGCATTCTAGTTTAAAAAAGAAATATTTAACTTCTATACTACAACTTAACTTTGTTTGTTATTGTTTTTTTTCACATTTTCAATCAGCCCAATTCTCAATGACAATTCCGTGAGAATTTTTTCCCTATTCCCTGTTCCCCTATTCTTAATAAAATCTCCCCGGGGATTTTTTCCCTTTTCCCTTATTCTAAACGAATTTCGAAAATGGGAATCTCTTCCCCCGGAAAAAAGGAGGTATTATGAATGTCAATAATAGGGAGAATTGTGATAGCATTTGTATGAATAATTCCGCCAAAAAATTAAAGGGAGCTCTGTGCAAAAATGTAAATATTTTATCTTTTGTATAAAAAATTAATAAATTATTGTTATTTTAATTATTTTTATGGCATTACGCACCCAGATATTGCATGCGGTTTTCATAAAGGAAGCAAGGAGGAGCGCAATTTGGAGAAAGAATTGAACTCAGCATTAATTAGGTTTTATTTGCTTGTTTGTATTTAATAAACAATATACTTGTGTGGTTCGTGAACGAACTAGTTCAATTGAACTACTCATTCAATTGAACGATGTAACCTAGTATAGCTTTATTCGCTCTTCTAGTTCGTTTTATTCATTTAGTTCAATTTTTTTTTTCATCCTATTTTTACAATTGTGTGCACTTAGGAAATTATGTTGGTAAAGACGACAGCAATTGCAGTCAAAAACAAATGAAATTTCATTTAAAAAAAGGACGACTTACATTTCATTAAATTCAACTAACATTGTCATTTGTTTTTTAATGTTCAGAAAATGACTAACATTGTAGTAAAAATAACCACATGGTAGTAAAAAATAAACCAAAATTTTTTTTTTTATTTTTTTAAATAACAACTGTAAAAAATTAATGTAAAATCATAAAACAGTCATTTGATGTGAGTTGTTTTTTTTAAATGCACTGCAATGTTAGTTAAAAATTTTATTTGTTCTACAAATGACTTGCATTTACATTAAAAATAATGAAACTGTATTACAACCCAAACAACTACATATTTTTAAAGCAGAAGTTCCCTGAGTGTAGTTTTCTTGAAATTAAAATGAAAATTCCGTCAGATCCGGATCATTTTTTTAACTAGAAAAGCGAACTAGTTTATTGATTAGAGCTGAACTAGAAAGAGCGCTCACTGAAACGAACTAGATTGCCCAAGTCGAATAACCAAAGCCAAACGTCAAAAAGCAAAACAGCTGATTTCGAAAATTCAATTATCTCTCCCTTATTATTCTTTTCCCCGCCTGTTTAGAATAGGAGGATTTTTTTCTCGAGAAAATAAAATCCGCAGGGGAAAAAAATCCGAGGGAATATTCATAATCGGGCTGAATGTCTTTTTTACAAAAAATCTTTTCATTTAATTTTTTTTTGTTTTTCATTTGAATAATAATCTAAAATTAAAATTAATTAATTAATTTATAAGTATTTATATGTAAACTGTTTAAATTAATTTATAATCAACACGTTAAATTTTAAATTAAATTCCTATGCTGTAATAATAAGATCTAATCTTGTTGCATAGGAAAGTCATAGAGCAATTCCATATGAAAACGATCAAAATTGGCAAATTTTTGGACGACCCCTCTCCGATTTTAAAATAAATAGTCTCAATCGATTGCCCAGCAAAAAATAATGTATCTACATATTTTTTTTTTTTTTATAGTGACTGGTTTAGTGGTGGTGTGCACCACTGTCATGTGACAAAATTGAAGAATTCTTCATAAGGGACCTCATTGAAAGTTGTTTTAAAAAAAAACTACTAAAGCGATCGCAACGAGTGATAGCTCGTTGGAAAGGTATTGAATCAGGCTTTAATTGAAAAATAAAATTTTTCTCAGAAATTTACCTTTTTTCCCATGAAAATTAAATTTTCCCATGAAAATTAAATTTTCCGATTTTCCACAGAAGCTTCTAAATTTTCCGGCTAATTTTATTTTTTTTGGATTCCTCATAATTTTTGCTTTAAGAATCAGCAATAAAAAAATGGGCCCCGACTCCTTGTTTGGACAGGAGAAGAGCATTTAAGAGACCACCTTGTTCTCATTGTTTTTATATTTTTTATAATTGAATTATTTTTAATTATTTAACAAGAAAAACAGCTTTCAATGAGGTCCCTTATGAAGAATTCTTGAATTTTGTCACATGACAGTGGTGCACACCACCACTAAACCAGTCACTATAAAAAAAAAAAAAAATATGTAGGTACATTATTTTTTGCTGGGCAATCGATTGAGACTATTTATTTTAAAATCGGAGAGGGGTCGTCCAAAAGGTGATCGCTTTCATATGGAATTGCTCCATAAATAAATCTAAATCTAATCTAAAGTTTCAACTTTGGTTTCTAATATTTTCACTAGAGGGCGCTTTAAGACAAAAAAAAGTTACAAAAACTTTTAATAAAGCATGGTTTTATATATCGGCAAAGTTTGGTTGCAAAATGCCCAGCGGATCTATGACGTACCATTTATGAGTTAAACAAGCTTTTCAATGAAGCTTATTTTAAACGAATCCGACACGCACACTTTTTAAAAGTGTATTTTCACCAATCAAGAAATAACTCAGCGTGGACATTTTAGTGGATGTACAATTTTGTAGTCATGTCGGTTAATTTTATTTATGCAAAAAATTCAATATTTGGTAATATTACAATGCACATTTTACAGTATGACATATCAATTGTATTATTCCGCAGAAATTATTTTGGTGATAGTTTTCAAGAAAATTGGAAAATTTAATTTTTTTTTTGCAAATTCAAAACAGATTTTTGGAAAAAGTACTCTATCAAAGGTTTTTGATTTTTTTTTTTTTGCAAACTTGTTCTGAGACAACACAAATACTAAATAAAGAAAAGCATTTTTGGTGTTTACATTTTTGAAAGAAATCCTCTTTCGTAGAGGAGTTAAGCATTAACGGGTATATTATAACTTTTCAAAAAACCCCTCGTCATTCATTTTCAAATCCATTTAATTGTATTGGAAAAACAAATAAAGCTGTTACTGTTTTATTCAAAAAAAGTCCTTCTGTTAATATTAAAAAACAGACAAACAAATTTGTTTCACTGGTTTTATCTCTGCTGCTGTCATATCACGTGGGTATTTTTTTTTTTTCTCTATCAGATTTACAAAAAAAATTTGCATAATTTCATTAAAAATTATAATAATATTTTGTATTATTTACATTTCACGTATGTTGCATTAAAATATTTGTTTAAGATTATGTTACACATTTAAAATTAACAAAAGACGCAAAAATAAAACTCATCATCAGAACATTAATAAAATCGGCCAATATTTACTTAATATTTAAAAAAAACGATATTTTTTCCAAGGTCTTTGACAGTTCTTTTGATGGACAACAAATAAAACTGTCAAAACAAGGTGTTGTTTGTTTACACTTAATCCTCAAACTGGCCAAAGCTTTTTTGCAATGAAATTTCTAGCACTTGTTCGTCACGAAAAATAAACAATATGTTCTGCTAACAAAAATTTTTTCGTTGCCTATTTTAGGCGAAATGGGCAAAAATAGGTTAAGAGCGAATCTCATAACTTTAAGCATAAATTATTCCTCTTACCACGATATAACTATGGTCCAAAAGTTACCCTTTTTGTGTTTTTACTTATGATATGGCGATTTTCGATTTGCGATATGTTCGAAATTGAGCGAAAACGCACCTTAGCTTCAACATATATAGATTAAACTTAAAGGCTTTGCTAATACTACTTAATATAATATTTCTGTCAAATTTCATAAAAATCCTTCCATATCTTTTCATGTCCTTTACAGGTATCCTTTTGGAATCCTGTATGTCCTTATATCAAAACTAGAGCTTTTCTTTAAGTTTAAGCTTCAAACTTACTTTGTATTTAGTATCAACGCACAGTGGCGCCATTTGAGTTTTTTCGTTGCAAAAATCATAACTTTCGAACCAAATGAGATAATCAACAAGTTTAAAAAGCATATGATAGATAATCGATCAACCTATGAAATGAGTGTTTGAAAAGTGTTCTACGCCTTTTAGGTGCCTACTTATAGGTTAGCAAAGTTGATATTTGTAAAAAAATCATTTTCATGGGTAGTAAAAAAAATATTTTTTATTTTTTTTTAAATTTTTTTATTTTTTTTTGTCTCTTTTAAAGGCTTTTATGATTTAAAACTATTCCAGAAAAAATTTAATTTTTTTTTTTTATTTATTTTTCAATTTTTTTTTTTTTTCAAGGAAGGTATATCTAAAAGACTTATCATTTCTGAACTATAATTATATTCTAACTATTTTCGTGACTTTATATGCCGCAGTGATGAAATAAATGGGTGGGAAGATGCTGCTAACATGTTGAAGAGATCCTCATTTTGTCTTACCCTTGATGATTTGATAGTGTTCAGCAGTCTATATTTTTTATAAAATTTGTTTAGGGACTTCTGTGCTTCTTCAGAAAGCTCTCCAATTGGCAAAGGCTGATATTCAATTATATCTTTTCCATGTGACAATATTTTGTGAACTGTCGGGGTCAACTTTTTCTGTGGATATAAGTTTGCTAAAAGAGATGTAGTTTTCGAGGCATATTCTCCATACTTTTCAGAATCAACTTTTTCCTTGCAGTTTAAAATATTCAAGATCATTCCCAATCTCTTAATGATTTCATTGTCTATTCCAGTGATTCGAGTTACAGCCTCATCATTTTCAAAAAATCTTCTCGAAGTGTTTCCATTGTTTGAGTTTCCGAATCCGTGCTTGTTCTAGTCTACTTTTAGTCCAACTTGTTTGAAAAACTCATTATTATAAAAACTCATTATTATAAAAGAAATATTTGATAATTTAATATAAAACAAAATTAAGATACTTAACAAATTAAAAGTAGGACAATATAAAATATTTTAATAAAATAAAACGGGTATAAAGTATAATTCAAAGAGGAGAAATTATTAGGGAGATTCATAAAACATATAACTACGGGTTTATGATATTTTTTTTTTTTCAAATATATAGTCTAATCTACCTAATCTAGACTAATCACGGGATAATGATAGTTTTTAAATATATAGTCTAATCTACCTTGAATTAAAAACAAAAATCTAACATTTTCATAATCTACCTTGAATGAAAAACAAAAATCTACCTAACCTTGACTAATAACGGGATTATGGTTGTTTTAAAATATATAGTATAATCTACCTAAACTCATAAACAAAAATCATATATATTAACAATAATAATAAGAATGGGTTTTCGCGTTTATATGTCATTAATTGCCCAAAAATGCATGCGACACCTTTTTTGAACCATGTTTTGTTTCAAAATTTTACCTCTAGCAAAAAATGGGGCAAGGACGGGCAGCTGGAAATTTTTGCAATAGGTAAAGGACTAATCAAAGAACTTATTTTGAAAATATGGCAAATATAGTTTTTAATAGTTTTTTTTTTATTTTCCACCAAAGTTGAGAAATATTGAAAAAATGGATAGTTTGTAAATATCAAAGTACCTGGACCAATACAAAGCAAACAGTCTAATCTTTTTTTTTTAATCTTCTCTTAATAAATATATCTATCAATAACATTAAAAAGAATGACGATCCATTATCTAGTTTTCGAGATTCGGCATCTGAAATCGGACAAAATTACATAAAAATGTTCTGTTTTTTTGAACACTGAAAATCGGTCAACTTTGAAGGGCTATACACTGATAGAAATTTGTGCGTAGCATTAATGAATTCCTTCATTAATCCAATGAATTTTTTCATAAAAAAGTCCCCAAAGAAACGTTTCATTCAGTCAATGCAAAGTTGTTTCATTAAATCAATTTTAATGAATGGTTTCATTGACCCAATGAAAATTTCATAAAGTATATAAAATTTTTTTCATTAATCCTAGCCTAATCGTTATGAAAGTTTCATGTGTTTAATGAATAAAATTCATAGTTGGTACGAAATATTTATATTTTCGTTGATATTTAATAATTTGCACTTTTTATGATTGTTTTAGCATAGCATTAATTTGGTGGTAATTGAGAAATTATCATTCGTTGATATTATTTATAAGGTCTTGTCTGATCCAATTTTAATTTATTTCTGTTTTTATTGTTTTATTATTACAAAATTGTTCAATCTTTCTTTACATTTTTTATAATTTGCGTTAAAAGATGACATATTTTCTTATAAGCCGGTACAAAATATGTAGTTTTTTATCGATCTGGCTTGGAATTCTGTAGAACGATCGACGATTAGATAAAAATATTAAAATTTGTTAACAATATTGTTAAAAACAAAAATTTATTATCGTTTAGCACAACGTTTTTGTGTAACGTCATCAAAACGATAAGAATTTAGGTCTCGTACAAAACTATGTCGTTTTTCTTAGAGAATCTGTTCCTTGGAATTTAGTGACCAACTATTCAAATTCGTCAAAAACTGTTAGCTCTAGGCAAATTTATTAAAAGAAATTTATTTATATCAAAATTTTGGTTAATTCAGTTTAAAAGAAATTTTATATTTTTTTTGTTTTAAAATGATAGTACAAAAAAAAATTTTTTTTTTTCTTATTACAAGTCAAAATTTTTATTGAAATAAATTTGCAAAATGTTTCATTGATTTAATGAATTTTTTTATGAAATTATGAAAAAATCATAAAAAATGTTAATGAATAAAATACCAACATTAATGAATTTTCATTCAGTTAATGAAATTTTTCATTAAACCAATGAATCGATTTTAATGAAATCGTTTCATTAATACTATGAAGGAAAATTCTATCAGTGTATCTTCTGAACCAAAAATCTGATTGTAATAAGAGTGGCATATTTGAAATCATTGGACTTGGACAATTTCCTATAAAATAGGTTTATTCAATATTTTTTAGGGGCACATGAAATTTTTGATTTTTGCCACCTCACTTGTTCTACAGGCGCTACTGTGCAACGGTTTCCTGTCAAAATAAATATGTTTTCAAGACTTTTGAAAACTGTGTACATTTTAAAATATTTATTTATTTTTTGAAATTTTACTAAACTTTAACGCTTTCTGGCTTCCAAACCGTGCCATGCGCACACACATTACTTCACAAAATATTTGTTTTAGTTCGGTGTCATATTCAAGTCTTATTAAGTTTAGTTCCGTAAATTAAAAAAAAAGTCTTAAGTTTAGATCGGTTTTAATTCTGTTTAAATTTAAATTTAGCTAATTTTTTTTATTTAAGAAAATTGTCACAACGACCCTTGATTGCCTTGATTGAAATTGATTTTTTTTTTCAAAATTATTTTGAAATATGAATTATCAAATGGAGAAATGAAAAATAATTTGTCCCACAGGAAAATCATATTAAATGCGTTATAACTGTTATAATTCAATTACATTGCTACTTATTGCTCTAAAAAAATTGTTGTACACTCAGAAAACAGGGGTCGAATTACGGCATTCGTGATCGTAATTTTTTGATCGAAATTAATTTTCTATATTCAAAAAAAAAACATTTGAACGAACTATTTTTGATCAGAGATGTTGTAGTTAGGTCCTTGATTAAAAATAAATGTAAAACTTGGTGTTTTCATTATTAGTATTTTTGTAGTTATTCATTAAAAATGCTGTTTTCGAACGATTTCACTCGATCACGAATGCCATAATTCGGCCCCAAGTTTTGTAGTTGCAATCGAATTTTTTGCCTACGGAATTTTTATGGTGCCGCGTTAACTATAATATTCTATAAATAGATTCACTGCATTCAACCAAACTTATTTAATTAATAAAAAAAATGTCTATACCTCGAACTGGGCTCGAAACCGGCAATCATCCGTTTGTCAGGCAAGTACTTTACCTCTAGCCTAAACCCAAATTAAATAGGTTTTTTTATATACAACCTTAAATATTTTCTAGTTTCAAATTTAAATATGTATGTATGTCTAAAATATATTTGTATATACAACAGATTTCGGTTGCTAATCTCAATATTTAAAAAAAAAAAAATTATATTATTTTAAAATTTTTTTATTATAAAAAATTCTTATGCGGCGAACTGGGCTCGAAACCAGCGACCCTCCTGCTTGTCAGCCAATTACTTTCACTCTAGCCTAACTCAATTTGAATTTGTATTTTCCAATTTTAACCTAGAATGTTTTTTTTTTAGTTTCAATTTAAATATGTATGTCTAAAAATAGATTTGTATATACATCAGAAATTCGGTTGCTGATCTCAACATTTTAATAGAGTTACAAAAACTATAAAAAAATTAATATATTATTTTAAAATTAAACTTTATTAAAAAAAATTCTTATGCCGCAAACTGAAGTCGAACCGGTGACCGTCTGCTTGTCAGTCAATTACTTTACCTCTAGCCCACACCCAATTTGAATTTGTATTCTCAAATTTCTACCTTGAATATTTTTTTCTTTCAATTTAAATATGAATGTCTAAAAATAGATTTGTATATACAACAAAATTGGGTTGCTAATCTTAATATTTTATTAGAGTTACCAACTATATATTATTTTAAAATTGGAAACGAAATATAATATTTTAGATAGATATTTTTTTTAGACATTTGTTTTGCAGGCGCAACTAATATTCGATTTTAACTGCAAATATTTTATTAAAGGGATAAAATCGTCCGAAAAGTGGTTGGTTGTTGGTATTAAAGCTAATGTAGAAGATAATATTTTTTTTCAATATTGATTAAGAAAACCAATATTTTGAATGATGTGACTGTGTTTTGCTTAGATTTATATATTTTCTGTTTACAATATAGTTTAATTATTCTGATGATGAATTTTAAGTTCTTACAATTAAAATTATTGAATAATGATTACATTTTGTTGCCTACAATGGAATTCCAACCAATTTATTCTTTGTATGTATTAACTTAATAGACTGTTTATCCCAGTCCTTTTTTCATTTTCCGTTCAAAAAAGAAAAACCACAACAAAAGCATGTTGATTCTCATTTTTCCAAAGTGAAAACTATAACACCTTCTAACATACTCTACAAGTTACCCAAATATAATTACAAAATGTCATTATATTTCATACCACCACACAACAGTAACACACATTAACACACAGCAGGATATTTAAGGATATATAGAAACCTACGAAAAAATGGAATAATACACCACATACCGTATGTCTATATACTTGTATGATTTTAAATGTGTAAATTTTTGCACTTTGTGTTTTATTTTTTGTCCTAAGGAAACCTTAGATTTACTTTTATATGAAAGTATAACATATGTTGCTCCCAACTGTATCCCACAGCCATCAACATCGTCGTTGTCCTCGTAGTCAACGCTACATATTGACCACATGGCACATTAAGGCCTTTATGTAAAGACCTTGTACTATGTGTTTAAGCAAATGCCATTGACGATAAAATTTTTCGGCTAAAGAAAGAAAATATGTTAAAGAAGAGCCCAGAGGTTAAGGTTTTTGTGGTCACGTGACGTTGACGGAAAGTTCACATATACTCCACTAACCGCACACTTACTCCATATGCAGACACAGACTCAGACATACTGAGTGAGTCACTCATACAACAATTATTTAAACTTTATTAACTTGAGTCTATAGTTGGGACATAATTAAAACGGCAGGCTATATATAAGGAAGAAAAAACCACAATTTTAATTGAAACTTAGCTTAAGTTTAGTTCAGGTTCATTTTAGTTCTGTTGCCCAGATTTAATTTAGTTTTAAAGATTTAGTTTAGTTCTAATTCCGCTTCTGCTAAGATTAAATTAAGTTTTTTTAAAGTTATTTTTTAGTTGAACTCGTTTGAGTTCAAATTTGCGATATTTGTGCTCAGTTTAAATTAGGTTTAGTTTAAACACAATTTTAGTTCAGTTTCAGTTATTGTTCCAATTCCGCTTTTGTTAAGATTAAATTATGTTTAGTTTATGATATGTTGAAGTTCAGTTTAAGTTCTATTTAGTTTAGTGCTTCAGTTTCGGATTAATTTCAGTTCAATTAAGGTTAAATTTAGTAAAATTTTTTGTTTAGTTTGAATTCAGTTTAGTTTGCGTTCAGATTGAGTTTTTCTCAGCTTCAGTTCAGGTTTTTCATTCAAGTTTAATTAGGTTTAGTTTAAGTTAAACTCCTTATATTAAAAGAGTTAAAGTTTAGTTTCAAATTCAGACTAAGTTAAGTTTAAGTTATTTTTTAGCTTAGATTCATTCATTCATTCCTGTTATTTTTTGTTTTTGTTTTTTTATTCAGGATTTATAAAGTTCAGTTTTAGTTTAGTTCAGTTGATTCAATTAAGAGAAAGAAAAATGTATATGAATGCAGTTTGAAGTTAAGATGGGTTTTAGTTTAAATTGAGTTAAATTTAAGCAACATTTATTATTAATTGAGATAAAAACGTGCTTTTGCTCCATTGTTGTTTAAAATCTATCACATTTATCCTTGAATTTAATCTACTGCCTATCGTCCCAATTGCCGTTTAGTCCGCTTAAATTATTTGTGTCTGCAAGTTGAAATATCGTAAGTTTTTGTTTATTTTTCCACTTTTTTTGTGTTTGAGTTTTGTAGTTAAACAAAAAAAAAATCTGCTTTTAGTTATAAAAAATTTATTATGTCTACCATGTTTTTAATGCTTATGGGTAGCATTATCATAAGTGTTAATTATGTGCGAGATTTTTATACAAAGGAATGCAGATGTTAATTAGTCTACATGTAAAATGAGCCAAAAGAATTTACACAATGGCTTATAAGGATTCTACAAAAAGGAAATTTTAATAATTAAGCTTAACAATTGCAAAAAGATAAATTTAGTATTAAATAAATTAAGTTTTTAAAAGCTCTTTTTGCTATGCTTTTCTTTTTGACAGAGAAATGAAAGTACTGGAAAACGATTTCAGACTTGAAATTATATTTGTTACTAAACTTAAGAAGGATTACAAAATTTATACTAGAGACCTTATATTGGAATTCATAATTAATATATTCAATTCATATTTTAACGATTCTGAAATTAACAACAATTCTGAAATTAACAACAATTCTGAAATAAACATCGATAGATAACACAGGCCGACACAATCTGAAAAAAGTCAAGACCCTGGTACTGGGAATCGGAATCCTGAATTTTTCCATCACATTAAGTTTTTGAGATATCTTAACATAAAGTTTAAAAAAAAAATCAAAATTACGCTTTATTAACAAAACTTGTCATAAAGAGTATAGAACTTTGAAATGAAATAAAACAAAGTATCAACCTAGCTAATATGTTTGATTTGCTTTATTTTTGTAAATATACGGAGGTTGAAAGCTCGTTATAAATTGAAAATAACATAAAAATAATCTCGATGTATATTAAAACAAAAACTAATATAACTGTAAAAATATTACTTGAGCCAGAGTACACACTAAAATTTTTTTATATAAATAGAACATTTTTGGTCTTCAAAGTTTAGTAACGTCATGATGCTTGTTAGGAAAAGACCTAACCACGTGCTTGATTACTAAGAAGACAAGAATGGAGCAAAATTGATTATTAATAGGTTTTTTGTTAAAGTTCTGCCTATTATGGAGGCTCTAGCTTCTCTAAAACTTTGGGTTCTGATGAGATCTTTAGCCAGATCGAAATACTAGTATCAACCTAGCTAATATGTTTGATTTGCTTTATTTTTGTAAATATATGGAGGTTGAAAGCTCGTTATAAATTGAAAATGAATTTATTAAATTCACATGAAATTTACTTTATTCGAAAGATAATTTTCTGGCATTATAATGTAAATGTGACTTCTGACATATGACCGCCACACTGGCTCGGACGTAGTATAATCTAGAGGTCCAATTTTAATAACTTTTTCCAACATTTGTGGCTGTATATTGGCAATAACGCGGTGAATGTTATCCTCCAAGTGGTCTATCGTTTTGGGCTTATCGGCGGAGACTAGCGACTTCACATTTTCCAATTCAATTCACGCGTCCGAAACGTGAAACTATGCGGTTAACAAACGTTTCCTTCAATAAATCAATTATGGAAGGAGCTGTGTTGAAACCACAGCTCCTGCGTCGTCTTGTTGAAACCACAGCTCCTGCACATCCTGGTTGTTCAAGTGATGAACGAAAAAGTCAGTAATCATGGCTCTATAGCGGTCACCATTGACTGTAACGTTCTGATCAGCACTCGTTTTTCAAGAAGCACGGACCAATGATTACACCAGCCTATAAAGCACACCAAACAGTCAGTTTTTCTTGATGTAACGGTGTCTCAACATACACTTCAGGATTATCATCACTCCACTCACGGCAGTTTTGTTTATTGACGTATCCATTTAACCAAAAGTGAGCTTCATCGCTATACAAAATTTGCAAAATTCGTGTACGATACGTATTTCGTACAGAACCATGGTTTTCAAAATAAATTTACACAATTTGAAAGCGTTGTTCAGACTTCAGTCTATTCATGTTGAAATGCCAATCCAAACCAAACATAAATCACTTGACTGACTAAATAAGCGCCAGTTAAAAAAGTGTTGCCAACTTAAAGTTCTGTACCTGTATGAAAAATCCTTTATCATTTGAATGTTATATCTGATGCCTTTAAAATTTAACCTTTCTTATGTCTTATTTTTTTCCCTGAGATATCATCCGTACTACTGAAAAAGTATACTCTAGTCTCAGGGTTAGAAAATCCTGTGTAATCCATACATTAGAACTTGTAATTTATACGGTTCGAAGGACCAGCAAAAATTGTATTATATTGTGGTAAGTTAAGAGTTTTCTCGAAAGTATCTAATAACTGCCTTCGTAGTAATAATTTCATTATTTTTTGCAATATTTTATTACACAGTTTCAGAAATTATCGTTGATACGGTTCGAAAGACCAAATAGTGAAAAATCATTTTTGCCGTTGAAGAATTAATAAATGTGTTGTTCGTCGTAACTAAATTTATATACTAAATTTATAATTTAGCGATTCTGCAATGAATATGGGTATTGACATTTAGGTATAAAATCCTAATTTAACGCGGTTCGAAGGACCATCAAACATTTTGTGGTAAAATGACAGTTTTCTCCAGGGTTGGCATTCAATACCTTTTCATAATAACGGCAGTTCGCTACCACAGTTACATCAACACCGATATAAAAATCAGGGACCGTAATTAATGAGTATTGTTCGTTTATTAAATCAAAAAATCAATCACTTAGAACAGACATAAAAAAAAATTTATTGTACCATTATTATTATTTTTTGACAATCTTTGCATATCCGTCATGATTTTTAAAATTTTGATTTTTAAAGTTTTCTTCAATGGTAATGATTATTTTTGAGTAATAATAAAAAAAAAATCAGGCCATAATCATTATTTTTGAGCAAAAAAAATAAAAACTCCAAAATAATCATTATTTATGATTTCTATTTTTTTCGCTCAAAGTAAAACTCACTTTCATTGCCCAACTCGTGGTACTATGCCAAAAATTTGGTTGTAATATGCATTTATACTGGGCATGAAGAATAGTAAAGCTAGTATGTAAATCTATACCCAATTTAAAAAAATAAAAAATCAATGGCACGAAGACTGCAAGCTATTATAATTCAAATTGAAAGCAAACTAATACTAAATCTTTTCCATATCATTTTTAATTTTACGAATATTTAGTCTTTTTATAGAATAGGAATATTCCAAAGTGAGCACAATATTAAAATTATTAAAATTAATAATAATAATAAATATTAATAATAAATTACAACAACCAGTGCTTGATGTTTCAACTCGTTGGAATTCAAGCTATCATATGTTGAACACACTCAAAAAGTTCGAGGATTTTTGTGAAAGGCACCTTAAAAATTCTATGAAAGTGAGTTTTATTTTGAGCGAAAAAAAATAAAAATCATAAATAATGATTATTTTTGAGTTGTATTTTTTTGCTCAAAATAATGATTATTGCCGATTTTTATTAATATTACTCAAAAATAATCATTACCATTGAAGAAAATCCTTAAAACTCATTATATAATCATTATTGTGTAATTTTTATTATAAAACTCATAATGATTACGGTCCCTGATAAAAATTCTAAAAAAGCGATTGCAATAAATACATTAATGTTCATGTATAGCCGGTCTTATTTCACTATTTTATCGGTTTGATTTTGAAATATCTTGAACTAATGTTAAAACAGCGCTATAATGCCGAAACGACGATTTGTAACGGTAATTTGTAGATATAACAAAATTTGGTGGGTAAAAATTTTTTTTTAAGGGCAGCAACCACCACTCCGGAAATTCTTCCTATTTATAATCTGTTGCTTTCTTTGCAAAAGGGAATAGAGGAGAGATTAAAGATGGGGACATATGAAGGGCTTCAGACATGGCGACACGTAATTGCGAGTGAGATGAGTCTTAGAACAAGTGTTGCCCGTCACCTGATGGTGATTTGGCGGAATTTATAGAAGCTTTTTGGTTCATAGCCCTGATTATTATGTTACTTTGGTGGGTTTAAGTGCTATGGGAACACCGAGATGTTCGCTGCGATTTGTATGAGTTATAGAAAACGCATACATCTTATTTTACTAAATTGATGTTGTCGCCGCCGGGAATCGTACCTGGGGACCATCTGTGTAACAGTCCAACGTGCTAACCACTACACTACAACCATGTAATATTATAAGCTAAAAACTTCTATTGAAATCGAAGTTTAAAATTTCATATAAGTCTGATCTGGACGTCGTGGGGTAACCCCCGATATAATGAAAAAGTAGTGTTGCCAACAATGTTTTCTTCAGAATATTAAAGCAATATTATTTATAGGCCCTCGTAGTAATAACTTTCCAATTTAATTTATTAATAATTTCATTAGAAAATCGTTAAAATAATTTTGTTATCTGTGCGCCCGGTAGGCTAGTTGGTAGCGTGCTGGCTTATCAACGCGAGTGTCGTGGGTTCGATTTCCACCAGAGGCACTGGTCTGTTTTCGCTATAACGCGCCGAAGGCCATATTAGCTAGTGCTCGGTTAGGGTAATAATATATAATTTGTAATTATGTGATTATTAATTAATAAAACAAAAAAAAAAAAAATTATCAGATTCAAAGGTAACGCCTAAAATATTGTTAAGTTGCAGTACACTCACAAGAACTTTTCCATAAAAGTTCAACAGTTATTTTAATATTTAATCGGTAAAGTTGTTTCAGTGGAATATCCAGTTAAATTACCAAAGGAAATATATTTTTTAACTTTCTGTCTGTTATTCAGTTAACAAAAAAAACGAACTTTCGGTAATAGTTAAACTATTCAGTAAAAATTTTCTATTTAAAACAAAAAGTTGTTGTAATATATTGAGTATTGAAATAAACGTAAACAATCTATTGTTTTTATCGATTTTGTCAATTAATTTTTTAACAGTTTAAAATAAACTAAAAAATACAATTGTTTTAAACGAAATGTAAGTAGTCCTGTTTTTAACTGATTTTCAGTTAATTTAATGTGTATATTCAGTAGTCTTTACGGAAAAAA